>ML777153.1:2033343-2089771 GCA_009831015.1 Picea engelmannii
GGCAATCTTCTACAGGACAAAGAATCAATATCAATTCACTAAAGCAGGTCAAGATTATGTGGTTCATGCTCATCATGTCAAAGCAAATAAAACACTTCAAACAATGGAACAATTAAAGAAGGCAGTGCAAGCAAGCAACAAACAATAATTGTTTCAAATGAAGTAATTGATCTTAAGCAAGAACAAGAAATGATTGTTGAATGGAAAATCAATCATAAGTTGCTTCAAGATAAGCTCATGTCATGCAAATACTTCAAGTATATCAGTTCATTTGTAGTCATATTTTTGATGCTATCATTAGTAATGTTTTCTACATGGATGATAGTGCCTTCAGTAAAATGTAACAGGGTTCAAATGGCTAACAATATACTGTCAGTTGTCATGATTATGTTACAGTTGATCTTGACGAGATAGGTGCACAGGACAGAGTTCAGAGACAGAGGACAAGCCGGGTGGCCTATCCCAAGCTTGTTGACTGGTCAGTAACCTTTTGGGGACCAAAAGGTCTTTTAGTGGGGAGGTGTGATCCAGAATTGGACCCAGAACCCTGATAGGGCTTAAAAAGGCTCAAAAATGAAAGTGCTCAGAATCCAATGAAACTAGTGCCATTACATCCGTCTCATCTTCCTAATTCCGGCCATATATTTACTTCATCAAACGGGCTCTGTATGCACAAGATATCGCGTTCTGTCTAAAAACCCAAACATGCAAAAAAAAGGGGATGACTGTACAGTCCGTACAGTGCCACGTGGCATGCTGACTGTATAGGTCGTACGCTTGTATAGATGATGTGGCATCTCTTGGAGATGACACATCGAAGGTGATGTGATGTGGCAGACATGTGGCAAATATGACAGGGCAATGACTGGGTAGGTACGGTGGCAGGGTACGTGGCAGACACGTGGAGCATCCAACATTTGACACTTGGAAGATTTTGGTTGGTTTTTGATGTGCCATGTGGCCCAATCATGGGCTTCCACATGGCACCCTGTGGTTGGTTAGTGGTTTATGTAAAATGTTATGGTTTCACCGTGGGTCAAACCCCCGACCTATCCTCCGGGCAATGGACTGGCAGGACTGGGCTAACCACCCGCTCCAATGGTAGTTCTTATTATGTATGTGGAAATGTTTTTATTTATGTTTGATTAAAGTATTATTTAGCGGGGGAAAGGGATGGGGCTTAACCCCAGCCCACGGTTCAACAAACAACCCTCGGCACGGTTTAATACATTACCACACGGCCACAAAGCTTGGACGGAGGGGGCTTACCACATGCGTGGGGGTGTTGCGGATAGGGACCGGCCCTTGGTTCCCGGGCGGTCACATACAACCCGGGCCATACACCAGATTTGGGCGCACGGTTATGGCGGTTAGCCATCGGTTCTATCCATACACCCGATGACCAGGAGCCAGCAGAGAAGGGCCAGCGCAGAGCCAGTGGAGCGCCCGGCCACATGGCCACCTCCCATATGACTAGGAGTGTGTGCCAAAGGGGATGCACCCTATTTTTAAACTAAAGTGGGTTTTTTGTTTAAGATTGGGATTTTATTTGATTTCCAAGCCTGTTATTAATGGATTTTCTCCATTTTTGGGAGATATTGGGAATTTTTGGAGCCCAAGTTTTGGGAGGAAGTTGGGGATGGACAACCAACTTCAGATCTATATAAACCAGGCCTATTTGAGGCCATGGAGAGTAGTCAGAGCAGAGTTATGCTGAAGGGAATCCAAGCCAAAGCCATTTTTATGCAGGGAAGCTATTGAGGAGCAGACACTTGTGGGCCATTTCTGGGAGCTCCGGACGTCCGTTTTGCGTGTTGTTTTCTTTGCAGGGTTCTAGAGATTTGGAAGAACATGACCAGATTAGTCTTGGATCCAATTGGCACTGCTGATATGTACTTTTGATCTTTTGAACAGAAATAAAGAAGCCTCCCCCACAGAGACAAAGGCCCAGAGACGTAGGCAACGTTGTCTCGAACTCCGTTATCAATTCTTGTGTTATGGTTTACTGTCTATTATTTCATTTCAGATATGCATATGTGTATATGGCTGTCATAATTGCTCTTCTTTCCTCATTCTTTCATTAAGCTTCTCAACTGGATAATTAACACATGCAAAATTAAAACTCAACCATAGTCATTACAAGATCCTACGGATCAGTTGGAGATGTAAGTGAGGCAGAAATGGAAGAAGTAGAAGTTGAAGAAGTTGTAGCTGAGGATGCTGGGGAAGAACGCTTGTTAAGAGCGGTTTTCAAATTGGGTGCCAGAGAAAAGATTGACATCCCTATGTATGAAAGGAGTTTAGACACAAAATAATTTCTTGACTGGATACGCGCAATGGACAAGTATTTCGACTATGAGGATGTCAAAGAGGATAAAAAGGTAAAACATGTCATCACTAGGTTGAAAGGACATGCAACACTATGATGGGATGAACTGCAGGCTGATAGGAGGAGCAAGGGAAAGAAAAAGAAAAAGAGTTGGGACCGAATGGTAGCCAAGATTAAGGAGAAATTCATATCCAAGTATTACCTGATAAGTCTATTCAGGAGGATATAGAACCTGAGACAAAGAGGATAGACTGTGAAGGAGTACATAGAGGAGTTCTACAAATTGAACATTAGAGTTGGACAGAGAGAGAAAGATGAAGAGAAAGTTTCTAGATATCTTAATGTGCTGAGATATGACATTCAGGACGAGATCAGCATGGCGACAGTCAGGAGAGTAGAGGACATGTATCAAATGGCATTGAAGGCAAAAGAGAAGTTGGCCATGAAGCATAGTCAACAAAACATGGGTTGAAACTTGAACAGAGGAAAAGGAGTTTCCCAAGAGAAAGAAAAAAATCCCAAGGATGAGGTGGAGAAACCACATAGTCACTCTGAGAGAGGAGGAAGTTATCGAGGAAGACAGAGTGGTGGTAGAAGTTATTTTCCCAGAGGAAGAGGAAGAGGAAGAGGAGGAGAGGTGAGATGTTATGCCTATGGAAAAATAGGACATATGTCTTGCGATTTCCCCGAGAGAAAGAAAGGAGGTGAGGCTCACATCTTAGAATTACAAAAGTGGGATGTTGAGGCAGAAGGTGCAGAGGGTGGAAGATCCATGATGATGAAGAAGGTTCTTTTGAAGCAAGAGCCAGAGACTGAAAATCTAGTGCAACAGAACAATTTGTTCAGGACATCTTACAAAACAAAGAACAAATTTTGCAAGGTAATAATTGACAGTGGGAGCACTGGAAACTTAGTATACACCAAGATGGTGGAGAAGCTAGAGCTGGACATGACTACACATCTGACACTGTATAAAGTCTCATGGTTTCAAAAAGGTCATCAGGTAATAGTCACTTGACAATGCTTGGTTGAATTTAAAATAGGAGGATATAGAGATGAGATTCTATATGATGTGATTCCTATGGATGTCTGTCATGTTTTATTGGGGTAACCTTGGTAGTACGATAGAAATGTTATTCATTATGGAAGGAGAAATACTTACACCTTGGAGAAAAATGGTAGGACACATATGTTACTATCGATTAAAGAGAAGAAGGTGAAGGATGAAGCTAGCACGAGCATACTTCTCATGGGTGAGAAGGAACTCCTAAAGGAAGTAAAGAAGGAACAAGAGATGCAGTTTTTTGTAGTAAGGAACCCAAGAGTTATACTTACCAGTACTTCACTGAAAGATTTGTAGAAGTTCCGGAGCTGTTAGAGAATTTTACTGACATTATAGTGGATTAGTTTCCAAACTCATTGCCACCTATGAGAAGCATCAGTCATCACATTGACTTGATACCAGAAGAAATCTTGCCGAATAAAGCAACATACAGGTTGACACCTCAAGAGAATGAGGAGGTGAAGAGATAGGTTGAGGATCTGTTAGACAAAGGATTGGTCAGGGAAAGCTTGAGTCCATGTGCAGTGGCAATTGTATTAATCCCAAATAAGGATGGTGTATGGAGAATGTGCACAGACTCAAGGGCCATTAACAATATCACCATCAGATATAGATCTCCATTACCAAGGATGGATGACCGGATGGATTGTCTAAGTGGAGATAACTATTTTTCAAAGATAGATTTGAAAAGTGGATATCACCATATTAGAATGAGGGAAGGTGATGAGTGGAAAACAAAATTCAAGACAAATGAGGGGTTGTATGAATCGCTTGTTATGCAGTTTGTCTTAACGAATTCCCTGGGTACTTTTATGAGGCTAATGAACAAAGTATTGAAAGATATTTTTGTTCTAAGACTTTTGCGACCATTGTTTTGTTCAGAGAGTTCTTCCGGATTCATCGCATAGGTTTTTTTTTGTTTTTTTTTTCGACGTTTCGGACCAAACTAGTGTGGTCCATCATCAGGAAATCGTTTGTGAAAAATGAAGGAAAAAAGAATATAACACGTATATAAATACTTGAAAAGTTTTTGTAAGGAGCAGACTTATTGAAAATGAAATCAATAATTATAAAAAAATTTAGAGATTATAATTGTTTGTTTAATTAATTAATTATTTGTTTTAATAATTAATTACTGGTTTGTTTATTAATTTTTTTATTTAAAAAGAGCTGATT
Source organism: Picea engelmannii (assembly GCA_009831015.1). NCBI lineage: Eukaryota > Viridiplantae > Streptophyta > Pinopsida > Pinales > Pinaceae > Picea > Picea engelmannii. The sequence goes on from ML777153.1 coordinate 2,037,912, forward strand.
GGACAATGTTTATAAATTAATACTTAGAATTATTCATATTGGCTAGGGTAGGGATCCAATTTTGACTAATTTTCCATCCATCATCTATGTTTAGATTATTAGGTTGTTTTTCAATTTCGATTGCTTCTCTGAATTTCCTATTGTGATAGTGATCTATCCTGGCAAGGATTTTGGTTTCTTCAATACAAATGTGATGTTTGGTTTTATCTGAGTGTTCTGCGAGAGATGAGGGACGAGTGTGATTGTGTTTGATGTCAGCGGCGTGTTCTTGAATCCTAATTCTAAAGGAATGACCTGTTTCTCCTATGTATTGTTTACCACATGAACATGGGATCATATAGACACCTTTATGTTCGATGGGATCAACAAAGTCTTTGACTGACCGAAGGGAATTGCTAATAGTGTTTAGGGGTTTGAAAGTTGCACCAATGTTTTTCTTCTTTAAAATCCTTGCAAGTTTGTCTATTGTTCCTTGTATGTAGGGTAAGTAAACCTTAGACACATCATTATTTTATTGGTAAATTCGTCATCATATATCTGGATGATATACTAGTATTTAGAAAGACTAAAGGGGAGAACTTAAGACATTTAACATTGGTGATGAGGAGGTTGCAGCTAGAGAAGTTGTTGAATAATCTAAAGAAGTCCTCTTTCATGAAGACAGAGCTCATATATTTGGGTTTTGTGATTTCTTCAAATGAGTTGAAGATGGATCCTGAAAATGTGAAAGCGATTAGAGAATGGCCATCACCGAAGAACATCTTTGAGGTAAGAAGCTTCCATGGATTGGAAAGTTTTTATCGGAAGTTCATAAAAAAATTTAGTGGAATTAGTGCATAGATGATGGATACAGTGAAGAAAAGACACAAGTCTTTCAAATGGATAGAGGAGGCTGAGAGGAGCTTCAACATATTGAAGGAGAAGATAATTGAACAACCGATTTTGGTTTTATCGAATTTCAGAAAGACATTTTAGGTAACGTGTGATGCGAGTGGAGTTGCAATTGGAGAGGTCTTTAGTCAAGAGAACCGACCTGTTGTGTATTTCAGTGAAACGCTGAATGAAGCTAAAAGGAAGTACTCCACATATGACAAAGAGTTCTATGCCATAATCCAAGATTTGAAGAAATGGAGGCATTATCTTGTGCCCAAGGAGTTTGTTTTGTATAGCGACAATCACGCTTTGCAATTCATAACCAAACAGGAGAAGTTAAACCAGAGACATGCCAAATGGATAAAATTTATGCAAAATTTCACTTTTGTCGTTAAACATATTTCTGGAAATGCTAACAAGGTTATTGATGCATTGAGCAGGAGGATTTTAATTTTGCAGGAATTTCAAGTCAAGACCTTGGGGTTTGATCACCTTGAGGAAATGTATCATAGTGATCTAGATTTTGGAGAAGCATATAAAGCATGTTTGAATCCTATACTCAGAGACAAAAGACAATGGGCTGAATATATGATTCAGGATGGGTTGTTATTCAAAGGATGCTAGTTGTGCATACCAAGATTATCAATGAGGGAGAATTTGCTAAAGGAAAAGCATAGTAGAGGCCTAGCTGGACACTACATCCATGACAAAACATTTTCCCAATTAGCCAGTTCATATTATTGGCCAGGTATGAAAGAAGAGGTGAAGAAATTTGTGAACAATTGTAAGATTTGCCAGTATGCCAAGGGGAAGAAGCAAAACACTGGGTTGTATCATGCATTACCTATTCCAGAGAGACCTTGGGATGCAATAATCATGGATTTTGTGTTGGGATTGCCAAGAACATAGAGAGGAATTGACTCTATATTTGTGGTGGTGGATAGATTTTCAAAGATGGCACACTTTATCCCATGCCAAAAGACCAGTGATGAAATGCATGTTGTGAACTTGTTTTTCAAAGAGTTTGTGAGAATCAATGGATTTCCCAAGAGCATAGTTTCAGACATGGATACCAAATTTGTTGGTAATTTCTGGAGGACGTTGTGGAAAACATTGGGGATAGAGTTATCTTTTAGTTATGCATATCATCCACAAATGGATGGACAGACTGAGGTGGTGAATAGGAGTTTAGGGGATTTGCTGAGGATTTTGGTCACTAAACACCATAGTCAGTGGGATTAGATTCTAGCACAAGTCGAGTTTGCATATAATGACTCGGTGAATAGGAGAGCTGGAAAAAGTCCATTTCAATTTGTTTATGGAATGAATCTGAGAGGAATTTTGGAATTGAGAGATATGAAGCTGAGCGAATTCAGGAGTGTAGGAGCAGAAGATTTCGTTGCAGAGATGCAGGAACTTCACAATCAGATCAAGGAGCAATTGAAGAAGAGTAGTAGTGAATACAAGTGCAGAGCTGATCAACACAGGAGAAAGCTTGAATTTGAAGTTGGAGATCAAGTTCTATCACATATGAGGAAAGAAATATTCCCAAGAGGGACATACAATAAACTCAATTTAAAAAAGATAGGGCCATGTAAAACCCTGAGGAGGTTTGGTGAGAATGATTATGAGTTACAGCTTCCAGAAGAAGTGGGTATATCACCCATATTCAACATTTTAGTCCTGTATCCTTACAGGGAAGATGGAACCGAAGGATCTAAATATCAAGAGAGGATCCAGTGGGAGAAACAGATGCCTGTAGCAGAAAAGATGCATATGGAAAAGATCATAGATCAAAGGGTTGGTAAGAAGACCAGAAGGAAGACGTATTTTGAGTACTTGGTGAAGTGGAAAGGATGACCAATAGAAGATGCCAGTTGGGTCAGTGAAACAGAGATCTAAAAGCATGGAAGATCAGTGCAGGAGCTCATGGAAAGGAGTCCATGAAATTTTCAGCCAAGGGAGTATGATGCAGGAGCATCGCCATCAAAGCATAAGCATGGAAGACAGTTGGGCGCACTAGTGCATATTTTGAAACATTTTTGAATTTCAAAGAGTCGATGTATTAATGTCAGATCTGACAAAATTTTTGAGTTTGGACATCTTCAATGTTTGGAGGCTAAGCCATCATGAAAGATTGATGGGAGAATGTACTTTGTTTTATGAATCAGATCATAGTACAGATTTGGAGCTTGCACTCTCATCTATCTGACACAATATTTATTGTAATAAGTGTTAAGTAGTTTATAGCATTCAATTCCATTTAAGATAGCGTAGAATAGTTGGAGGGAATGCTCGAAGAGCACCTCTTTGTATGAAGCTTTGTAATATTACCCAGCAGAGGGATGATGTTCGTTGTTTCCACAGATAGAGGAGAACCGAGTAGTAGTTGAATCTATCTTGTATAGGTTAAGGAATAGTGAAGAATAGTGTATGTATGTATACAAATTTCAGTTGAATGAATATAACAGAGATATATTGTCTCAAATGTGTGTTGGTTATGTGTTTATCTGAATGAATGGTAAAGTTTCTATTATTTTTCAATTCTCTGTTATTTCTGTTCTTAAATACATGACTGCATTTACTTTGTTGAATGTATGAGTCATTGTGAGGGGTAGACAAATTTCAGTCATTTCTCTTCAGTGAGAGAGTACAAGGTGTGAATTGACATCCGCAAGAAGTGCGTGACTGAGTCTGTTTCGAATCAAAATCTCAAAAGAGATAGCAAAACCTCACATTTGCAAGTAGTGCATTAACGTCTGCAAGCAGTGTGTGACTGAGTCTTCAGACTCGAGATCTCAGGAAGGATAACATGATTTCAGTCATGAGAGATGAAAATCGGTTGGAATATAGTCGCAAGGAGTAGGAATCCATCCACAAGGAAAAGTTGAGTTGTGATTGGGAGTCTGTTGCAAGGAGTATGTAGACCAGGAATTCGACTAAGTGTCAAAGAGATTGTTCAGAGGGAGTTAAGATTAGGAGGAAGAGCAAAGGAAATTCTTCAAGGGAGAGAAGTTCTTGAAGTTCTCATCAAGAAAGTGGACAAGATTCATTTGAGAGGGAGACGATTGATTCCAGACCGTCAGATATGGTAAGGTTACGAGGAGGTTAGCTGCGGAAGTGTTTCAATACTTCGGAGTTGACAATTTCGAGGACTTGATGAAGGTGGGGTCGCGAAGTCTGAAGTTGCTATTCAATATTGACCGTTGATCACAGAGCAGTACGTGGTGATGGATCATGGATTTTGGGAATCAGAAGTTTAGAGGTTTTGGACAAAATTCTTTAGAGTTTCACAAAGTAACAAAACCCGAACCCTTGTGGGGCCATTGAATCTGAGGAGATGCATGGTGGGAGTTCAAAACCTCGTAGGAGAGTGTTTCAGGATAATCTAAGAGAAGGATTTGGGATATCCCCAAAGTACGAACCGTGAAGAGATAGACCCACAGTAATAGCCCTGGTCACTTGCGGAGGAGACTTGTGCATGTGGGTAGAGTTATTTTGGGTGCCCGTAGGGACCCAAGGAGTCACTCTGACTCAATATTTTCAAACGATCCAAGACTGGGAGGTCGCGTAGCCCTTTGGAGGGAAGGGGGGGTTTGCGCCATGGTGATTGCCAGTATACTTTCCTATGAAAGTTCCTTCTTCAGTTTAACGTTCTATTATTGTCTTTTATTTTATAACATGAGTCCGATAAAACGATTTGTGTTGGTATAAACCAACTAGTGGAAGAAATTTTTAAATATTGAAGAAGGTTGAGATTAGGATAAGCCTTGTGCTCAAGAATGTAGACAAAGATATTCACACCTGTTACAAGCCTAGTACCAATACATTCACTTGTTGGTGTTTCAATTATTGACTGAGATACAATTATCGTAAAGAAAATACACATGTAATGAGATGATGGAAATAAAAATAGTTCCCTTACCTCTAATCATTAATCACATATTAACACAATGATTTACTTTCCATCATCAATAACAAGAACTGAAAAAATATTAAGACAAATAACTTATCAATAGATCTGGAGCTCTTACTCGTTACGACATCAATTACTGAAATAAAGTCGGAAGTAGTTCCTCCTCAATCCAATCATATAGCACCTTTGATGAAAAATGATATATCGTCTCATGTCCTAAACAAGACTGCTCAATTAAGGTGGTTCGGAGATAGTTATTTACAATTACAAAAATGAGGGTCTTTCCAAAACCATCGACCTTTGCTAAAAGTTCTATCCTCTTATTTATAATGAATCATTAACTAAAAATAGCTATTACAGGTGCAAGCTAAGTAAAACAAAATATCGCCACATAGTGCTTTAATCTCTTTGTTCTCTAAGGATCATCAAATATTTTTACTGAAGTGGATGACTCTTCTCATATTTCAACTATTTGATGAAGAGTTCCTTACATGTGTTGGTATACGAGAGCCTGTGTTGGTCCATCAGGGATAAAATAATTTCTTTCACTTCTACTACTTGTTCTCTGTACTTGATTATTTTAACACTCAACCACTGCATAAATGCTCAAGCCTTAATCAGATGCTCCATGAACTATTGTACTTGACCTAGTGCCATGCTTGCCACCTTTGTTATCTATGTTGTCCATGTCAAGTCTTGTTCTGCATGTTTCTTGACTATGTCATGCAGGTCGACAAACTCTTAAGGTGAGCTGAATTCTGGGAGGTTGCTGCCTTTCATCTCCTAATTAATCTTTTCCCAGCTCTTTTTTCACTCGGTCCACTTCTCCTAAATCTCCCATTGAGGTTCCTAGGCCATTTTTACTGAGTATTTGATCACTTTCTTGATACGATCTATGTTTTTATCCCTTAGCACCCAAATACTGTGCTCTTTGGCATCTCGGCCCTTTTGTACTGTGCTGATGTAATCGATCCTTTCTATCGCTTGATGAGATTTTTCATACCACCTCTATACGTCCTTCCAGGTCATTAGCGCCATAAGGGTATCCTCTTGGAAATTGGATATGCCTGTGGTGAAAAGGTGTCGTTCACTTGTGAATTTTATTTAAGCTTCCTAGAACTCACTTTTCAGGAACACCATGGCATGTGTTGAGTCTTGATAGTATTTCACCAAATGGCGCAAATGCTCCAACTCCTTTAGCATAGCGTCTAGCTCCTTCTCATCCCTCCTTTCTCTATCCAACGTGGCATCCGTAATGGCCATTCCTATGTTGATAAGTTGATATGTCTTGGGGTGTTCAGTGTTGAGCAGCTTCTCCTATGTAGTGATGAGAATAGAGATATCTAGCGTGAGCCTTCTCTTCTTAGTGGTCTTCTTCATGATGGATTTTCTTTTTCTATCATCGACGATCGCTTGTATGTCGACGACCTCATCCACAGGTTTGGGGATTTGTTATTCTCCCCAGTTTAGAGTATCTCCTAGGCTCCTGGTTGGATGTATTTATTCCAGTATTGGTTGATGAAATTCTTCTACATGTTATGATGGCTCGACCTTCATTTGTTGTGCATCGATTGGTGAGGTATCAACCAAAATTGAAGAGTCAAGGATAGGTCTAGTATTTACTTGGTAATTGGTTGTCGATGTGTTGATTTATTTCTTTGGAACTTCCTGTTTCTGACCATATGATCACATCTCATCCCTCGAGATGTCCATTAGGGTTCCCATCAAGTCAAGTAATTCAGTTTCTAAGACACTTTCAATATCATGGTCGCTCTGTGGAAGGTTTTGAATCGGAGCATCAAGACCTAGGGTAGATTCTTTCTCAGGTTCCTTTTCCACTGTAATATACGCTCGAGTCACCAGGGAAACCTCTGAACTCTCCTCATCATCATAGATGGTTATTAAGTCGAAGAAGGGGTTTGGTACACTTATCCTACCTGGTGTCCTTTATATCTTAGGATGGGTTGAAATTCCCCCTTGTGATCTGATCTTTGGTGATGGAACTTCAGGGTTTTCTGGCCCGGTGATTTCTTCAAGTTATATTGAATCTAAGACACTTAGCTCTCCTCTTCTTACGATTGGGTCATCAGCGGGGATCCTCAACATATCTATGAGATATGGTTCATTTTTTAACTGATCAATAATTCTATGTGCCCCTTCTAGCAAGAGCAATCCTCTTCTTTGTGCCTCTGTAGTTTATGCTGCTCTTATTTCTTCCCTAACTCTAAGGGCCTCTTGAGCCGACTTCTCTATTGTATCCACATGTTCGTACATGCTCATATCCTTAAACCTAATCATGTTTGGGTTTTCCATCATATGTACTACCTCCTCCCAATCCTGAGCACATTCCGTGAAAATTTCATCCTCAAATTTGTCATGCGCATATGGCCAACAGGATGATACCTATGAAGCATGCTAGGGGACCAGGCCTTTAGGGTCGTTCTTGTGGAATCATCCTGTCGGGAACCTGAATTCAAGATGACTCAGTCCTTCTTGTCTATCTTGAGAAAATTCCTTTACCAAATAAAACCCCACATGGAATCTGTAGGGTATGAAAGTCTGCTTCTTGTCATTGACTAGTGTGGCATTATAGCCGTGTAGGATAGTCTGATAGTAGATTCCTCCCACAGTGAGTCAATCTGGTACATTATAAGGGAGTATATACAGTGCTACGGTGGCCCCGAACACCATGATATAGTTCATGTGTTCATCTAAATACCAGTGGCCTACCTTCACTACCTGTTATAACCCTAAATTTCTCTACACATGCATACATGGCCTTGGCCCTCTTACTTGCATTTTTTCCATAGCATTGCTGAGTAGATCTTCTTAAAAAACCATTTTTTAGAATATGTATGCGCCCTACAACATTACTTCCTGTGTACATATGCTTGTTTCACCACTACATCGAGCATACATATGCATGTTTCACCATTACAACCTGTGTATGCTTGTAAAAGTTGAAAAAAATCAAAAGTTGCAAGGAATTCATTGAAATTTACAGGCTATTGGTAGTTTCCCAAATAATCCACGTGTTATAGCGCATCACCCAACAAAATAACCATCTATTTGTCACATAAAAGGAGGTGTTGTGGTCTCATTTCAAATCTAAGCATAAGAACAATGAAACTCTGCCCAATTTCACTTGCCCTCCTTGCCCAACATCTTGCTGCCTTTTGTGAGAAATTGCCTTAGCACTCCCTCATTAGCCCCTTCTTCCTCCATTTAACCCACTCACTTACCTAGAAGATATTAGAAGGTTGAGAGAAGAAGTTCAAACAAGGTGCACTTGGAGCTTGGTGAAGAGGAGACTGGACCAGGTTCGCGGAACGGTGGTCGACTTAGATTGTAAAGGTATAATCTTTGTGTTATGAATAAAAGAATTACATTTTCCTGTCCCAAATGATGGTGTCTTGAATAATTTTATTGATTTATGCTTGACATTTTAACATACAACCCTAAATTATCTATGGAATAGCATGCTTTTTGTTCTTTGTTTGTCAATCTTTGGATGCAAGTCAGCCCTGGGAGTGTTTTGAGGAAAATTTCTCTATGGCTAGGGTGAACCACAACAAATAGGAGTGATTGTAGAAATAAACTCAATTCTAGCATATGCTATATAAACTAATGTGAAAAGGAGGTTAGAAAGAGGCCTACCTCATCCAAACATTTGATGATCTCCACCATTGAGCGCTTCGACCCAAAGCTTTATACCTACAACAAGTTCTCAACAAACAAGAAGAGCATGCATATAGTGATAATATAAAAGGTTAGCACATTAGATAGCATAATCCATTAATATACAAAACAAAAATTCTCATGGATCATAATACATATATTTGCAAGATATCAATTTGATGACAAAGGAGTATTTCTATTAATAAATGATCAACAGAAGTGAAAACATTACAGAATTCCATGTCGGCATGGTTCAGAACCAAGAAACTGAGTTCCTTCCAACTGGGCCTCCACCACTTCAATCCTCCACCAAAGGAAAGCTCATAGTAGGGAGACAAAGAGATTCTCCATCAATAAGGGAAGATCTTGTGGGGATAAACATTATGTTCAGACTTAAAGGACAAAGGGATGCAGACTCAATAATGAAGTAATAATTTCTCCAGAGTAACTTTGTTGTCAAAGTTGAATTCTCTCTCTCTTCCATAGCTTGGAATTGGCTTCTTTATAGCCTTCAAAATGAAATTGAAGGGTTGATTCGGAACATTTCCAGTATATGTAAGGCCAAGGATAAGAGATCTCCTGTCATGATATGGAAACCCGACATTTTATTTTGATTTTCTGGCACAAATCCTGATGTACGTGGGCTATAGTGGAGCAGTCAGCATATACGCTTGTTGTATAGCTTGCAAGGTGCATACAAGTGGAAAAATATTTATCTTTTGTCTTTGGATTTATCAATCAGGGAAAGTAAGTCTGCATAGGGAAATGGAGTAAGGCCCTCTCTGCAAGATTTCATAGGGTGAGGAAAATATTTCTCTAACAGATGCCCCTTAATGTCTGAGGTCAGAGGAGTATCTGTGATGGTTGAATACATTATAAATAACCCAGAAGTGGAGTGGTAGAGAACCAGCTGGATGAACTCAATTGCTCATTACATTCTGCACTGACTTTGCATACATGGTTGCCAAAAAATATGTTGCAGATCCATGTGAAAAATATACCAAACAAGTGTTTGTGCCCATGAAATAGGCAAATACAAATGTAGTTACATGCCAATAGTTGTCAGAGTCACGAACAAGGCCTAGTAGAAACAGTCTCAAAACCAATCTAAAGATATATGTATACCATGGAGTACAATCTGATCTGCCATGATCACTGAAGTCATATAGGTACTGGTCCAATGAAAAGAAAGAAACAACTTAGGAAAGTTGCGGCCACATAGTGATGTCTTCAAGTCTTCTACACAATCCACCAAAGGTGAAAGTCTACATCATGTGAATAAAGGAGTTGATGTCGAACACAATGAGACATCATTTGATTACCGGTCATTGATGTATATCGTTAACAAACATGAGATAGCCTACCAATAATGAAAGTAGGTATCAAGGCACTGATTACATTCTTACAAGTGTGAATACAGGATTCGGTGTCGAACACCTGAAGAATCCATCGATCAGGAGACATTGATGTATTCCCAACTGTCGATGGTGAGAGAGCCTGCCACTAATGACTGCAAGCCTCAAGGTACTCATAAGAATGTAGGCCTCGTTTCCAGATAATGGGCTGATGTCAATGGAAAGAGACTCACTGAAAGGAGAGCATTAAGGAATCTATCATCAGTCAAAAAAAGGTACAAAGCAGGAGCTTCATGATTTGGTGAAAATTAGACGAAGAACATGTTCACGAACCAATCACCCTGTGAATATTTCGTGTGTACCAAGTGCAAGCAGTACATGAAAAAGAACCTCTTAATAGAAGCCAATGATGAAAACTACTGAAAAAGGTGAGGAAACCACCAATAAGGCTAATTCCATCAAGACACTACACAAATCCTAATGTGTGAATAGATGTATTGTCGTCAAACACAAGGGAAACCACCTAGTCAATGAACAATGATGAAATGTTGACTGCTAGGTTAAAGGTTACCTACCAATGATGAAAGTAGGGCCAGGGTCCATGATAGGACTACAGTATCATGTGATTCTGTGACAAACTGAGGGTATGACCGACATGCAAAGTCAAGAGTTTTGAGGAGTGGTCGACACATGTTGATAAAATTCCTTTGAACAAGAGCATGAGACATACAAAAGACTCCGACAATGTAGAACCAATGGTGAAACTATGAGATGCAAGAGGCATCAATGAAATTCTCTGTAGGGACTGGAAGAGTAACCAGTCGGTAGAGAAGACTCTGTGACGAGATCAACTTCCTAAGGCCATGATAAACCCAAAATTATGATGAGTGCACTCAAATAACTTTGTGCTCTGTTCAAAGGCGACATGACTGCTACCGATAGAAGATAATACTCCCTTCCTACCTGTCTTTTTTTGTTTTTTCATAAAAAATGAATGCTATGATACAGAGAAGGAAATGAGTGTCACAAGTAAGCAAAACTAGTTCCAGCAGTGGAACATACATATGCTCAATGCAGGGAAGTGCATGCAGAATATGGACACTTGGGGAATGTTCCCTCCTAGGTATAGGGTGTCAAATTGTGAACGATATAAACAAGGCTCTGCTTGGTTGAGGATGAAAAACTGCTGAGGCAAACAGTTTATAACACAAAGCAAGAACCGACTATAGGCTCAATACTGCAAGCAGAGGCATGAGATGCAATCACAACTTAATGCCAAAAAATGTCCTTTTTTATGTCTTTTAGTCTACTTGGTGTGAAAAAGAGATAAACTTGTGCCAAGTAGACATCATTTCAAAACAAATTTACGAGTGTGAAAAAGACAATTTCACTCGATGATCTTTTCACTTTTTGGTAACGAGTCACAAAAGAGACTAACAAAGACTCACGACCTTTCAAATCCAATTTAATGAGTGTGAAAGGGACAAATCACTTGAAAATCTTTTATCTTTTTAGACGAGTCAGAAAAGAGATTAACTGAGACTTGTTTGGGAGATTCTAGGCGGCAAGTCACGAGGGAGGCCAAGGCTCCCATGTGGACCTTCTGTGGAATGTCAGTATCTTACGAAGAACCAACACAAGCTTGGGAAGACGTAAACCTCTCCAAGTCAAGGAGGACAAAGTGCGAACGGAGGTTAACGTCTCTATGATATATCAGATAATGCCTCTTCCTGGAAAAGACATAGGCGGAAGCATTGGGTACCCCACAAGACCATCCTAATCAAAGGGAACCTCGTCAAGAGTTAGAGGGAGAGAACTTGAGAAGAGTAAAACTCTCTCTTGTTCAGAAGGTGAAGTACTATAAATGCTAAGGAAATAGCATAGAAGGTATAGAACTAGAACCAAAAGAGAGGGATCGACCAAAAATTGCATTGGCGTGACCGCTTCCTTAGACTTATCACTCTCCAATACAAGAGTAGGGTTGATTGAATATTGCATCGATATGACCACTTCCTCAACCATTGGTTGAATAGGATGTGAGACAATAAGGTCAAGAGGTGAGTCAACCTCAAAAATAGGAGTGTCGTAGGTCGAAGATTGCATCAACATGACCATTGGTTGAACAAGATGCATGACAACAAGGTCAAGAAATGCATCACCCCCTAACATAGGAGAGGTATCAGTCGAAGCTTGCATCAACACAACCAGTGGTTGAATGGGATGTGAGACAACAAGTTCAAAGGATGCATCAACCCCTAAAGGAAAAGGGGTGTTGGCTGAAGATTGCATCGGCATGACTGTTGTATCAAACAAGAAAGGAACAGAGTGTGGGGAAACCATAGATAGCTCAGAAATTGAAGGGCCCTCAAGTGAGAACCAGGCTTCCGGTATCCTGACAGTAGCAGGACACAAACAAGTAAGGTGATTTCCTTTGCAAGTCCTACAAAGGAATCCAGTCTTACGTCTAAAATGTCTAGGCTTCTCAATCGTATGAATTTCCCCATCATAACTTGCAGTGGCAGGTGACATGCTCCCAGCATGAATTGCAGAGGCAAGTACAAAATCTCCAACATGATTCACAGAGGTTGGTGATGGATCCCCAACATGACTAGCAGAGGTTGGTGATCTAATGCTAGTATGACACGCAATGACTGGACTCGTGCCCCCAACATGACTTGCAGTGGCTGGTTGCAGGTCTTCAACATGAATTGCAGAGGTTGTTGACCAATCTCCAACATGACTTGCAGAGGTTGTCGACCAATCTCTAACATGACTAGAAGAGGTTGGCGATGCAGTTCTAGTATAACTAGCAGTGACTAGACTAGTGGCAGTGGTTGATTGGAGCATTTGAGACCAAAGTCCAGGGAAAGATTGGTTTTGAGAAATTGCAGGCCAGGAAGGATCCTGGTTTACTCCATGTCCTTGTCTGACAGGATAGTATCCTCCTCCATACAGATTCATAAAGGGTTGTAAGGGTATTGACATTGAGGAAGCCACTTGCGAAGATAATGCGACATGGCAAGGGTTACTCATGTGAGGATATATGTTTCCCCCAGATGAAGAAAATTCATGAGGGGGATTTCCCATACTAAAAAAATAACTCCCCCTTGATGAAACACCAGAGGACAGAAGAAGGTCCACCATGGGAAAAGTGTTCATAGGAACTGACATAGCGGAAGAAGGATGAGTGGACAGAGTGTAATAAGTAGAATGATTGCCTATTTGGGAACTTACTTCTCACATAATGGATTCGTAGGAAGGAAGATTCCAACCTCCTACCATAAGATGTGTTTCAAGGATATGACTCCAACCAAATGGAGAGGGAGAATAAGGAGGCATCATGCCCCCAGACCCAAAAATTGTATTCACATAAGGAGGTGAGACATAGGATGGCAAGTGAGAAGACATATCAATAGGAGAGTGACTAGAGACCCAAGGTGCGGACTGAGTGTCATAGTTTTGTATACCTTTATAAAAAGAAAACGGATTTGTCCCCATGAAATGAGTAGGCATCATGGGGTAGGTAGCGGTGAATGAGGGAGCCAAAGGGACTCCACTATCCATGATAATGAGAACTTAGTATAGACTCTTAAGGCCAACTAGTAATCAAGGAGCACACCAAAAGTCAAACTACCAATATACATGAAAACGGGGTAAAGTGGTTGTGTGGCCTCCCTCCCTAAAGAAGGTATGTCTCGCCTAATAGGGGCCTAAGACTCCTTGCTAAATATCAGAGGTAACATAATCAGTTATAAGGGCCCTCGTGGGCTTAACAACCATCCAGTCAGATCCCCCCAGAGAGATAATCCTCCATAAAGGTTGTGTGTTCTCCGACCCTTATCTGACCCAAGGTACCTGCAGAATAACCCCTACAAGTAACCTATGAGACACCTAAGTCAAGAAACTAATAAACCATTGTATAACTGATGCACAGGTGAGCAGTCATAAGTCTAGATCATCGTATGGGCAGGGTAGCAAAGCCTGAAATCTTGAAAGCACCGCCTCTCACGGAGGTATGGGCACTAGCAAGATCCCCAAATAAGAATAAATCCACAGAAATATCATTGACGCTAGGAAGGTATCGTGGGGATATCCCTTCAACCGAATTCACGTGACCTCGTGATTAACTCTGGTGTGAGGGGAGCCTCCTGATCTTACTAATTATACAATGGATTTCTCCACTCCCTGACCCAGACACATATGTTGATTTAATTTCCTTGGAGAAGTTTACTCACAAAGTCCTATTCCAAGGCACTAAATCCTAGGCTAGTTTGTGCACCTTAGAAAATAAAATCGTTACTAATAAATTTTAAATTATAGCGTTGATTTTATGGTCATGATTACTCAAAAAGGTATATGGTGATGAAACCAATGGTGTTATGACTCTGCAACAAAAGTAAATATGAAAGTAATGCAAAGTCCTAACTTTAACTTTTGATGAATGATATGCTCCTAAAAATGATGCAATTTTCAAATTCAAATCTGTGATTAAGAAGTAAAGATGCAATCTTTCACTATATGCACTAAGCTAATGATAAAAACTCAAAGACAAAAAATGCCAAGCAATGCAAAATGCCTATTTTTTTTCAATATATCAACACTGAAAATGCATGGACTGAAAAGCAGCTTGATATATATTCCTGCTGTGTATAGAAAAGAGATAACTCAAGAAGGATATCAAGCAACAAAACACCCATCCCAATGTACAAGGACAATGAAAATGAAAATATGAAGAGAAAAACTTTGCCCAAAACTTCAACCAAAAAAGGGGTTCCTGTCATCCCACAAGCACTCAATAGGCACTACAAAGACCTAATAAGGCTCAGCAGGCATCAAATCCCACCCAACAAACACCATACCAAGAAAAAAATCAAGGAAAAAAGGTGTACGCAACTGTTTTGGAAAACAATGCGTATACACACAACTTGCAGTGAGACAGACCATGTATGTACACAACTGTCAAGCAAAAAAGGTGCGTATATGCTTTGAAACAAGGCCAGGCAAGGGAGAAAGGATGAAAACTCAGACCCAAAGTGAACAGGAGATGTCAAGTAATGACACGACAAGACTACAATAGAAATGAGAGCAATCTAAAGAGAAAAGTACTTCAAACCCTAAGAAAGAAGATTCATCCCTAGTATGGTCGCCAATTCTGTTACGAGGAAAATCTCTCTATGGCTAGGTTGAACCACAAGAGACAAGAGTGACTGTAGAAATCAACTCAATTCCAACATATGCTATATAAACTAATGTGCAAAGGAGGTAACAAAGAGGCCTACCTCGTCCAAACGTTTGATAATGTCCACCGTTGAGCACTTCAACCCAAATCTTTATACCTGCAACAAGTTCTCAAGAAACAAGTAGAGAAAGCATATAGTGATAATATAAAAGGTTAACACATTAGATAGAATAATCCATTAATATACAAAACAAACATTGATCCGAAATCGGATCCAAAAGCCTGATAGGGCTTGAAAAATGCTCAAAAATGAAAGTGCTCGGAATGCGACGAAACCTATGCCATTGCGTCTGTCTCGTCTTCCTGATTCCGGTGGTATATTTACTTTGTCAAACGGAGTCCGTATGGAGGAGATATCGCGTTCTGTCTGGAAAGTCAAACAGGCAACAAAAAAAAAAAGGGGGAAGACTGTACAGTCCGTACAACCCACGTGGCACATCCGTACAGCTGACATGGCATGTCCGTACACCTGACGTAGCGGTATCAGATTGCGACACGTGGCATCCTGGGATGATGACACGTGGCAGCACCGGGAGGCAACACATGTCATGCGGATTTGGCATTTTTGGCGTACAGTTGGACTAATCCTGAAGTGACACGTGTCACCACTGGAAGGGTGACACGTGGCAGGGTGACGTCAGCAGCTGACATGGAAGGCTGACGCAGCAGGTGACTGGACAGTACGACGGATGACATCGCAGGTGACAGAGATGACAGGTGGTAGTACGGTAGACTCGATGTGGCAAGTACGTGGTCCAATCAAATACTGACACGTGTCGGGTTGTGGTTGGTTTTTAAAGCACCACGTGGCCCAGTCACAGGCTGCCATGTGGCACCGTATTATTGGTTCATTGGTTATGGTTTTAATATAAAAGGTTGGTGACTCCGGGGATTCGAAACCGAGACCTCTCGTTGAGCAAAGGACCAACGACGTCGGGCTAGCCACCTGGGCGACCGGTAATTCTTGTTATCTATTTGGCAAATATTATATTTATGTTTGTATAGTGTTTCAAATGGGCGGAAAAAGGGTCGGGGCTTAGCCCCAGCCCTTGGCGCGAACCATACAAATGGAACCATAGCCCAATAAACCGAGGATTACACATATAACACGGGGTGGTTGTAACAAGTTGGCCCGTGGGCCTATTATAGGTGCATACGACCCGGAGCTACACCAACGAGGGCGCGGGTTTTGTTAAAACAGTTGGCTCGTGGCCATATATAGCGCCACATGACCGGGAGCAGGTGCGAGAATGGGGTGGCCAGCGCATGGTGCTTGGCCACATGGCCACCCATGTGACCAAATAAAAGGGCGCGCGACCGGGATTTGGGGGCTGCGGCCCAATAACATTATAAAGTGGGTTTTTGTAAACAGAATTGGGTTTTTTTTGGTTTATTAATGCCTATTTTTTATTGATTTTCTCCATTTTGGGGGATATTGGGCATTTTTGGAGGCCAGATTCTTGGAGGAAGTTGGGGATGTGAAACCAACTCCAAGGCTATATAAACCAGGCATGTTTGAGGCCAAACACAGTCATTCAGAGCAGAGTTATGCTGGAGGAAAGCCAAGCCAAAGTCAGTTTGATGTAGGAAAGCCTTTGAGGTGGAGACGTTGTCGGATCGTTTCTGGGAGCTTGGAGCATCAGTTTTGCATGTCGTTTTCTTTGCAGGGTTCTAGAGATCTGGGAGAACAAGACCAGATCAGTCTTGTAGCCATTTGGCATTGTTGAGATGTAATTTTGAGCACTTGAGAAGAAATAAAGAAGCCTCCCCCACAAAGAAAAGGCCCGGAGACGTAGGAAAAAGTTGTGCCGAACTCCGTTATCAACCTGCGTTCTTATGGTTTGCTGTCATTTATTCATTTCAGATCTGCATATCTATATTTGACTATTATAATCCTCTTCTTTCCTCATTATTTCACTAAATTCTCAAATGGTTAATGAATACATGCAAGATTAAAACTCAACCATAATCATTTAAAAGATCCAACGGATCAAACATGCCCATGGATCATAATACATATATTTGCAAGATATCAATTGGACAGGAAAGGAGTATTTCTATTAATAAATGATCATCAAAAGTGAAAACATTACAGACTTCCGTGTCGGCACGGTTCAGAACCAAGAAACTGAGTTCCTTCCAATTGGGCCTCCACCACTTCAATCCTCCACTAAAGGCAAGCTCATATAAGGGAGACAAAGAGGTTATCCATCAATAAGGGAAGAGGTTGGGGGGATGATAACTATGTTCAGACTTAATAATGAAGTAATAATTTCTCCAGAGTAACTTTGCTCTCAAATTTGAATTCTCTCTCTCTTCCATAGCTCGGAATTGGCTTCTTTATAGCCTTCAAAATGAAACTGAAGGGCCGAGTCAGAACATTTCCAGTATATGGAAGGCCAAGGCTCAGATATCCAATGTCGTGACATGGAAACCCAACATTTAATTTTGATTTTTTAGCACAAATCCCAATGTACGTGGGCTGTAGTGGAATAACCAGTGTATATGCATGCTATATAGCTTGCAAGGTGCATACAAGTGGAAAAATATATATTTTTTTTCTCTGGATTTATCAATTAGGGAAAGTAAGTCTGCATAGGGAAATGGAGTAAGGCCCTCCCTACAATATTGCATAGGGTGAGGAAAATATTGCTCTAACAAGGAGGAGGCATGCAGTCAGTGGAACTTCCAAGCTTGAGGAGGTCATCACCAGACATGGGATTAGAGGTATAGTTACCCGATATCTTCTCTTTTATTTCTTTATATTAGTTTTGGTATGTGTGGGGTAGTATTGAGAATTAATTATCTTTTAGACGGTTATTCACTTTGCCTACATTCTGAACCCTGGTGTAGTTAATTGAGGGATTTCCCGCTAGCAGAACTGGTGACCATACTAGGGAAGCCTCTAGGGTTTTTTAGGGGATTTTGGGTTGTTTGATTGGTGTTCTTGCCTTTCAAGTTTATGTCAAGTTTTTTGAGTCTCTCAAGGGATTCTGGTCACCTTCAGGTGATATACCAGTTGTCCCTGCCCTGTAAGATAGCCTGATCTTTTCTTTTTCTACAAAGATACAGAGATGTATGTGCCATGTCTTGAGTCATTCTACGTACATATGCGCTCTGCTCAGTAAACAACCCACATACATATGAAGGTTGCTGATACAACAACTCACGTCTCTGTTTCATGAAATTTTTTGAAAAAGAGGGAGTTTGCCTCTTTCCTAATTGAAGTTCACACTTCTCAGGGTTTTCTTGGATTAGTCCAGAGTCTTTGTTTATAGCTATAGCCTACATTTAGAGTTCAGTTTACTTGTCTTCTTGATTTTCTTGTGTTTACTTTTAAAAGGGTTTTAAGCAAGATTTTGAATTGTAGATCCGCCTTCTTGGTTTCTTGAGTGATTCTGTGTGATCCGCAGTGGGCTAAAGATCTGTTTCAATCTTGTTTTAGTCTTCTTTTTACCCCTTTTACTTGATTTGAAAAAAAAAAAAAGATCTATTTCAATTTTTCTTTTTAAGGCAATTTAAAAAAAAAAAAAAAATTATTTTCATTTTGGTAAAGTAGTTAGAGTTGATTATTTACAAAAAAGGAAAAAGAGTTTGTTTTTTAAGTTCTTTATTGATTTATTTAAACATAAGTATCTTTTAGTCAAGCGAAAGCACATTTTAGGTTTTCTTTACAAGATCTTGAAAAAGTTAGTCAAACAAATTCTGGTTACAAAGAGTTAGTTGTAAAACTTTGCTTTTGAATTAGAAGTAATTTTTCTTTGAAGTTTCATATTTTTCTCCTTTTTTTCGTCTCTTATAACATCACTAGTTTCACCACCATATCCCATGAGTAAATAAATCCATTAAAAAGAATGATAGATCTAAAATAAAATATAATTTTTACGTTTGTAGGGTCAACCAACTAGTTTAGGGCTAGGACCCTGGATTAGGTTGGAGAGGAAACTCTTCAAGGCCGCTAAAACAAACATTGGAGTATGAGTTAGGGAGTGTTTAATTCTAGTGTCATAAAAATTATCCAGGACCCCTATAACACAATGGATAAACATGAGGTTGCGTGAGGAAAGGCAACGGAGATAACCCCTCCAAAGACAGACTGGACGTACTGGGGAGCACATATTGAAGATCTATCTCGGGAGTAATATCGACTGCATTCCTACGAAGCTTCATGGACCTGGAATCTGTTCGAGATCCTCTGTTGTCTTGCAGACCATTTTCTTTTGATACCCTTGATAGGTTTCAGACTTGTTATCATACTCATTGTGATTCGTTCGACTGTCGACTGTACCGGCCTGGTGACTAACTGCGAGCTGGAAACTTAGTTGCCCATATTCTAGGGACTTACACAAGTGACTCCGGGGGTATACCATTGTACCTGGTGCAGACGTTGGATCACGCTTCATAGATTATACCTTGAGGGTGGTTCCGTGTTTAAGTTTCACTTACACCGGTTAGTTTCTCTAGTGTCAATTGGCATAACTGTCCTTCCTACTAGATAGTTGTTTGCTTGATTTTCCTTTAGGAATTTTTAGTGTGTGCTCTGTGCTACCTATTTTTCCATAGTGAGTTAGTCAGTCATTATTTTGGGTCTCTGACTTAAGGTGGTAGACCACCCACTCTGTCAAGAGTGAGGACATTTTGGTCTTCCTCTTAGAAACGTGGAGCCACCTCTATATAGGCATTTTTTTTATACCACTGGTTCGCCAAAGTCAGTGTGTGAGACTTTTACAGACTTGAAATATCCCGCAAGGGGAGAACCTGTGCATAAGATATTCATTGAAAAAGTTACTGACGATACCAACAAAGGAACCCCTTTGCAAGGGGATTCTTTTTCTTTTCCTTTCTTCGGAAATGTTGGTGTCCCTTTGATGGCTACTTTGTACATTCTTGGGTTGAATGTGGGACTACCGGTTCGGTTGGGTACCATTCCAAATGTCCTGAATTCTCTTGACGCTTCTCAGTTAAGAACCTTATGTCATGGGCACCATGTTGATGTTCCTTCATCAACAAAGTCTTTTCCTCCTTCTCCCGTCTCTGGTGAAAGTACAGTTACTAGTAACTGGAAGTCTAAACGAAATAAAAAGAGGAAGAATAGGAAAGAACCCAGCCTCTGCAAGACATGTTGGGGGGAAAATTCCAGTCACTTCTAGTCATACTAGTGATAGGTCTATAGCCTCTGCGAGTCATGTTATCGACCCATCACCAACCTCTACAAGTCATGTTGGAGATGTGAAACCAGCCACTGCTAGTCATATTGAGGGAATTGATTCTGTTGAGAAACCTAGATGGATAGTATGTAAGCCTAAGTTCCCTTGTAATATTTGCAAGGGACATCACATTACTCATTTATGCCCTGTCATTCCAGAAGTACAAACATTATGGTCCCTATCTATAGGCTCTTCTGATTTTGAGTCTTCTGAGGTTTCCTCATAGTATATTCAGCCTTCGGTTGATGAAGTGGTCATGCTGATGCAATCTTCAGCTGATCCCACTCCTCTTTTGGGGGGTGATGTGCCTATACACCATGTTTTCTCTTATCCTATTTAGCCAGTGGTTGAGAAAGTGTTCGTGACGATGCAGTCTTCGGCTAATCCCACTCTTCTCTTGGAGAGTGTCGACTCTACCAAAGTGGTCATGCTGTTGCAATCTTCAGTTGATCCCACTCTTCTCTTGGAGAATGATGTGTCTACCGACTATGTTTTTAGAATTTCCAGTTCAATAATTTCATAACAAGGGGGCATTCCACTCACTTCAATCACACCCCCTCCAAGCCCTAGGATGATTTACTTTGATTGGAATGACCTTGTTGAGCCTCATCTTCCTTCTTCTGCACCCTTTCAAATAAGGGTTGAAATTAATTCAAAAAACACTTATTGATGTATTGTGGATGAAGGAGCCTCCACAAGTATTTTATCCTCTTCGGTTTGGCAAGCCTTCGGATCTCCCGAGCTTGTGTCTGCTTCACATGATTTGTTGTCTTTTGATAGACATCCTAGTGAGTATTTGGGGATTCCTCCTTAGTTGCCTATATCATTAGGTGGGAAGACTGTCCTTGTTGATGTTATAGTGGTGCAAGGCCCATTAGATTTCAATATGCTTCTCGGGCATGATTATGTATATGTTATGAACGTTGTGGTTTCTATGCTCTTCTGAGTGATGCATTTTCCTCCTAATGGAAGCATTGTCACTATTAACCAGCTGGAATCTGATAATCACCATCCTAATTCGACGTTATTTTAGGCTACCCATTTATATGTTCGCAGTGTTTGTGTAGACTCTATCCCACCACGGGTTAATTATGTGGCATCTTATCCTCGATGTTCAATTGCTTCTGAGAAGGAAAATGTGAAATCGTGTTTTCCTTCTCAAGACTTGTTCTCAACAATTGATCCTTTGGTTTATCCAATGGGGGCATGGGAGCCCTTGCTTCCCCCTCTTGGTACAAGTGATCTCGTAGGGATTACATGAGAAAAGTAGCCCCATTGAGTCTTCTTTAAGCCTTTTTCAGACTCCCTAAACATGAAAATATTTTCGAGTGATATTGTTTCTCTTCACGCTCACAAAACTAAAATTTGAAGGCACATCTGTCCGGCGACAGTTTACCCATTTTTCGGTCCAGATGGTCAATTTCATGAATAAAGGTATTCTCTAGGAACTTTGGTTCACTAGAAGAGTATTATCAGGTGTAAGTTTAACCCTTTTTTGGGCTTGAGGGACTAAATATTTTAAAAAGGAACATTCTCCTTGGTTTTGGTTTATCACCTTTTTCGGGCCTCGGAGATTATTTACGAAAAAGGAACCCCCGCGGAGTCCATAGTTAAGATATTTTCAGACTCCATAAAATTGAAAAGATCATTGAGTGACCTTGTTCCTTCACACTCGTTAAATTGGTTTAGAAGAACATCTATTGGCATGAGTTTACCCTTTTTTCTAGCTTGTAGATTATAGCAGAAAAATGTATGCCTCAGGAGATTTGTCTTGTTGGGAGAGTTCTCCTCAATAACATTTATACTTTTTTGGGCTAGGGAGACTAAACTCAGAAAAAGGC
Organism: Picea engelmannii; assembly: GCA_009831015.1. Classification (NCBI taxonomy): domain Eukaryota; kingdom Viridiplantae; phylum Streptophyta; class Pinopsida; order Pinales; family Pinaceae; genus Picea; species Picea engelmannii. The sequence goes on from ML777153.1 coordinate 2,060,021, forward strand.
TGTGAGTCCATAGTTAAGATCTATTCAAACTCCTTAAAATTGAAAAGATTGTCGAGTGATATTGTCTTTTTCACACTCGTTAAAATGGTTTTGAATAGATGCCTTTTTGGTTCAAGTTTACCCCATTTTCGAACCAACTAGAGTATCTCCAAAAAAAGGTATTCCTTGGAGTCTTATTTTACGTTTTTTAAGACTCTCTAAATGTGAAAAAACTACCGATCTTACCTTCTCTGGGCTCGTGAAAATTACAGTGACGGGGGTCACATCATGTCTTTCTTAATCGCATTTGCATATCTACGTATTTGGCCTAATGCCAGCTCCATGTTGCTCTCAACTGAACCTTTTAAGAATGCCTTATATGCAAGCCTTGTAGCACTCTTCTTCTGTGACCTGACACCTTGACCCATGGAGGAAATTTCCCCGAGTGTCCTTTTCCTACACATGTCTCCTTGCTCTGAGAATTAGTTTGTTCCTTGTGCTTGGAACTAGTATGATTTCTTGCAACACTCATTCCTCCTTTGTAACATAGCATTCTTTTATTTTTTTTCAAGCTCCTTAAATAATTGAAAAAGACAAAAATCAAATATCCCCAAAAGAGGGGACGGGAAATATGTATTCTTTTTTCGGTAGCACAAAGAGGCACCCTTCGACAAAGCACATCCTTTTGTTTGTTTTCCGAGCATTGGGATCTAGTACGAACTTAGGAAGTTGTTCTCGCTACATAGAGTTGTTTCCTCCTCCATTTCGTTACTCTTCCAAACACATGGAGAGCTTGCGTTGCCTCCTGCATCATGAACTTATGTCAATGTCATGTTGCTTGAGTCTGATCATGTTTGATTCTTTTGTCCAAGGGAAGTTTCACCCAACCTGAGTCATACTTTCTACAGTTTTTGTCTTAACCTTATGAGTCAACCATCCCAAGAGCCCAGTCAAGTCCTGATTCAAAATCAACAAAGTTCTCTTCTTGATCATCGAGATCCTCATGTCAATTCCTGATGAGTTGTCAAAGACCTCAGGGTAGTGAGTTATGCACTGCCATTATGCTCCTACCTAACTTTTGAAGATCTTGAATTTTTTTCTCAAGCTATGGAGACCTCATCTCCATCCATCAGGCGTCACTAGCTTCTTGAAGATGGATACTATATTTGTATATCTTTGATTTTGAGATGTAGATATGCCGTATATTTCTCGTGGATACACTTTATATAGTTATATGGCATGGATCTGTAGTGTATTTGATTGGAAACCATGATTTATTTCATCCTGAGCATGGGTATGCCCGCCTCAGAGAGACAATTGTTATTTTGGAGATGGCACCTCCCGAACTCTGGTCCCGAGCTCACTCGATTTTGTACATTGGTGAAGATATTGTAATTTATTTCATCTATCAGTTTCTCTTCTGACCTCACACATTAGGAGGCATCTATTATAACCCTAAATTTCTCTACACATGCATACATGGCCTTGGCCCTCTTACTTGCATTTTTTGCCAAAGCACTGTTGAGTAGCTCTTCTTAAAAAACTATTTTTTAGAAGATGTACATGCCTTGCACCATTACTACCCACATACATACACTTTTTGCACCACTAAATCTATCGTACATACGCATGCTAAACCATTACAGTCGTGTATGCATGCAAAAGTTGCAAAAAATAAAAAGTTGCAAGGAATTTGTTGAAATTTATGGGCTATTGGTAGTTTCCCAACTAATCCACCTACTATATCCTGTCACCCAACCGAATAACCATCCTCTTGTCATATAAAAGGAGGTTTTGGGGTCTCATTTCAAATCTAAGCATAAGAACATTGAAACTCTGCCCAATTTCACTTCCCCTGCTTGCCCAAGGTGTTGTTGCCTTTTGTGAGAAATTGTCTCAACATTCCCTCATTAGCCCCTTCTTCCTCTATTTAACCCATTCACTTCCCTAGAATATATAAGAAGGTTGAGAGAATAATTTCACACAAGGTGCATTTGGAGCTTGGTGAAGAGGAGCCCGGACCAATTTCACGGAATGGTGGTCGACTTATATTGTAAAGGTATAATCTTCGTGTTATGAATAAAAGAATTACATTTTCCTATCCCAATTGATGGTGTCTTGAATACTTTTATTGATTTATGCTTGACATTATAACATCTAACCCTAACTTATATATGGAATAACATGATTTTAGTTCTTTGTTTGACAATCTTTGGATGTAGGTCAACCCTAGGAAAAGGTGTACAGTTAGTGGAACTTACAAGCACGAGGAGGTCATCACCAGACGTGGGATTAGAGGTATAGTTACCTGATATCTTCTCTTTTCTTTATTTATATTAGTTTTGGTATGTTTGGGGTAGTATTGAGAATTAATTATCTTTTAGATGGTTATTTTATCGGCTTACATTCTGAACCCTGGTGTAGTTAAAGGGGGGTTTTTCCTGCTAGCACTACCATTTTCATGGTTGCTACAGATAGTCTTGGGAATTCCTTTTTATATATAATAAAATAAATATGAACGATGAATTCATTGCAAATGAGTGCGTAGGATGTTTTGTACATGTTCTCCCATAGTATGTTGAAGTAAACATGAATAGGGAGCTCTGCAACATTCCAGCTTATATTCATGTCGGCGAAGACATTTATCACACATATAACATCGAGTAGGTACGAGGCCATGTGGAAAGAGGGTGCTTCCCCTTATTTCTGCGTCTGATCTTGTTGTACAAAGATGCTCAATTGCTTGGAAATTATTGCTCCCCAGTTGAAGATACTTCCATAGATCACCACTGTGTATGCCAAGGGCATCCATGTTTCCAAAAACTTAGAGCAGTACTTCTCTCCATGCAGTTGACAGATGAGAGCCATAGTGTAGATGTATGGCTCCCTCAAGTTAACTATCCCATACCAGCCATTGCTCCTGTTTTTAAGCTTCTTTTCCTCCTTCCACCATGAGGCCATCAATCAGCTGGTGTCATGGAATTCGTAGAACTTCACCACGAAGTACGTGTTTACCCGCTCCTCTGGGTCTCTGAGTTTGTAGTACTTCTGGACTTATGTCGAGAGGAAAAATTCGACAAACCCACCATTCTCATCGTTCATCAAGCATTTATGCATGCCTGTATGGTCGATTTTCCACTTCAAAACCTCTATGCATGGAAAAACCAGAGTTCTGTGGGCTACCATGTGTAAGTGTGACCATCGAATATTTGGAAACAACTATTCGTCAAGCGCCCTTACATATGGGTCATTGTGTGGGATACATTCTGGGTAATCCTCCTAGATGATTATGTTGAATAGGTCTCCCCACTATGGGAGCATTACTTTGGATCCAGTGTTTTTTTTTGTATCGCCGAAGACCAGAGATTGAACAAAATATTTCTTCGTTGGGGTTTTTACGACCAGCTCTTCCTTGGGAGCATACTCCAACTGCCTCATAGTACCAGGAGAAGAACCTTCACCTGTTTCTTATTCCTTTAGCTTAGGTGCTCTTGGTGAGCGTCTCGTGATTGGATTTCTTGGAGTCATTTTCCCTGCAACTAAAACATAGTTAGAGACTGTGCAAGAAATCATATGCATATATAACAAATCACGACCACCGAATTGACAAAATTGAACACATACCTTTGTTGCTTGTTTAACCTGGTTTTGATAATCTGAGAATCAACACAGTCTCGAGACGCTTGCTTTGATTCTCCAGATTCTCTGGAATTCGAAATTGTGCACAGAATGAAATTGTTCAAAGCCATTCTAGAGATTTAAACAAAGATTAACTTACCTTGTCGCATTAGCCATTCAATTCGGATTATGAGTGTAGTTATATAAAATATTCTGCCAGACATTCAAATACGTTTAAAATTAAATTCGATCATAGGTTGACGGTGCGGGCATGGGTTGTAACGTGGACTATCGCTGATTTCAAATCATTGTTGTTCAATCGGATCATGGGGTAGAAACATATGTGGGATGAAGCATTAACTAGTCTATTAAATGCCAGAATCTGATCGTATCTTGGGTCAAAAACATCCCATCGTTTCTCTAGTCTAGCTGGTGAGTCAGGGGTCGAGGTTTCACTTTGAAAACTTTCATTGATATCTCCTTGCAAAATATACGATGTCGAATGATCTTACCGTACAGATATGAAGTGGAAAGAATGACTTGTAGGTGTGACTACGACACAAGAAACCTTAAGATGAGTCCAGATGAAACTAGGTCATACGACACCCTTATGTGACGAAGACATGTGGCAATTGAGACTGACGTCTTCATTTACCTGTGTTATTCAGAATTAGGACTTTTCTTTAAGAGAAATGTTCTAAAACCCGATCCTATCTTTCCGATGCCGAAAAGTATCAAGGATCGACGATCGACGATAAACCTACCCAAGTGCCCCCGGATTGATTCTATCAAAAAATTCTCGATGCCGAAAGTGTATCAGGGGTCGATGATCGACGATATGTTTAACGTAGAAAAAATCAATTCTTTCAACCTTTTTAGATTTCCCCAACCCTGAGAAAGCACATCAGTCATCAACTATCGATGGTTTTTAATGGATTTTGGCAATGTCTATCCCTCCCGTACTTTGATGACGCTGATGGGGATCGACTATCTCTTGAATCTTTGTGGTGAGTAACTCATGCAAAGAAAATCCTCCTTCTACTGATGCCAATGGTGCATCGACGATCGACGATTAGTGTGACTGTGTGGCCATTTTACCTGCTTGAATTTTTTCGACACCGAACACAAGAACGTTAGTCGCAATGTTAGCTGCAGATTTTTAGTTAGAATGCCAAGTTCTTTTAGACACAAGATTTCATTTAACAAGTTCAAACAAATCTGACTTGATTGATAAGAGTCATGAGAACAAAAAAAAAAATAAACCATTCCCCATAGTGAACTCAATTTAGACAGCAAAAGAAAACAAGTGATACCCAAAAAGTGAAAGAATTTACGGTGTGTTGAGCGCTCAACAAATGACGATTTATTGGGCGAAATCAGAATCTTTGTTCCTTCCCCAGGCTTAGCTGATGCAGAATCTGGTTAAGAACCTAACTGGTTTTTCTTTTATCAGAGTCTCTCCTATCCTTGCATTTACAATTCCTCGGGTTCGTGAATCTGGGCCCGGCTATGGAGTTTCAACCTTTATCTTTCCTTCGTTCCTCTTGACCATGACCCACGCCCCATTTTGAGAAGATCTGAGTGAAGCATCCACTCGCACTAGGCATTTTAGTTGTCATCATTCACTTGTTGTGGTGTTCCTCCGCTGCCAGTGAGCGTCCATAGCCCTGGTGGAGTCACCCTGATGTCACAGGCCTTGCTCCGCTGCCAGCGAGTGTCCATAGCCCCAATGGATTCATATGCATGCCCTCTCCTACTTTTCACTCATTTGAGATAATTGATTTATTTTTGGCAGATATGCCCTGAGTGAATGGGAGAGGAGGACATCTGTTATCAGCAAGAAGAGATGGTTAAGGTGAAATTATTCCTAGCTCTATCTAGAGGTACATGTGGTACTTTCCAACTTTCCATATTTTCCTTTAGGTTTTACCAAACCACTAGGAGGACACTTCATCACTTTCCAAGGTCATTTATTTGCAAAGGTCAGATACATTTTTTTTTTTTTTAAATTTTATTTTAAGAAAAATGTAAATTGTCCAACATTTCTTGTGTTGTACATAAGCGTGAGTGAGGAATAGAGTTTTCTACACTGTATTGACTAAGTTCAACCACTGCCTTGCAGAACACAACATTATATCACAAAAATACCACATAAAAGAAAAAAATAAATAAAGTACTCTACAATCAGTCTACCTTGCTCCTTCACATTTATCCTAATCATAAAAAAATCATGAACACACACACACACTTTTTTTTTTTAACAGAAATATTTTTTCAGGGCTTGGCCATTCACCAGGAGGGAATTGGGTTCCCCCCTCATATTTTGCAACCGATATGTTCTTGCCCCAAGTTTCCTGGCTACCTAGAAAGGTTTGAGCCACAGATTCTGAAACTTCAAATGTTTTCCCTTTGGTTCATTTTCTTTGTCCCATTTCAAGACTAAGTCTCCTACTTCAAAATTCTTCTCTTTCACCTTATGCTTATTAAACCATCGTTTAACTATCTGTTGATGAGCGATGAAATTTGGATTCGATTTCTCCCTTTCTTCTTCCATCATGAGGAGGGTATCAATTCTCAGTTGAATAACCGATGAGGGTTGTCCAATAGATCCCCGAGCAAGCTGAAGAGATGGAAGATATATCTCGTTCGGGAGAATGGATTCTTGTCTGTATACCAGAATATATGGGGAGTTTCCTATAGCTTCCTTGGGTGTTATTCTATTGGACCATAAGGCATTATGAATCGAACTATGCCAATTCCTCTGATCATCTGCAACTGTTTTCTTGAAGATACTCACTAAGTTCTTATTGGTTTATTCTACCACTCCATTCCCTTATGGATAGTAGTTTGCAGAGTATCTAATTATGATTCCTTTGTCTAGAGTGGAATTTGTTAATAAGGTGGAAGAAATGTAAGAGGAATTTTCAAAAACAAGAACGGAAGGCATACCAAACCTTGTGATCAACTGTTGTTCTATGAATTGGATTACCACTTTTTCATTCATGTAAGTTAGAGGGATGGCCTCTATCCATTTCATAAAATAATTTGTAGCAGTCAGCATGTATATATGTTGTTTTGGAGAACTTGGATTAGTCTCCCCTATGACATCTAACCCCCATTTCTCGAATGGTTTGGATATGGCCACTAGTTGGAGTGGTACAACTGATTTATTTTCCCTCCTCGTGCTTATTTGACAAGTTTTACAGTTTCTAGCATATGTATGAGTGTCCCTAAACAAAGTTGGCTAGTAATAGTCGACTCTCAGTATCTAGTGAGCAGTGGTATTCCCTGCAAAGTGTCCACTTGCAGGACCATCATGGAGCTCTTTCAGAACCTTATCTGCATCTTCATGTTCGAGAAATATTAAGAGTACCCCATCGTAATTTACATGGAAAAGCACTGAATTTATGAGGCGATATTGTGTCGATTTTAGTCTGAGATCTCTCCTTTCCTTAGGGTTTAGGTTTTCTAAGAAAGTCCCATGATGCAGGAGATAAATTAGTTTTCCATACTAGGACTCTTGCCCTGGGGGGACATATAAATCTTCACTACACCATAATGCCAATTCATTCTCCCACCTGGAGTCTTCATTTACTTGATCTTGAGCTTCAATGACCAATTTACAGAATCCATGTCCCTTAACCAGTTTGGCAAGATTTATATCTAGATAAAATTCTTGGACAAATTCCATCAAATTTCCTCTTCTCTCCCCCATCTCCTATTGAGCGAATAGGGATCAGACCGCGGGATGAGGCACAATGAATTTGGTGTGATTCTTTAGGATATAAGATCTGAAATTTTTTACTTCTTTGTACACCACGTAAGCTTGCTTTTCTATAGAAGGGTAATTCAATTCAGCCCCTTGGAGGTTAGTTCTCATAAATGAGAGTGATGCCTCATTATCGTGATCATCCTTCTAAGTCAACACCACAGCTAAAGATTAGTCGGAGGAAAAAGTATAGAGGAAAAAATATTTGCTAAAGTTGGGACTTTGCAACACCAGAGCTTGAGATATCACATTCTTGATATTGTTGAAAGCATCTTTTTGCTCGTTATCCCACTTAAAATCATCATCCTTGTGAATAATTGTTTGTAAGGGTTTGATAGTTTCAGCGAAATTGAGCGTGAACTTCCTCACAAAATTGATTTTCCCAAAGAAGGATTGCATAGCCTTTTTGTTGTGGGGTAAGGGAAGATGAACTATTGCCTTAACCCATTCTAGGTTTATGAAAATTCTTTCTTGAGATATAATATGACCTAGTAATTTCCCTTCCTCGACACCAAAGATAGTTTTCTTAGGGTTTAAAGATATAGCATATTTCCTACACCTTTCGAAAATATGGGTTAGATGTTGGATGTGATCTTCTCTGTTCTTTGAATACATAGTCACGTCATCTAAATATACTACTACACACTTCTTGATCAATGCCCAAAAAGCTACGTCCATCACCCTTTGGAAGTTTTCCCCTACATTAATTAACCTAGAGGGCATGTGTTTATAAGAAAATGTTCCCCACTTGGTTTGGAAGGTAGTTTTAAATCGGTCTTCCTCTGAAACTAGAACTTGGTTGTAACCTAAAAAAGCTATCTAAAAGGGAGAAAATTTCATAACCAGACACGGTCTGCAAGAGTTGGTCCATTGGTGGGACTGGGTAGTTATCCTTTTTTGATGATTTCTTGAGGTTTCTGAAATCCACACACAGGTGGATTTCCCCGAACTTTTTCATGATAGGAACTAATTTTTCTACCTAGGTAGAGTGTCTAACCTAAAAGATAATTTTAGCATCTAATAGTTTTTTAAAATCTTGACACATGAGGGGTTCCAGAGATGGGTGGTACTTCTGGAGCTTCTGTTGGAAGGGTTTTACTACATATTTTAATGGTATTGTGTGTTGAATAATGTGAGTGTCATAAGTTTTTAGATATCGGTAGGACCATGAAAAAACATATTGATATTCTCTGAAAAGTTTGAGATAGGATTTTCTTTCTTCCTTAGACATTGTTTTGCCTATATTTATATTCTTAGGGTTTTATGAGGTTCCAAGATTTATAGTCTCGTACATGGGACACAAGCTCCCTATCTTTGTGTTTGTTGACCCTTTAAATATTTCCCTCAAGTCGAAGAGGTTCTCCAAATTGGCTACCCCTTTCAGTATCATGTGAAACTTTGGTTTATTACTAGAGTGATCGGTTTCACCTCTTTGTTCATGGGAATCGGTTTCTACTAGTTACTCTTGGAATACTTCATCGTCAATAGCTAGGTCTTTAAAATTTTCTTGATTGGTTAAGAAGTATATAACCTGTTCATCTCCTTCAAATATCTTCCAATTAGAAATAGTGTTGGGCACTGATGGTTTATAGAGTAGTTCCACAGTGAACCAAGAGGCTTCATGGTATTCTAAAGGGGATAGCCTCGAGGAAACAGTGGCTAGGGAATCAACAAGAGTATTCTTTGTCCTAGGAATCATTGTAACATTGAAGGCCTCAAAATCTTCTATTAGCATGTGCACTTCCTGTTGGTAATTCCTTAGGTGGGGAGAGTTGCAATGTATAGTATTCTTTACTTTCCTAACGATAATTTCAGAGTCCCAAAAAACCTTTAGTTCTTTAACGTTTAAGTCTATGTCTTTCTTTATTCCTTGCACTAAAGATTCATACTCGACAGTATTATTAGTGAATTCAAATTCTAGTCTGCAGCATAGAAAAAAAAATTTCCCCTTTGGGTCAATGAGGATACTTCCTACTCCTTACCCTTCTTGTGATTTATACCCATCAAAGTATAGGGTCCAAACCTATGAGTGAAAATCATCAGCTTCTCCATGCCTACTGACTACCTCCTCTCCACCTACATTGTCTTTGGTTTCCAATAGAGGTTCTTGACCGAAGAAGATTTCTTCCACCGCTACCAGTAGATTTTCTTGAAAAGTCATTTCAGAGTTTTGAGTAAGAGGTACATCAAATGAGAGAGGGGGGAAATTGTCGAAATCACAATCGCAGGAGTAGTTTCCTGGCACAGAGAAATTTGTCGACGAGGGTTCGTTGAAGGCTTCTAAATCAATGATAGTATGTTTGAGATACCTTTCCCTATCGATCCTAATCATGTTTGTATGTCCCTTTAATGGAAACTAGAGGTCAGCCCAGTCCGTGTTAAAGTACCCATTCAACTTCTCGGACCAATATCGACTAAATAGAAATCCATACACTTATGGTATATCCACTACAATGATGTCAATTACTTGAACACATTTTGGGTGTGTACCCATTCTGATCATGATGTCCTTGAGTTCCCCAATAAATTTCACCTGAGTCCTGTCTAGTTGTATAACATGCTTATAGATTTTTAGCAGGACTGCATTTAATTTCTTGCATATAGACAATGGCATAAAATTAGAGGATTCCCTTGAGTCAACTAAACAATTATGGAAGTTTCGGTTGAAGACTTCGAACGTTAAAAGGAACGGCGAGACAAAAGGCTTTCCTTTTTTATCTACAAAGCAAGTGTTCACATTTGGTTTACTTCTTAGGTTTATAGGAGAGGGAACCTCCCCCGGGTCGGTGCTTGTTATAGGAGATTCTACTGACTTTAAGGCTTGTAATAGAAAGTCCTTTTGCTGGGGAATTCTGCACATGTCCATGACCGACACATTAGCCTTCAATACTTTAAAGTCTTCCACTATGTTGTAGTCTATCTTAGGTGACTCCCATGTATGGATGTTTATCGGATTTTTTTGGGCAACAAAAGGTGCTTTCGGGTGATCGGTTGTTTGTTTTCCTCTAGAGGTTTGGACAATGGTATGGTCATTTTAGAATAGCTAACCCTTAATTCACGTTTCCATAGCCAACACCTCAATGGGTGGTTCTTGAACCTCAAATATATCATTGGAAGGCATTGGCAAGTCAGGATCCCACAACAACATGGTTGTTTCTTCTAGAAGGTCAACTTCCTCCTGATCGACAATATTAACCGCTGAGCCACTTGACTGTTCGGTAAGGGAAATTTCATCTAGGAACTGATTTTCCATCAAATTCATGGCATGCATCCATTGGAGACAGTCTCTTTTGGAATGTTTCTCTTGATGATAGGTACCGAAAGGGTCAGATGCTACATTGCCCAGGTCAATGTTTAAGCTAGATGGGGGAGGTTCAATTACTTTGAATGGTGGGTTTATCTTAAAAAATGGTTTACAAGTCCTTTGGCCTTGGTTTCCTTCTCCTTCACTTCTTTTCATGTCTACGATTTTATTTGACAATTTCTTTATCATTCGTTGCAGGTCTTCTATATCTCCACTCCCCTTTTCACGACCTTGTTCTGTTTGTTTTTCCGGGGGTCTGGTCAACAAGAGTCGTCTCCTGGGTGGAGGTTGAGCTTCCTTCTTAACTAGTGAGACCTGGCCCTCTTTAAATCCCTTCATTTGGAATTCAATTGTTTTATCTTCCTCAAAATTTTTAGCTAGGGTATGCTTGGCAACCCTTTTTACAAACATGGAAATAGAAGCATGGAGAGCATTAGCATATACCTCAATTTGAAACTCCTGAGTGGGTATCGCTTTGGGTTGAAATTTGTTCAGGATAGTGGTAGATCATTGATTGAAGTCTTTAATCTTTTCTTTTGAACTCATGGTGGAAGTGAACAATTCATCCATTAAAGATCATGTAGTGGTTTCTTCTGCGAATTTCTCTAAAAAATATTTTTGAAACTTTGTCCAACTAGTTATGGACCCTACAAGTAAGTTAAAATAGCACGTGGAGGATGAATTCTCAAAGGTATAGGGGAAACGTCTGAATACCATGTCCTCATGTTAGACATTCATCAGTCTAATAGCTAGTATGAAATTTTTAATATGGTCTTCAGGAAATATGGAGGTTTCAGGCTCAAACTTGGGAAGTAACTTTTTTGGATGTTGAGGGAGGTTATGTACCCGTCTGGGGATTTCCAGTGAATCTTTGGCCAACCAAGGTTGATTATTTTGAGGTGGGTTTCCCCATTCTTCATTATGATCATTTTTATCCTCCATGTTGTCTGAATCCGAAGCTGAGCGATCTGAGTTAAACCCTTCATCATCAGATTCAAAATCGTCAGGCTCAAAGTAGTTACCAACTGGTGTTTCGGGGATTAGATTAAGGGGATGTTCAATTTTGGTGAGGGAAAAATATATCAAGTTTTCTACTGTGTGAAAAAAAACCCGGTCGGGGGTGTCAACCACCGGTATCCTTACTTGTTTTCTACGAGGAAGCAACAGAGACAGGGGTAGTGATCGAATTTGTCAGGTGTAAGCTCTTGTGATTCTTATGAACTGGTTCAACTCCTCGTGAGGAAGGGCATAAGGTATTTCATGGAATATATATTCTTCCTCTTTCTAGGGTTAGTTACTCGTTTCAGGAGTACTCATTGTATGTGGGTTGTCTTGAGAATGAATAGCCATGCATGTGGGTTGTTTTGAATTTGTAGGCTATGTGAAATATTATATTAGAAATATTATTATCCATTCATTCACAGGCCCTCCTTTTAGTGCCAATTCTATTCAGGGGTCCTAAATCCCTTTAACTCAACATCAGGAACCAAACCTACCACAAAGGCCCAATTAGACTCTACAACATTTGGTGGTGGAATGGTTCTCCAGATATTTCGAAATGGCAAATTTATCGACGGGATTTACGTGGTGATTGTCAGGATAGTTTCCTATGAAAGTTCCTTCTTCAGTTTAACGTTCTTTTTTTGTATTTTATTTTATAAGATGAGTCTGATAAAATGATTTTTGTTGGTATAAACCAACTATTGGAAGGGAGTTTTAACTATTGAAGAAGGTTGAGCTTGGGATAACCCTCGTGCTCAAGCAAGAAGACAAAGATATTCACACATGTTACAAGCCTAGTACTAATACATTAACTTGATAGTATTTCAATTATTGACTAAGATACAATTATTGTAAAGAAAATACGCATGTAATCAGATGATGGAAAAAAAAATAGTTCCCTTATCTCTAATCATTAATCACACATTAACACAACGATTTACTTTCCGTCATTAAGAACAAAAACTACAAAAATATTAAGACAAATAACTTATCAATAGATTCAGAGCTCTTACTCATTACAACATCAATTACTGAAATAAAGTCAGAAGTAGTTCCTCCTCAATCCAATCATATAACACCTCTGATGAAAAATGGTATTTTGTCTTAGGTCCTAAAAAAGACTTCTCAATTAAGGTAGTTCGGAAATAGTTCTTTACAATTCCAAAAATGAGGGTCTTTCCAAAACCATCAATCTTTGCTAAAAGGTCAATCCTCTTATTTATAATGAATCATTAACTAAAAATAGCTATTACAAGTGCAATCTAAATAAAACAAAATATCGCCACGTGGTGCTTTAATCTCTCTGTTCTCTAAGAATCATCAAATAGTTTTACTGAAGTGGATGACTCTTTTCATATTCTGATCATTTGACGAAGAGTTCCTCACATGTGTTGGCATACGAGAACCTGTGTTGGTCCATCGGGGCTGAAAGAATTTCTTTCACTTCTAGTACTTGTTTTTTGTACTTGATTATTTTAACACCCAACCATTGTAGAACTTCTCAAGCCTTAATCAGATGCTCCATGAACTATTGTACTTGACCTAGAGCCATGCTCGCCATCTTTGATATCTCTGTTATCCATGCCGAGTCTTGTTCTTCATGTTTCTTGACTATGTCATGCAAGTCAACAAAGTCTTCATGTGAGCTAAATTCTGCGAGGCTGATGCCTTTCATCTCTCGATTAATATTTTCCTAGCTCTTTTCGCACTCAGTCCACTTCTCCTGAATCTCCCGCTCAGGTTCCTAGGCCATTTTTACCCATTATTTGACCACTTTCCTGATCTAATCTAAGTTGTTATCCCTTAGCACCCATATGCCGTTCTCTTCGGTGCCTCGACCCTTTTGTAATATGCTGATGTAATCGATCCTTTCTACCACTTGATGATATTTTTCATACCACCTCTCTACACCCCTGCAGGTCGCTAGTGCCATAAGGGTATCCTCTTGGAAATCGACTATGCCTGCAATGAAAAGGTTTCGTTCACATGTAAATTTTGTATAATCTTATTGGAACTCATTTTTCAAGAACATCGTGGCCTGCATTGAGTCTTGACAGTATTTCACCAAATGGCACAGATGTTCCAAATCCTTTAGCGAGATGACCAACTCCTTCTAATCCCTCCTTTCTCTATCCAACATGGCATCCGTAATGGCCACTCCTGCGTCGATAAGCTTGGATGTATTAGTGTGTTCATTGTTGAGTATCTTATCCTCCGTAGTGATGAGAATCGAGCTATCTAGTATGAGCCTTCTCTTCTTAGTGGTCCTCTTCATGATGTATTTTATTTTTTTGTTATAGGCGATCGCTTGTATGTTGGTGAACTCATCCACAAATTCATGGATTTGTTGTTCTCCCCAGGTTAGAGTATCTCCCAGGCTCCTGGCTATACGTATCTATTCCAGGATTGGTTCCTGAACTTATTATACATGTTCTGATGGCTTGACCATCGTTTGTTGTGCATTGGTTGGTGAGGTATCGATTGAAATTGAAGATTCATGGATAGCTCCAGTAATTACTTGGTAATTAGTTGTCGATGTGTCGATTTCTTGCTATGGAACTTCCTCTTTCTGACCATCCGATCCCATATCATCCCTCGAGTTGTCCATTGGGGTTCTCAGCAAGTTGAGTAATTCAGTGTCTAAGACACTTTCAACCTCATGGTTGCTCTGCGAAAGGTTTTGAATCAGAGCATCGGGACCTAGGGTAGATGTTTTCTCAGGTTCCTTTTCCTCTGTAATCTACACTAGAGTCACCAGGGAAACCTATGAACTCTCCTCATCATCATATATGGTTATTAAGTCAAAAAAGGGGTTTGGTACACTTGTACTACCCGGGGTCCTTGATATCTCAGGCTGGGTTGAAATTCCCCCTTGTGATCTGATCTGTGGTGATGGAACTTCAGGGTTTTCTGCCCCAATGATTTCTTCAAGTTATATTGGCTCTAAGCCACTTAGATCCACTATGCTTGTGATTGGGTCATCAGTGAGGATCCTTGACATATCTACGAGATCAGGGTCATCTTGTAACTGATCAATGATTCTCTACGCCCCTTCTAGCAAGAGCAATCCTTTTATTTGTACCTCTGTGGTCTCTGCTGCTCTAATTTCTTCCCTAACTCTGAGAGCCTCTTGAGCCAACTTCTCTATTGTATCCACATTTTAATCCATGCTCATATCCTTTAACATGGTCATGTTTGGGTTGGCCATCCTCTGTACTACCTCCTCCCAGTCATGAGCACATTCCGTGAAAATTTCATCCTCAAATTTGTCATGCACGTATGGCCAACAGGATGATACCTATGAAGCATGTTGGGGGACCAGGACTTTAGGGTCATGCTTGTGGAATCAGTCTATCGGAAACCTGAATTCAAGATGACTCATCCCTTCTTGGTTGGCTTGAGCAATGTCCTTTACCAAATAAAACCCCACATGGAATACGTAGGGTATGAAATCCCGCTTCTTGTCCTTAACTAGCGTGGTGTTATAGCCCTGTAGGATAGTTTGATAGAATATTTATGCCAGAATGAGCCGATATAGGACGTGAGAAGGGATTAAATGCGATGCTCTGGTGGCCCTGAACACCCTGATATAGGTCGTGTGTTCATCTAAATACTAGTGGCCTACCTTCGCCACCATTTTCTTCATTGTTGTAGATAGTCTTGGCCATTCCTTTTTAGATATAATAAAATAAATACGGGTGATGAATTCATCGCAAATGAGTGTGTAGGATTTTGTGTACTTGTTCTCCCATAGTATGCTGAAGTAAACATGAACAGGGAGCTCCCCAACATGTCATCTTAAATTCATGTCAGCGAAGACATTTCTCGCACAGATAACATTGAGCAGGTACGAGGCCATGTGGAAAGAAAGTGCTTCCCCTTCTTTCGGCGTTTGAGCCTACTATACATAGATGCTAAATTACTTGGAAATTATTACTCCCCATTTGAAGGTTCTTCTGGAGATTGCCACTATGTATGCCAAGGGCATCCATGCTTCTAAAAAATTGTAGTGGTCCTTCTCTCCATACAGTCGGCAAATGAGAGCCATCAAGTAGATGTATGGCTCCCTAAAGTTAACAGTCCCATACCAACCATTGCTTCGGTTTGTAAAATTCTTGTCCTCCTTCCACCATGAGGCCATCAACCGGCTGGTGTTGTCGAATTCGTAGAACTTCACCATGTAATCTTTCTTTAGCCGCTACTCTCGGTATATGAGTTTGTAGTACTTTTGGACTTATTTTGAGACAAAAACTCTGATGCACCCACCATTCTCATTGTTGATAAAGAATTTATGCGCATCTATATGGTCTATTAGCCACTTCAAAACCTCTATGCATGGAAAAAACAGAGTTTTGTAGGCTACCATGTGTAAGTATGACCATTGAATATTTGGAAACACCTGGACGTCAAGTGCCCTTACATCTGGGTTATTGTGTGGGATACATTCTAGGTACTCTTCCCGAATAATTCTTTTGAATAGGTCTCGCTATGTGGGAGCATTACTTTGGATATAGTGTTTTCTTCTGTATCACCGAAGACCGGAGGTTGAACAAAATATTTCTTCATTGAGGTTTTTACGACCGACTCTGCCTTGGGAGCATACTCCAATTTCCTTGCAGTACCAGGAGAAGAACCTTCACATGTTTCTACCTCCTTTACCTTAGGTGCTCTCAGCGAGTGTCTGGTGGTTGGCTTTCTCGGAGTCATTTTCCCTGTAGCTAGAACATAGTTATAGAGCGTGCAAGAAATCAGATACATATATAAAAAATCACGACCGCCGAATTGAAAAACTTGAACACATACCTTTGCTGCTTGTTTAACCTAGTTTTGATAATCTGAGAATCAACACAGTATCGAGAAGATTGCTTTTCTTCTTTGGATGCTCTAGAATTTGAACTTGTGTGTAGAATGAAATTGTTCAAAGTTGCTCTATAGATTTAAATAAGGATGAACTTACCTTGTCACATCAACCATTCAATTCGAGTTATGAGTGTAGTTATATAAAATCTTCCACCAGATCTTCAGATACATTTAAAATAAATTCAATCATAGGTTGATGATGCGGGCATGGGTTGTAACATGGTTTATCAGTGATTTCAAATTTTTGTTGTTCAATCGACGCATGAGGTAGCAACTTATGCAGGATGAAGCATTAACTAGTCTATTAAAATTCCATAATCTGATCATATCTCATGCCAAAACATCCCATCATTTCGCTAGTCCAGCTGGTGAGTTGGGGGTCGGGGTTTTTCTTTGAACACTTTTCGTTGATATCTCCTTGCAAAAGGTCCGACGCTAAACGATATTTCCATATAGAGATGATGTGGAAAGATTGACTTGGAGGTGTGACTAGGACACATCAAACCTTAAGATTACTTGAGATGAAACTAGGCCATATGACACCCCTATGCGATGAAGACATGTGGCACTCGAGACCGACGTCTTCATTTACTTGTGTTATTCAGAATCGAGACTTTTCTTTAAGCTAAACATTCTAAAAACTGATCCTATCTTGTCGATGTCGAAAAGTATCAAGGATCGTTGATCGACGATAAACCTACCCAAGTAATCCTGGATTGATTCTATAAAAAAAATCTTGATGCCAAAAGTATATCGAGGATTGACAATCGATGATATGTTTAACATAGAAAAAATTAATTGTTTCAACCTTTTTAGAGTTCTCCAACCTCGATAAATTGCATCGGTCATCGACTATCGGTGGTTTTTAATGGATTTTGTCAATGTTTATCCCTCCTGTACTTTACTGGCGCCAATGGGGATCAACTATCTCTTGAATATTTGTGGTGAATAACTCACGCAAAGCGGCTCCTCATTCTACCGATTTCGATGGTGCATATGTGATCGACCATTATTGTGACTGTGTGGCCATTTTACCTGCTTGAATTTTTTTGATGTTGAACACAAGCGCGTTAGTCGCAATGCTAGCTACAAATTCTTAGTTAGAATGCCAAGCTCTTTTAGACACAAGGTTTCATCTAACAAGTTCAAACAAATCCGAATTGATTGATAAGAGTCATGAAAACAAAACAAAAAATAAACCATCCCCCATAGTGAACTCAATTCAGACAGTAAAAGAAAACAAGTGGTACCCAAAAAGTGATAGAATTTCATAAGGATTTTAGGGTATGTTGAGCGCTCAACACCTTCCATCCTTAGACCACGTTTTTCATCACTCGCTTCTTCAGTCCAACTCCTAAGATAACCAGTTATAGGTACAGGTATATGTACAAGTATGGTATTGGTTCAGGTACGGATACAGGTAGAGGGAGGTATGGAGGATAGCTGAATGAATGAGTGAATGATGATGAAATGAATGAATGGAAAATGCACTAAGTCCAAGCTATATATATGCATGTTCCCAACTTGACACTTTTCATGTTGAGAACCACTTTTTCCCACTTGTCCGCAACCTTAGAAATTAGGATAAAATAAGTATCCACACTTTATACTTTAAGGAATATTAATATAATATTCCTTTCTGGATTAACCTCCCTAGCTTATCCCTTTTGCTTAACTTTTATCCTCCCCCCCCTTTTCCCTAACTAGTCGAGGTTAGTCCCCCATACCCTTTTATTGTGGTTGGTCTACATGCAACGATGTATTATATTAATGATGAGACATATACACAAATAGACTCACTATCCTTTAGCATCTAGGCTCTCCGGCCTAATTCAACACATAAGCCTCCTAACTTATAATAACTGACTCACCAACCTTAAAACAAAACATATACACAAAGGCTCTCTGGCCTCAAAATCATGCACACTTAAGTTTGTTGCATGCGGTATCCTGGAATGTGCACACTTCATCATTTTAGTGCGCAGTACATGTGTTCACTATACCATGGAAGGTGCATACAAAATGATATCAAACAACTCACCAGCTTAAGTACATTTACAGTTGGGGTTTGGACTAGGGGTATTAGAGTGTGAGTCAAGAAAGGAAAGCCAAAGAGATGAAATATGTATGGGTTGGGGGAAGACAGTTTGACACATCAAGTTTTGTGCATCGAAAATAAGAAGAGAGCAAGAAAGAGACCTTGGAGTTGGTGCAACCATGGAGGGAGAATTCTAGAGAAGGATCGAGTGTAACTAGAGTGAATTGGAGCTAAAAACTGAAGATCCAGGTTGTTAGGCCTAAAGAGTGAAATCATGTGTGAGTTTCACTAAAAGGGCAAGTGTTTATTGTTGGTTTGTTGATAGTTTTCCTAGAAACAAATTCCATTGAGTTCCTAGTTGAGAGATTCCTAGCTACGTGTGCTAGAGAGACCTTGATAAACAAACGACACATTCCTTGGGTTAACCCTGATAAAAATATGGTACATCCCTTGGGTTATCACTGATAAATGGATGGTACATCCCTTGGGTTATCCCTGATAAATGAATGGTGCATTCCTTGGGTTGGGCAGGTGAGGAGGAAGAGAGTTGGTAGAAAAATCAAGATAGTTGTAGGAGAATATCAGTTGGTTATGTGTTTTATGAAATGCGAGTGGACTATGAGAGATCACCCTCTTTTGTGGATTACTAGACTCATATGAGGGGTGACTAACTATTGAAATTTGAAACAATCATTCTATGGTTGGGTGGAACGTCCATCCCAAATAGTTGGTTGCACGATTCTTGTTTAAAGATAATTGTTTTATCTTGTTGTTGAGTTATTTTCATGTGTTATTGTTGTGCATGAACTCTGCGTAAATGAGAATGAATTATATGTTGTTGTAATGAGTAGTTTAGTTGCATTTGATGTTGATTATTAGCATGTTTTATATGCATATGTTTTATGGATATAGACAGTAGATAAATCTATTTTAAATTTGTAGCTATAAGCTACAATAAATCGACTAACAGTAAAAGAATTACATTAGTTAGCATAATTTCATTTTCATGTGTATTCCGCACTATAATGTCCATGAGTTGGGCTGGGGAATGTTACATTATGGTATCAGAGTTGTAAGGAAAAGTGTTTTATGTGGCTTGGCCCATCCTGGGTTTTGGGTATGTTACAAAGAACCTTGATGAGAAAATAATCTCACGGAGGTAGTTCAAGGGATATTTCTAAGAGAAATATGTGTCCCAACATTATTATGAAAGAGATATGAAAGAGTTATTTGAACTCAAGTTGGGAACCATGAAAATTGAGGAATATGAGAAGTGGTTCTTTAATTTCTTGATGTATGTTTACCTCATCAAGGATGAGAAAGTCAAAATCTAAAGGTTTCTAAGTGGGTTACCCTCTTTGTACAGTGATAAGATTCAATATGATAACCCCAAAAAATTGGAGGAAACCATAAGGAGAGCAAGGCATGTGTATGAGCATAGAAAAGGAAGACCAGTTTTCCAAACAACTTGGAATGACACGATGAAGGATAAGAAGCATCAAAGGAAGAAGGGTTTTAAGCCACCCTTTTTTAGGAATAATTTCCAAGAAAATCAGCATGGTCAAGTCGCACAAAATGAACACAAGACTACAGTTTCATTTGGAAAAGGGCCAAGGAAACAACCGGTGCAATGTTGGAAATATGAAGGAAATCATATATATAGGGATTTCCCTCACAAAGAAGAAATAATGAGAACTTTATACAACATTCAATGGGATGGAAAATGGAATAAATGGGCATAAGCATACCAAGGATCTATGCAGCCTTGGATAACAAGCAAGATGAATATCAATCTCCCATGATTGAAATGGAAGGTAAGGTCAATGATGAGCCCATACCAATTTTAATTGATTATGGAGCTAGCCATAGTTACATAAATGCTAATACTATTGAAATATTTTACTTGCAAATAAGCAAGCATAAGAAATCTTGGTCAGTTCAGTTAGCCATGGGGGCTAAGAGGAAAAGAAAATCAATGAGTTGGTTAAATATTGTTCGATAGACATTGATTGACTCAATATAAATGTGGATGTAAATATCATACCATTGGGTTCATATGATTGTCTAATTAGCATGGATTGGCTAGAAAAACAACTTGTTGTCCTAGATTGTTACAGCAAGACAATCGTGTGTCTTGATGAGGAACAGAGGCAAGGAAAGATTCAAGGCATTCCAAGAGTTGTAGTTGTTAGAGAGATTTTAGCTATGCAGTTGAAGAAGAGATTCAAGAAAGGATGTTAGATGTTCACAACCCATATGGAGGAGGCATCCAAAGACAAAGTGGAAAGCATTGAAGGCCATCCAGTTTTGAGGGATTTTGAAGATGTTTTAGAGAAATTTTGGGACTACCACCAAAAAGATACATTGATTTCTCTATTGATTTGGTGCCAGGAGTTGCCCCAGTGTTTAAGACACTTTACAGAAAGGGCAGACTAGAACTAAAAGAGTTGTATATGTGGCTTGAAGAAATTTTGAAGAAGGGTTACATATGCCCAAGTGTGTCCCCTTGGGGAGCCCCAGTTATTTTTATGAAGAAGAAGGATGGAACCTTAAGGTTGTGTATTGATTTCATGAATATTAATAAGGTTACCATAAAGAATAAGTATCCTTTTCCAATAGTTGATGATTTGTTTGACCAGCTGAAAGGTGCAAGAATTTTTTCAAAGATTGAATTGAGATCAGGCTATCATCAAGTAAGAATAAAGGAAGAAGACATCAACAAGAAAACATTCAGAACAAGATATGGGAATTATGAATTCATGGTAGCGCCACTTGGGCTATCAAATGCCCCAACAATTTTTATGTTCCTGATGAATGGAGTGTTTAGGGAGTACCTGGACAAGTTTGTGATTGTGTTCTTAGATGAAATCCTCGTCTATTCTAAATCAGAAGAGGAACACAAGAAACATTTAAGAATGGTGTTGCAAGTTTTAAGAGAGCATAAATTGTATGCTAAGTTAAGTAAGTGCATATTTTACCAAAATAAGATTCACTACTTGGGGCATATAATTTCGGTAACACAGATAGAATTTGACCCTAAGAAGATATAGGCCATTAGAGGATGGTCAATGCCAAAGAATGTGATAGAGGTCAAATCATTCATGTGTCTTTCTGGTTATTACCGAATATTCATAAAAGGGTTCTCAAGAATTGCAAGTCCAATCACTTCTTTGCAAAAGAAGGTAGTGAAATTTGAATGGACTTCCAAGTGTTAAGAGAGTTTTCGATAGTTGAAGGAAATATTGACAAGTGCAACAATCTTGAAGATTTCATACCCAAATGAATATTTTTTTGTGTGCAGTGATGCATGCAAGGAAGGACTTGGTGGAGTTCTCATTCAAAGGGACCATGTGGTATGCTATGAGTCTAGAAAATTAAAAGAGCATGAGAGGAATTATTCTACACATGACTTGGAGTTAGCATCAATTATACATGCATTAAAAATGTGGATGAATTACCTTATGGGTAAGAAATTCAGGGTAAGAAGGGACCATTATGGTCTAAAGCAATTGTTTGGACAACCAACACTAAATGCTAGACACACTAGATGGATTGAATTTATGAGTGAATATGACTTCAAAATTAAGTATATAAAAGGAAAATAAAATCAAGTTGTTGATGAACTCAGTAGGAGATCTCATGAAGTGCATGTGGTAGCCATCAACATTTACACGACAGATTTGAAAGATCAAATTATTGCAGTAGCAAATTTAGATCAATGCTATGTAAAAATAAAAGAAGCATTACAACAATGAAATTTTCAGCATAAAATTAATTTCTATGCGTTGAAAGAATATGGAATTCTCATGTACAAGGGAAAAGTGTATGTGTTGAATTCCAATGAGCTAAAAAATGCATTTTTGAAGGAAATGCACAATGTGCCATATGATAGGCACCCATGATTTTAGAAGATAATTGTAGCTATGAGAAGCCATTAATTTTGGCTCGGAGTGAAGAAGGAAGTGTCTAATTACATAACCAGATGTCTAGAATGCCAAAAGGTAAAGAAAAAACATAGACACCTAGGAGGTTTTCTACAACCATTGCCCATTCAGGAATGGAAGTGGGTAGTTATAGTTTATTGTATTACTAAGCTTCACAGAAAAATCAATAAATATGATTCCATCATGGTGGTGGTGAATAAATTGACTAAAGCAATGCATTATATTCCAGTAAAGACTACACACAAGGTAGAAAATATCACATAAATTTATATGAAGGAAGTTCCTAGGTTACATGGAATGCCCAAGACAATAGTTTCAGATAGATATCCAAAGTTTACTTCAAATTTTTGGAAAGGTTTGTTCAAAGGATTTGGAACAAATCTAAATATTAGTACAATGTATCATCCAGAGTCATATGGGAAAACAAAAAGGACTAACAGGATAATTGAGGACATGCTTAGAATGTATGTAATGGATCAGCCATCAAAGTGGGAAGATGGTATTCATTTAGTTTTATTTGCCTACAATAATGGGTATCAGGTCTCATTGAAGATGAGTCTGTTTGAAGCATTATGTGGAATAAAATGTAACACTCTCGTGAGTTGGGATAGTCCAGTAGACAAACCAGTTGTTGGCCCAGAATTGTTAAAAGAAATGGAAGAGAAGATGGAAAAGATAAAGCATAATTTAAAGGTTGCCCGGGATAGGAAGAAAAGTTATGCAGACAAGAACAAAGTTTTTGTAGATTTTAAAGTAGGAAAACATGTGTTTTTGAAAGTGAATGCAAAGAGAAGTTCGCTAAGATTAGGAAGTTTCCCGAAGTTAGCAATGAGATATTGTGGGCCTTTTGAAATGTTAGAAAACATAGGGCCAGATGCATACATATTATATTTTCCTGCATCCATGAGAGTGCATAATTTATTTTATGTCTCATTGTTAAAGAAATATGTTCTTGATCCTAACAACACAATTGATTGGAATGTGATCCAGGTGGAGCACGAAGGGGATTTATGGGTGGAACTGGTACGTATGCTGAACCAGAAAGTCAAAGTGCTCAAGAAAAAATCCATAGCTATGGTAAAGGTTCAATGGAATTGCTATGGTCTTGAAGATGCTACATGGGAACATGAAGAAAACATGCAGGAAGAGTACCCACAAAGTTTTAACAATTTTGAAGAAGGTAGAAAGCAAGGCTCCATTTTGAAAAGCTAGAGTTACGAAACCACATCTTAGAGTCTTATCCAACAATGTTGGGGACCTCGATAAATGAATGGCTCATTACTTAGGTCAACCCTGATAAACAAATGGTGCATTCCTTTGGTCGATGAGTTCATAGGAACAAGAGATTGAAGGTTGGAGTTGTTGTTGGAGCCGTTAAATTGAATTTTTTTTATTTCTAAGTATTGTGATGTAAAGTTTCATATATACACACACACACACACACACACATATGTATGTGTGTGTGTATCGACATAGAGTGAAACGAGGATGGAACACAATTGTGGGTTAGGGGGAATGTAACATCCCCATTATAATCCCCAGTTTAATTAATGTTTGTGTGGATGTAATATGTGGCTATGGCCAAGCGATGTAATATGAAAATTGCATTTCAACGTTTTAATAATAAAATGTGATGTCAGATACTAAAGGGGTCATGATCAAGATATGGGGGATGAATTAATCCACAATAGAGGGAAGTGTCTAGGATAATGGCCAAGAGGGGGTCAAAGGGGGGAATATCCATGTATATTAATTTAACCCATTTTTCCTAAACTTTCTTATTGTATATGAACCTTTCCATTTCAGATTGAGTGATCCCAAAGCCAATCATTGAATACATGTAAGAGGATGGGTGTGAGTGATCACATCCCAGAGTTATTAGGAACATAGGGGTTGAGTACAATCATCTTGGGGAAGAGTGTGAGTCAATAAAGGCAAGCCAAAGAGAGGAAATACGTATGGGTTGGGTGACAACAGTTTGACACATCAAGTTTTTTGCATGGGAAGGAAGGGGAGAGCAAGAAAGAGAGCTTGGATTTGGTGCAGCCATGGAGGGTGAATTCTAGAGTAGGATAGAGTGTAACTAGAGAAAATTGGAGTAGGAAAACTAAAGATCTAGGTTGTCAAGCATGAAGAGTGAACTCATGCATGATTTTCACTTAAACAACAAGTGTTGTTGTTGATTTGTTGATAGTTTTCCTAGAAGTAGTTTCCCTTGAGTTCCCAACTGAGAGATTCCTAACTACCTCTACCAAAGAGACCCTAATAAATGAATGGCACATTCCTTGGGTTATCCTTGATAAACAGATGATACATTCCTTGGGTTAACCCTAATAAATGGATGGTACATCTCTTGGGTTATCCCTGATAAATAGATGGTATATCCCTTGGGTTATCCTTGATAAACAAATGGTGCATTCCTTGGGTTAGGAATGTCAGGAGGAAGAGATTTGGTAGAGAAATCGAGATAGTTGTAGGAGAGTATCAGTTGGGTTATGAGTTTTATGAGCTGCAAGTGGATTATGAGAGATCACCCTATTTTGTGGATTACTAGCCTCAGCTCAGGGATGACTGACTCTTGATATTTGGAAAAATCAGTCTATGGTTGGGTGGAACG
Organism: Picea engelmannii; assembly: GCA_009831015.1. Lineage (NCBI taxonomy): Eukaryota > Viridiplantae > Streptophyta > Pinopsida > Pinales > Pinaceae > Picea > Picea engelmannii. The sequence continues at coordinate 2,085,152 of ML777153.1, forward strand.
TCCATTCCATGTAGTTGGTTGCATGATTCATGTTTAAGGATAAGTGTTTTATCATGTTGTTGAGTTATTTACATGTTTTATTGTTGTGTGTGAACTCTGCGTAAATGAGAATGACTTATATGATGTTGTAATGAGTGGTTTAGTTGCATTTCATGTTGATTATTAGCATGCTATAGATGCATCTATTTTATGGATATAGACAGTAGCTAAATTTGTTTTAAATTTGTATATGTAAGCTACAGTAAATCATCTAACAGTAAAAGAATTACTGTAGTTAGCATAGTTTTGTTTTCATGTGTATTATGCACCATAATGTCCCTTGGTCGGGCTAGGGAATGTTCGATTATGGTATCAAAGTTGTAAGAAAGAGAAATTTATTTGGTGTGGCCCAACCTGAGTGTTGGGTATGCGACATGGAGACCCAACTCAAGATGAAAACCATCATATCAGGAGATCCCCATGGAGACCTAGGGGATTCCCATGTGCCCCTTTTGGATGAGAAAGAGAGAGTTTGTTGCCCACGTGCCCCTTCTGGATAAGAAAGAGATTAAGCACATGATTTTGGAGAAGAAGAAAAATTAACTTCTTAGTAGGCACATGGGTGAGGATATGATGTAGGAGGAGACCAAGGCCAAGGAAATGCTTAATATTTGACGATAAGGCATGATGACAAAGCTTATGGATCATTGGTTGTTTTTCCAAATGTGATTCTTAACTTCTATTAAATATAAAATATGGATCTTAGTTCATTCTTTAGGTTAAAAAAATGTTATTTTTAAGACATCGAACAAGGTCATTTCTTGCTAAACATGGAAAAGGGGAATTGGGAACCTTTAATTGTAGATCTTGGCAGTCCTAATTATGTCAAATCAGGGGAAAAGATGATGAACTTTGAGGGGAATAAAGTTGTTGTTCCCAATTCCATAGACAAGGGCCCCAATTAAAGATACTTTGGGGCTATGAAATTCCTCCCCATCCTCAAAGTGCTATTTGATAATCCCCCTTGAGGTGAAGAAGAGGAGGTGTATGTGATTTACAATCAAAATGATTATAGTTCATATTTTTCTATAGGAATGTCAAGGATGATATCTTGGAGAAATTTAAGCATGCTAAAAAAGAGGAGATGCAAGGAAGAGAACTGATGAAGTGGTAGAGGATTGATTTGATGCGTTAAATTATGAGAGGAATTGAAGAGAAAAATTTAATTGTGGAGCTTTTCATAAGTAGTTTGTGAATCAGATTGTTTTTCTTATAGTTGCTTCTATTGTTGTTGTTGTTACTACACTCAACGTTGTCGTCCTATATGATTCACATAAAATTATTTTTACCCACATATATATAGATAACAAAATATTGTAATATAAAACACAAACATATATAACTAATTTTTATTTATCATAAACTAAAGTTAGTTTTTGTTTGCAAACAAAATGTGAAAAAATAACATGTGCAATTAATAACATAAAAAGAACCACTATCGGCTCTCCATATTATACATAAGTCACCAAACAATGTTGTGTTAAATTTAATGCACCATTGCGCCATTTTTGGTTGAGAACTAATATCTATAGCAGTGTGTTGTGTTATATAGAAAATTGGTTAAGGGTTGTCATGTGAAATGACCCATGATGCCATTTCACATAAGAAATGGGTAACTCAGGGAAGTTGGTTCTACTGAACACACCTCTCAAATATAATTATTTAATCATAAACCAAGTGGTGTGATTTGTTATATGAAAATAACTAGTACTCTATGTTACCTAGAGCACCAGACGCTTTGTAATGGTGTGTTGTATTTTATGACGCATCGGTAATGGGTGTGTATTAAAAGACTCATTGTAATGATAGTTTTTTAAATATTTCTCTTGGTGTAAATTAGTTAACCACACTGGTGCATTTCAGTGAATTTAACACACCAACACTCCATTTTACCTTTGTATGCATTGTTGCCAGTGTGTTTTTCTCATAACACACTGGTAATGGAACATCCCATAAAACCAACCATATGGTAAAGTATTATGTATTTTTTCATTTTCTTGTAGTGCACAACACCGGTGTGTTATATTTATTTGATGCACCACTGAGAAAATTTTTTATATCAAAAATTGTGCGGTGTGTTTGGTTAATAGAATGTGCCAATGTTTTTATCTCAATTGGCGCACTTCATAGGATCTTAGCGGTGCTTGTACCATAAGATGCAATGCATTGATAATTTATGAAAATTAGTCCCGTTGTTATGCTCTTTAAAACAACCATGTGTTGTTTGGACCTAGGGGAACCAAAAAGTTAAATTGTTTTATTGCAACTTAAGTGGTGTGATATGATAATAAACATGCATTGGCTCTATTTTGTTATTGGAGCATGAGATTTTTTTTAATGCTTCCATCTAATGTCGAGAGAACCAGTAATGGGCCACCCACCGAGACACCTTACTATAACAGGTCACTCAATATTTTACTGGTTACATTCTTTTAACAACACCATTGCATTTGGTTAACGTAAATGCACCACCACCCCAATTTTTATGGAGTGAACTCAGGGATGTGCTTTAGCTAACTAAATGCATTGGTGCGGTATAGTTTCTAGAAAACCTAAATGATTTTTAGTGATGCGTCATCTAGTATAATGCATCGGTGGTGTTTTTGGCCCTATGGAAACCACTTCGTTATATTGATTTATTGCAAATTAAGAGGTGCAAAGTGTTACTATGACTACCCAGGTTCTACCATGTTATTGAATAACTCTCATTTTTTTAGTAGTACTTTGTCAAGCATAGGGAACAGGTTATGGGGTGTCAAAGGAAACACACCATTGTTGCACTCGGTCAATATATGTCCATGTGCAGTTTTGTTAATAGCACCAATTCATTTGTTTAAAATGGTTGCACTGTGGAGTTAAATTTTATGAGTCACAAACTGAGTGGTGTGCTTGGTTAAATGGAACACACTTGTGCTTCTATGTTCGAAAATAATGGACATGTTTTTTAGTGGGAATTTTATTTTATAATGCACTGGGTGCATGTATTTTATGATGATGGATCGATTAAGTACCATAAAATTAGATGCACTAGTTGTAGTGCTTACTATGAAGTTAGCACACGACAGACTACTATAGGGAGAGTCGAATCGTATAGGTGCAACGTGCAATGCCAAGATTTTTTTTTGCAAAAAGTCTCAAGTCTCAAAACTGCAAATGGGAAGGTAATAAACAATTTTCCTAGACTCTTGTGTCCCAAGGAGGCATGGTTCCACCATTGGGAGGAAATGAAAATTCATGGTAATTTCCAAAATTTGGAAATATGTGGAATCTATCGGTGGAACTATCCAACTCACCAAGGAGAACTGGAAACATGGTGTCTTTAAAAACACAATGAGCATCAGTGCTTTCTTGAGACTTTGAAATCATAGGATGAGTTGTCACAATGAAAATCAGTCTGGTAATTTTTTTTTATTTACCCTACCGTGGTGTGTTAGAGAAAATGAACTACCTACGATTGAATTAAAATTATTCTATTCTAATAAAATACTATATTGATCAAGAGAAACTCTAACAATATAGAAACAACTTCAAATATCATTACTAACTTAAAACTTAGTTCATGTCAATCAATAACATGTTGTAGCAATAAAATCATAGGTTAAATCATAAGTAGTTGCATACTAGACCAATAATGGTATCCTTGTGTCTATTATAAATCATAAATGTACAAGCATCTAAAATGACAAACAAAGAAATAGTCCATACCATCACCATTCATGAAACTCATAGGAAAAAATCATATAAAGAATACTCCCATACATTCTTACAAACATTCATGAATTCCCAAATGCATTATTCTCTTTATTTTCTCAACAGTATCATCTAATAATGCAATGGGAAAAAGTTCCCCTATATTTGATACATATCTCTTTTATAAATAAGAGAGTAACTTTACATTTTGTAACTATCATTATTTGAAATGACAATTACAACTTATCATTTCAACTTCTCTCATTCTTTGTACAACTCGAATATAGTTGAAGAACTATACTTTATCCAAAAATTATGAGGCTTTCTTGGAGGATAAGTATTCTACATAATTTATCTAGAAGTGGTATTGTTTGGTGATTTCCTCTAGCTTTCTCAACTTCATTTTTTGAAGTTCCATCTCTCCATCACATATTCTATTTGCAACTTCCTTTTTCAGGTCCTTGTGGATTTTGCTCACAAACTCATTGGTAACTACATTTTTTTTCATTGGTTGTATTAAATACTTGATAGGGATGTCCTTTTTGTTCTATATCATATTCTCAATAGATTATGTGTTTATGTATATGTTGTCATCCACCTCTATATTCTCAATTTTCTTGGTCCTACTTGAGCAAGCTCTTCATTTACTCGCATGTTGAACTTATCTAGTAGCTCGTCTGTAGAATTCCAAATCCTGGCACATGATTTTTTTAGAGACTAACAGTATCCTTAACATATTGAAATTATTTTATCCATCCATACATTAGAATATGAGTCTTTCTATGTTCCTTCATGATGAGTTATAAATATCTACAAGGGTTTCTTCATGCCTTTCCTTCCAATAAATGATCTTTTGAAAGGCATGTTTTGTCTTTGTGTACTAACCTATTA
>ML777153.1:2093240-2112402 GCA_009831015.1 Picea engelmannii
AATATCAATCTCCCATGATTGAAATGGAAGGTAAGGTCAATGATGAGCCCATACCAATTTTAATTGATTATGGAGCTAGCCATAGTTACATAAATGCTAATACTATTGAAATATTTTACTTGCAAATAAGCAAGCATAAGAAATCTTGGTCAGTTCAGTTAGCCATGGGGGCTAAGAGGAAAAGAAAATCAATGAGTTGGTTAAATATTGTTCGATAGACATTGATTGACTCAATATAAATGTGGATGTAAATATCATACCATTGGGTTCATATGATTGTCTAATTAGCATGGATTGGCTAGAAAAACAACTTGTTGTCCTAGATTGTTACAGCAAGACAATCGTGTGTCTTGATGAGGAACAGAGGCAAGGAAAGATTCAAGGCATTCCAAGAGTTGTAGTTGTTAGAGAGATTTTAGCTATGCAGTTGAAGAAGAGATTCAAGAAAGGATGTTAGATGTTCACAACCCATATGGAGGAGGCATCCAAAGACAAAGTGGAAAGCATTGAAGGCCATCCAGTTTTGAGGGATTTTGAAGATGTTTTAGAGAAATTTTGGGACTACCACCAAAAAGATACATTGATTTCTCTATTGATTTGGTGCCAGGAGTTGCCCCAGTGTTTAAGACACTTTACAGAAAGGGCAGACTAGAACTAAAAGAGTTGTATATGTGGCTTGAAGAAATTTTGAAGAAGGGTTACATATGCCCAAGTGTGTCCCCTTGGGGAGCCCCAGTTATTTTTATGAAGAAGAAGGATGGAACCTTAAGGTTGTGTATTGATTTCATGAATATTAATAAGGTTACCATAAAGAATAAGTATCCTTTTCCAATAGTTGATGATTTGTTTGACCAGCTGAAAGGTGCAAGAATTTTTTCAAAGATTGAATTGAGATCAGGCTATCATCAAGTAAGAATAAAGGAAGAAGACATCAACAAGAAAACATTCAGAACAAGATATGGGAATTATGAATTCATGGTAGCGCCACTTGGGCTATCAAATGCCCCAACAATTTTTATGTTCCTGATGAATGGAGTGTTTAGGGAGTACCTGGACAAGTTTGTGATTGTGTTCTTAGATGAAATCCTCGTCTATTCTAAATCAGAAGAGGAACACAAGAAACATTTAAGAATGGTGTTGCAAGTTTTAAGAGAGCATAAATTGTATGCTAAGTTAAGTAAGTGCATATTTTACCAAAATAAGATTCACTACTTGGGGCATATAATTTCGGTAACACAGATAGAATTTGACCCTAAGAAGATATAGGCCATTAGAGGATGGTCAATGCCAAAGAATGTGATAGAGGTCAAATCATTCATGTGTCTTTCTGGTTATTACCGAATATTCATAAAAGGGTTCTCAAGAATTGCAAGTCCAATCACTTCTTTGCAAAAGAAGGTAGTGAAATTTGAATGGACTTCCAAGTGTTAAGAGAGTTTTCGATAGTTGAAGGAAATATTGACAAGTGCAACAATCTTGAAGATTTCATACCCAAATGAATATTTTTTTGTGTGCAGTGATGCATGCAAGGAAGGACTTGGTGGAGTTCTCATTCAAAGGGACCATGTGGTATGCTATGAGTCTAGAAAATTAAAAGAGCATGAGAGGAATTATTCTACACATGACTTGGAGTTAGCATCAATTATACATGCATTAAAAATGTGGATGAATTACCTTATGGGTAAGAAATTCAGGGTAAGAAGGGACCATTATGGTCTAAAGCAATTGTTTGGACAACCAACACTAAATGCTAGACACACTAGATGGATTGAATTTATGAGTGAATATGACTTCAAAATTAAGTATATAAAAGGAAAATAAAATCAAGTTGTTGATGAACTCAGTAGGAGATCTCATGAAGTGCATGTGGTAGCCATCAACATTTACACGACAGATTTGAAAGATCAAATTATTGCAGTAGCAAATTTAGATCAATGCTATGTAAAAATAAAAGAAGCATTACAACAATGAAATTTTCAGCATAAAATTAATTTCTATGCGTTGAAAGAATATGGAATTCTCATGTACAAGGGAAAAGTGTATGTGTTGAATTCCAATGAGCTAAAAAATGCATTTTTGAAGGAAATGCACAATGTGCCATATGATAGGCACCCATGATTTTAGAAGATAATTGTAGCTATGAGAAGCCATTAATTTTGGCTCGGAGTGAAGAAGGAAGTGTCTAATTACATAACCAGATGTCTAGAATGCCAAAAGGTAAAGAAAAAACATAGACACCTAGGAGGTTTTCTACAACCATTGCCCATTCAGGAATGGAAGTGGGTAGTTATAGTTTATTGTATTACTAAGCTTCACAGAAAAATCAATAAATATGATTCCATCATGGTGGTGGTGAATAAATTGACTAAAGCAATGCATTATATTCCAGTAAAGACTACACACAAGGTAGAAAATATCACATAAATTTATATGAAGGAAGTTCCTAGGTTACATGGAATGCCCAAGACAATAGTTTCAGATAGATATCCAAAGTTTACTTCAAATTTTTGGAAAGGTTTGTTCAAAGGATTTGGAACAAATCTAAATATTAGTACAATGTATCATCCAGAGTCATATGGGAAAACAAAAAGGACTAACAGGATAATTGAGGACATGCTTAGAATGTATGTAATGGATCAGCCATCAAAGTGGGAAGATGGTATTCATTTAGTTTTATTTGCCTACAATAATGGGTATCAGGTCTCATTGAAGATGAGTCTGTTTGAAGCATTATGTGGAATAAAATGTAACACTCTCGTGAGTTGGGATAGTCCAGTAGACAAACCAGTTGTTGGCCCAGAATTGTTAAAAGAAATGGAAGAGAAGATGGAAAAGATAAAGCATAATTTAAAGGTTGCCCGGGATAGGAAGAAAAGTTATGCAGACAAGAACAAAGTTTTTGTAGATTTTAAAGTAGGAAAACATGTGTTTTTGAAAGTGAATGCAAAGAGAAGTTCGCTAAGATTAGGAAGTTTCCCGAAGTTAGCAATGAGATATTGTGGGCCTTTTGAAATGTTAGAAAACATAGGGCCAGATGCATACATATTATATTTTCCTGCATCCATGAGAGTGCATAATTTATTTTATGTCTCATTGTTAAAGAAATATGTTCTTGATCCTAACAACACAATTGATTGGAATGTGATCCAGGTGGAGCACGAAGGGGATTTATGGGTGGAACTGGTACGTATGCTGAACCAGAAAGTCAAAGTGCTCAAGAAAAAATCCATAGCTATGGTAAAGGTTCAATGGAATTGCTATGGTCTTGAAGATGCTACATGGGAACATGAAGAAAACATGCAGGAAGAGTACCCACAAAGTTTTAACAATTTTGAAGAAGGTAGAAAGCAAGGCTCCATTTTGAAAAGCTAGAGTTACGAAACCACATCTTAGAGTCTTATCCAACAATGTTGGGGACCTCGATAAATGAATGGCTCATTACTTAGGTCAACCCTGATAAACAAATGGTGCATTCCTTTGGTCGATGAGTTCATAGGAACAAGAGATTGAAGGTTGGAGTTGTTGTTGGAGCCGTTAAATTGAATTTTTTTTATTTCTAAGTATTGTGATGTAAAGTTTCATATATACACACACACACACACACACACATATGTATGTGTGTGTGTATCGACATAGAGTGAAACGAGGATGGAACACAATTGTGGGTTAGGGGGAATGTAACATCCCCATTATAATCCCCAGTTTAATTAATGTTTGTGTGGATGTAATATGTGGCTATGGCCAAGCGATGTAATATGAAAATTGCATTTCAACGTTTTAATAATAAAATGTGATGTCAGATACTAAAGGGGTCATGATCAAGATATGGGGGATGAATTAATCCACAATAGAGGGAAGTGTCTAGGATAATGGCCAAGAGGGGGTCAAAGGGGGGAATATCCATGTATATTAATTTAACCCATTTTTCCTAAACTTTCTTATTGTATATGAACCTTTCCATTTCAGATTGAGTGATCCCAAAGCCAATCATTGAATACATGTAAGAGGATGGGTGTGAGTGATCACATCCCAGAGTTATTAGGAACATAGGGGTTGAGTACAATCATCTTGGGGAAGAGTGTGAGTCAATAAAGGCAAGCCAAAGAGAGGAAATACGTATGGGTTGGGTGACAACAGTTTGACACATCAAGTTTTTTGCATGGGAAGGAAGGGGAGAGCAAGAAAGAGAGCTTGGATTTGGTGCAGCCATGGAGGGTGAATTCTAGAGTAGGATAGAGTGTAACTAGAGAAAATTGGAGTAGGAAAACTAAAGATCTAGGTTGTCAAGCATGAAGAGTGAACTCATGCATGATTTTCACTTAAACAACAAGTGTTGTTGTTGATTTGTTGATAGTTTTCCTAGAAGTAGTTTCCCTTGAGTTCCCAACTGAGAGATTCCTAACTACCTCTACCAAAGAGACCCTAATAAATGAATGGCACATTCCTTGGGTTATCCTTGATAAACAGATGATACATTCCTTGGGTTAACCCTAATAAATGGATGGTACATCTCTTGGGTTATCCCTGATAAATAGATGGTATATCCCTTGGGTTATCCTTGATAAACAAATGGTGCATTCCTTGGGTTAGGAATGTCAGGAGGAAGAGATTTGGTAGAGAAATCGAGATAGTTGTAGGAGAGTATCAGTTGGGTTATGAGTTTTATGAGCTGCAAGTGGATTATGAGAGATCACCCTATTTTGTGGATTACTAGCCTCAGCTCAGGGATGACTGACTCTTGATATTTGGAAAAATCAGTCTATGGTTGGGTGGAACGTCCATTCCATGTAGTTGGTTGCATGATTCATGTTTAAGGATAAGTGTTTTATCATGTTGTTGAGTTATTTACATGTTTTATTGTTGTGTGTGAACTCTGCGTAAATGAGAATGACTTATATGATGTTGTAATGAGTGGTTTAGTTGCATTTCATGTTGATTATTAGCATGCTATAGATGCATCTATTTTATGGATATAGACAGTAGCTAAATTTGTTTTAAATTTGTATATGTAAGCTACAGTAAATCATCTAACAGTAAAAGAATTACTGTAGTTAGCATAGTTTTGTTTTCATGTGTATTATGCACCATAATGTCCCTTGGTCGGGCTAGGGAATGTTCGATTATGGTATCAAAGTTGTAAGAAAGAGAAATTTATTTGGTGTGGCCCAACCTGAGTGTTGGGTATGCGACATGGAGACCCAACTCAAGATGAAAACCATCATATCAGGAGATCCCCATGGAGACCTAGGGGATTCCCATGTGCCCCTTTTGGATGAGAAAGAGAGAGTTTGTTGCCCACGTGCCCCTTCTGGATAAGAAAGAGATTAAGCACATGATTTTGGAGAAGAAGAAAAATTAACTTCTTAGTAGGCACATGGGTGAGGATATGATGTAGGAGGAGACCAAGGCCAAGGAAATGCTTAATATTTGACGATAAGGCATGATGACAAAGCTTATGGATCATTGGTTGTTTTTCCAAATGTGATTCTTAACTTCTATTAAATATAAAATATGGATCTTAGTTCATTCTTTAGGTTAAAAAAATGTTATTTTTAAGACATCGAACAAGGTCATTTCTTGCTAAACATGGAAAAGGGGAATTGGGAACCTTTAATTGTAGATCTTGGCAGTCCTAATTATGTCAAATCAGGGGAAAAGATGATGAACTTTGAGGGGAATAAAGTTGTTGTTCCCAATTCCATAGACAAGGGCCCCAATTAAAGATACTTTGGGGCTATGAAATTCCTCCCCATCCTCAAAGTGCTATTTGATAATCCCCCTTGAGGTGAAGAAGAGGAGGTGTATGTGATTTACAATCAAAATGATTATAGTTCATATTTTTCTATAGGAATGTCAAGGATGATATCTTGGAGAAATTTAAGCATGCTAAAAAAGAGGAGATGCAAGGAAGAGAACTGATGAAGTGGTAGAGGATTGATTTGATGCGTTAAATTATGAGAGGAATTGAAGAGAAAAATTTAATTGTGGAGCTTTTCATAAGTAGTTTGTGAATCAGATTGTTTTTCTTATAGTTGCTTCTATTGTTGTTGTTGTTACTACACTCAACGTTGTCGTCCTATATGATTCACATAAAATTATTTTTACCCACATATATATAGATAACAAAATATTGTAATATAAAACACAAACATATATAACTAATTTTTATTTATCATAAACTAAAGTTAGTTTTTGTTTGCAAACAAAATGTGAAAAAATAACATGTGCAATTAATAACATAAAAAGAACCACTATCGGCTCTCCATATTATACATAAGTCACCAAACAATGTTGTGTTAAATTTAATGCACCATTGCGCCATTTTTGGTTGAGAACTAATATCTATAGCAGTGTGTTGTGTTATATAGAAAATTGGTTAAGGGTTGTCATGTGAAATGACCCATGATGCCATTTCACATAAGAAATGGGTAACTCAGGGAAGTTGGTTCTACTGAACACACCTCTCAAATATAATTATTTAATCATAAACCAAGTGGTGTGATTTGTTATATGAAAATAACTAGTACTCTATGTTACCTAGAGCACCAGACGCTTTGTAATGGTGTGTTGTATTTTATGACGCATCGGTAATGGGTGTGTATTAAAAGACTCATTGTAATGATAGTTTTTTAAATATTTCTCTTGGTGTAAATTAGTTAACCACACTGGTGCATTTCAGTGAATTTAACACACCAACACTCCATTTTACCTTTGTATGCATTGTTGCCAGTGTGTTTTTCTCATAACACACTGGTAATGGAACATCCCATAAAACCAACCATATGGTAAAGTATTATGTATTTTTTCATTTTCTTGTAGTGCACAACACCGGTGTGTTATATTTATTTGATGCACCACTGAGAAAATTTTTTATATCAAAAATTGTGCGGTGTGTTTGGTTAATAGAATGTGCCAATGTTTTTATCTCAATTGGCGCACTTCATAGGATCTTAGCGGTGCTTGTACCATAAGATGCAATGCATTGATAATTTATGAAAATTAGTCCCGTTGTTATGCTCTTTAAAACAACCATGTGTTGTTTGGACCTAGGGGAACCAAAAAGTTAAATTGTTTTATTGCAACTTAAGTGGTGTGATATGATAATAAACATGCATTGGCTCTATTTTGTTATTGGAGCATGAGATTTTTTTTAATGCTTCCATCTAATGTCGAGAGAACCAGTAATGGGCCACCCACCGAGACACCTTACTATAACAGGTCACTCAATATTTTACTGGTTACATTCTTTTAACAACACCATTGCATTTGGTTAACGTAAATGCACCACCACCCCAATTTTTATGGAGTGAACTCAGGGATGTGCTTTAGCTAACTAAATGCATTGGTGCGGTATAGTTTCTAGAAAACCTAAATGATTTTTAGTGATGCGTCATCTAGTATAATGCATCGGTGGTGTTTTTGGCCCTATGGAAACCACTTCGTTATATTGATTTATTGCAAATTAAGAGGTGCAAAGTGTTACTATGACTACCCAGGTTCTACCATGTTATTGAATAACTCTCATTTTTTTAGTAGTACTTTGTCAAGCATAGGGAACAGGTTATGGGGTGTCAAAGGAAACACACCATTGTTGCACTCGGTCAATATATGTCCATGTGCAGTTTTGTTAATAGCACCAATTCATTTGTTTAAAATGGTTGCACTGTGGAGTTAAATTTTATGAGTCACAAACTGAGTGGTGTGCTTGGTTAAATGGAACACACTTGTGCTTCTATGTTCGAAAATAATGGACATGTTTTTTAGTGGGAATTTTATTTTATAATGCACTGGGTGCATGTATTTTATGATGATGGATCGATTAAGTACCATAAAATTAGATGCACTAGTTGTAGTGCTTACTATGAAGTTAGCACACGACAGACTACTATAGGGAGAGTCGAATCGTATAGGTGCAACGTGCAATGCCAAGATTTTTTTTTGCAAAAAGTCTCAAGTCTCAAAACTGCAAATGGGAAGGTAATAAACAATTTTCCTAGACTCTTGTGTCCCAAGGAGGCATGGTTCCACCATTGGGAGGAAATGAAAATTCATGGTAATTTCCAAAATTTGGAAATATGTGGAATCTATCGGTGGAACTATCCAACTCACCAAGGAGAACTGGAAACATGGTGTCTTTAAAAACACAATGAGCATCAGTGCTTTCTTGAGACTTTGAAATCATAGGATGAGTTGTCACAATGAAAATCAGTCTGGTAATTTTTTTTTATTTACCCTACCGTGGTGTGTTAGAGAAAATGAACTACCTACGATTGAATTAAAATTATTCTATTCTAATAAAATACTATATTGATCAAGAGAAACTCTAACAATATAGAAACAACTTCAAATATCATTACTAACTTAAAACTTAGTTCATGTCAATCAATAACATGTTGTAGCAATAAAATCATAGGTTAAATCATAAGTAGTTGCATACTAGACCAATAATGGTATCCTTGTGTCTATTATAAATCATAAATGTACAAGCATCTAAAATGACAAACAAAGAAATAGTCCATACCATCACCATTCATGAAACTCATAGGAAAAAATCATATAAAGAATACTCCCATACATTCTTACAAACATTCATGAATTCCCAAATGCATTATTCTCTTTATTTTCTCAACAGTATCATCTAATAATGCAATGGGAAAAAGTTCCCCTATATTTGATACATATCTCTTTTATAAATAAGAGAGTAACTTTACATTTTGTAACTATCATTATTTGAAATGACAATTACAACTTATCATTTCAACTTCTCTCATTCTTTGTACAACTCGAATATAGTTGAAGAACTATACTTTATCCAAAAATTATGAGGCTTTCTTGGAGGATAAGTATTCTACATAATTTATCTAGAAGTGGTATTGTTTGGTGATTTCCTCTAGCTTTCTCAACTTCATTTTTTGAAGTTCCATCTCTCCATCACATATTCTATTTGCAACTTCCTTTTTCAGGTCCTTGTGGATTTTGCTCACAAACTCATTGGTAACTACATTTTTTTTCATTGGTTGTATTAAATACTTGATAGGGATGTCCTTTTTGTTCTATATCATATTCTCAATAGATTATGTGTTTATGTATATGTTGTCATCCACCTCTATATTCTCAATTTTCTTGGTCCTACTTGAGCAAGCTCTTCATTTACTCGCATGTTGAACTTATCTAGTAGCTCGTCTGTAGAATTCCAAATCCTGGCACATGATTTTTTTAGAGACTAACAGTATCCTTAACATATTGAAATTATTTTATCCATCCATACATTAGAATATGAGTCTTTCTATGTTCCTTCATGATGAGTTATAAATATCTACAAGGGTTTCTTCATGCCTTTCCTTCCAATAAATGATCTTTTGAAAGGCATGTTTTGTCTTTGTGTACTAACCTATTAGCTCATATAGATGACTATATATGTTAATGATAACATCCTAATAATATTATATTGCATTGAGTTAGGTGAAGAAGCTCTTTTTTGCTTCTCTTAGTTCTCCATTAGCCCCACTAGCTTCTTCTTTTACAATATCTAGTGCATGTGTTCTCTGTTGTTTTTCTTTAAATTCTTTCTCCATATTTTGGATCATCATTCCATACCCTATAACTTTTAACTTTATTTTCTTATAAATATCTAGATCCCCCGATCTCTCAGCCTTTATTCTTTCTACTTCTTTTGATTGCTCCCTTTTTAGTGTTTCTATTTTTCCCCTATGTTGTTGTTCAATTTTAGTGGCATGTTGCCTAAAATCATGCACTAAAGTATCCCTCTGAAATTTTAGTTGTTCTTCCAAGTATGCCACATTTTCCTTCAATAGATATAATGTAGCACTTAATTCACACACATGAAAGAATTTTCCCCTTCAAATGTATACTCAAGGTCTTGTCGGAAGATCCTTTGTTGGGAGGGTCTTCACCTCTTTTCTTTTGGTTGATATTTTTTCAATTCCTCTCTTTGAGTCGTTTTAATAGTATTCACCCACAAATACCACAACATCATCTATCTCTAACAATTGATACAAGTGTGATAAATTTATGTATTGATCTTATAGGGGTACCAACAAGGATATGTTTATTCACCAGTGTAATCCCTTTGAAAACGCTAGGGATAGTCCCATTCTTTTTACCCTCATCAATTTTTCTCTTCTTTTTCCTTTCAGCTTCCGTTAATTCTTCTTCTTCCTTATTTATTTCCTCTTTTTTCCTCTTCTCTTATTCCTCTTTATTACTTATTTCCTCATTTGTCTTCTCTTCTTCCTTCTTATACTCTTTTTCTTCAATAACCCTTTTCTTTTATTCCTCTTTCCTTCTCTTTTCTTCCTCGAATTTTTTCTTATGTTATTCTTCTACAACCTTTTTCTTATTTTTTTCTTCTACAAATTTTTAGAATAATTATTCCCTTTACTTTTATTTGGATTTTGCAATCCTTTTATTTTATTCATTTCTTCTTCTACTTCCTTTCTTCTTTCATCTTCCCTTTTTCTCTTTTCATCTAACTCTACTCTTCGCTTTTTCTCGACCTCAATATTTTCCTTTTCTTCTTGAATTTTTCTCTGAGTCTCTTCCTCTTCCTTTTTTTTCTTGATTTCCTCTTCCTATTTTTTAGCTTCTTCTTCCTATTGTTTAGTTTAAATATTTCTTCTAATTCCACAAATTTCTTGTATCTTTCATCCTCTTTGGTTTCCTCATATTTAGTCTTCTCCCCTTCTTTCTCCTTTTACTTGGCTATCATTAATTCAAACTATTCTTTGGTTATAGTCCTCCTTTCATACTCTTCCAATTCTAATGTTTATTTTCCTCATTCATTCTAATGTAAAATGTCCTCTAAAATATTCACGTCATGTGTAAAAGGGTGTGTTAACCACACAAACTTAATATGATATCTCACGATTCCTCTCAGAATATTTTTACCTTAATTGGAATCTTGGGCCAAAATCTCTAGGAACTTGCTGCCAAAAAATAAGTTATCCCTTCCCCTACTATTTGATAGGAAATTTGTTTGCATAGTATTTTTTTAGGGACATACCTAGGAAGAATATATAGGGCTTGTGCACAACAAAATATCCTAACATAGGTGTAGCATATGCCCATACCAATCACCAATGTATTTAAGGGATTCAATGGCTCCTTGAGATAATATATGAGGATGGTTGTTCAATATGATTACAAAATAATGGATACATGAAATTATTACAAATATCATAAGGTACCTTTTATAGCTGTGATCATTTCATGGCCTCATTATTTTTTGTAAAATTCAACCACCATTGTCATAGATTATCTCAAGGAGACATTCTAAAAAGGTTATTGCATATGCTTTTCGGAAGATTATGTTTCAAAAGGTTCTTTTAGAAATAAGTACTTGGAAGATCTATTTTAGAAACACCCCCATCAAAGAGTCGTTGAGTGTTTAATTGATGATACAATCCAATAAATATTTCGAGAAGGAATATTCAAGATTTAATATTGGGAAGCGTTTCAACATGTACTTAACAAAGTGAAAATTATTTTTGTTAATCCCTGCCAAGGGCGTAGGCGGACTATAGAAATCGATAATTTGTTGACTTCATATTAGTTTGTCCTTTGACTATAATTTTTTGCATAATCTCTATTGTTCGAACTAGAGGACTAAAAACATTATTTTTTATATAATAAAAAAAATCTTGTATGTCATAATCTCATTAGAGAATAGATTCGACCTATTATTGCTAGCTTTGTTATTCCCAATGTTTTAAATGTTTAGATATGCAAAGTTTTGAGTATCGACGCTCTTTTTTAATTTTTTAATTTTCATTTTTATTGAAATGTTTACATACAAAAAGTTTTGAGCATTGACACTCTTTTTGAGGTAATTGAATAGGCCTGATAGCTTAAATGTTCACATAGCGTGAGGCCCTTAAACAAGCATAGCAACCTTAAATGTTTACTTAAATAGGCCTATCAGAGTATATTTTTTCTCAAAATACTACATACAATCTTACAGTGAATTTGGGCAATATTGTTGTCCACCGCCACTTGCATAGTCATCATATGTTTCATATTTATTCTATGTTTGGAATAAAATTTATTCATCATAGAAGATACATATATCTTTTATTGGTTCATTGGTTGTTGCTTGTTCACTGGTCTGTTTGTTCGTTGGTTCCTGCTTGTTGTTGTTTGGTTCAACGTTGCAATGTTGAAGTCCTACACTTGCAGTTGGACCTGTTGGTGCTTTCTCACTGGTTTGTTTCTTGATGCTTGCTTTTGTTTGCTTCAAATTTTCAAGGTTGGAGTCCTGCACCCACAGTTGGAGCTAGTTTTTCACTTTGCAGGGTTCAAATCATGCACCTGCAATTGGACCTTCGATTCTGTCATTCATCATTGATGAGTAAGTTTCAATACCATAGTTTCATTCGTATTCGTTGTTTACTATTTATTGTTTATAGTTTGCAAGTAATAATGTTTAAGTATTTATTCATCATTCTTATTCTACAGACTTTCCATAGAGGTCAGCATATATTTTCCTCCTGCTCTTAAATTTTCCTCCAATTGTTTCCCCAGATTCTGCACCATGTGCATGCCAATGTCATCTACACAACTCCGGTTGTAATTTTTTCTAGCATTACAAATCTCGGTCCTTTGTTGTGTGTGACGAAGTGGAAATCTAATGCCTCAATTGAATAAGGAAATACTTTAGCCTTCCCACCTATCCCTCGATGATATTCCCACCTTGCCCATGAATGAGTACCTACCTATCCCCTACAGGAATCGAACCCGTGTCTTTCACATGGAAAGACGATGTCAGTCTTGTTGTCTTTGCAAAATGTTCTTGTAGAAGAAAATTGAAGGTAGGTGTAGAAGGGCTAAGTATGATACAACAGTAACTAAGCTACAAAAAAATTACACACCATTGTCAGGCATTATCCATCTTTATCGGTGACATATTTCAGTAAGTTATAAAGAAAAAAGTTCCAGGATCTGAAATGCAAATCCTGGGTAATTCCAGGACCTATTGTTGCACTTTGCAGGGTTGAAATCCTGCACTCGCAATTGGACCTACAATTATACCGTTCATCATCGACGAGCAGGTTTCAATACCATAGTATCATTCGTATTCGTTATTTATTGTTTACTATTTACAGTTTGCAAGTAAGAAGGTTTAGGTATTTATTCATCATTCCTATCCAACAGATTTTCCATAGAGGTTGGAATATCTTTTCCTCCTACTCTTAAATTTTCCTTCAATTTGTTCCCCAAACTCTGCACCATGTGTGTGCCAATTTCGTCTACACAACTCCGGCTGTCATTTTTCCTAGTGTTACAAATCTCGGTCCTTTTCCTTATGTGACAAAGTGGAAATCTAACGCCTTAATTGAATAAGGAAATTTTATCCTTCCCACCATGCCCTCGATTATATTCCCACCTTTCATGGGAATGAGTACATACATGCCTTTGCAAAATGTTCTTGTAGAAGAGAACTCCAGGTAGGTGTAGAAGGGATAAGTATGATACAAAGGTAACCAAGTTGCAAAAAAATTGCACACCATTTTCAGGCATTATCCATCTTTATCGGTGACATATTTCAATAAGTTATAAAGAGAAATTTTCAGGACCTGAAATGAAAATCTTGGGTAAAGGATGAAGATAAAACACAAAACGATCCGGGTCCAAACATTAATGTTGATTTCGAATTATCCTCCCACATGATAAATAGAAATCTTGATTAAGGTTAAGGTTGTCATTATTGTTGATTAAGGTTGGTTGTCATTGATTTCAACCCTTGAAGGAAGCCCATTAGCACAAAGGTTTGGGTAATGGACCCAAGTTTGTTTGATCTAAAGATGACTCATTATTGTCTTGTCATGGTTGATAAGAAGAACAAATGGATGAACTCCAAAGTGGTCCCCTTTTGGTGAAATCCCTCACGGGAAGATGCTTTGCAGATTGAGTTATCATAGAAGTATGGTTAGAGAACCCATGCTTAATTATGGAATAATGAGATGAAGGTCAGTGAATTTGTCAGTGAAACTATTCTATATGCATAGTTCTTGTCATGCCATTTCCGGTGGTATGTGGAACGTCACATAACTCATAACAGTTAGATATTTATGCCCATATGAAGTTGAAGAACCCTCATGAGTCATATAGAAGCCCCCAAAAGTCAAGTGTTTGCAAAAGAAATTATTTAAATAATAAAGTAAATGGAGAACTCCGTAAAATAAGGAAAGTGTAATGCTACATGAAAGGATAAACAAGAGGCAAATCTCTCTCATTTAAACACACTTGAATATCATTGAATGTCTATTTTTGTGAAAGGTTATTTGGGCAGGTATTATTAATAGAGAAAATTTGCAGCAGAAAAAGTTTGGCAGGAAAATTGTGGTGGAAAAAGTGTGGCAGAAAAAGTGTGGCGGAAAAAGTGTGGCAGAAAAAGTGTGGCGGAAAAAGTGCGGAAGAAAAAGTGTGGCAGAGAAATCATGGCAGAAAAAGTGTGGTAGGAAAAGTGCGACGGAAAAAGTGTGGTAGAAAAATCGCAGCAGCAACATGGTTGGGGTCTATTTATGAGAGATATGGCACATCTTGTTTGAGGTATGTTTTGTGAGCTAGTGTTTATCTCTTGAGATGGTATTGGATGTTTAGTATTGCTACATATATCGGACTTGTTGAGGGATATAGTTGGTATTTTTTTGTTGGCATATGGGTATTGGTCTTTTGGTTGTGATATGTTGCTGAAGTTGTTGGTTTATCTTGAGGCTCCATAATAGTGAGGTTGTGGCACATGGTTTGATGTAAGGGTTTATGGTATTTTGTTTATGGATAGAGTGATGAATTGTTACACAACTTTTGATTGTTATATTGGTGTATGTATTTGGTATATGGTTGAGGTACATGTTTGGTACATGGTTGAGACAAGTAGTTGATGAGTTGGCACATACATGAGGTGTATAGTTGACGATGTTGGTACATCTTAATGAGTCAAGGTTGATGCATGGTATATGTTGGTTCAGGTTATTGGTATAGGTTGTTTGGTGCAGGTTGATTGGTGCAGGTTGTTATAGGTTATTGGTACAGGTTAATAGTGACAGGTTGACAGTGGCAGTGGTTGATTCGGTGATAGTGACAGGTTGTCTAAATTTGGCATTTATATTTCAGAGTGGTTGGACGGGGCAAGGACAGGTGGTTGTAGCCACCTTTCGATTGTAGCTGGAGAAATTAGGAGGTTGTAGCCTCCTTCTAGTTGTAGCTAGAGAATTGGGGAGTTGGAGCTTCCCTTAGGTTGTAGCCTGAGAAACTAGGGGGTTGGAGCCTCGTTCCAATTGCAGCTGGAAAACAAAGGAATTTGGTGCTTCCAATGAATGTAATTCTTTAATACCTATAAGAAAAAACATTCTGTGGTTTTCTCCCGCTTTGGGTTTCCACATAAAAGCACTATTGTATTGTGTATGTGTATGATTGCTCATTTGTTCATTGTTTATTTACTCTGCAATTATTGGATGATAATGCTACACTGATATAACACTTGCATTATATGGTTAAAAAGGATTAAATTTCTCTATTACTGATTCACCCCCCCTCTAAGTAATCCAACATTTGGTATCAAAGCGGGTTCCTTCAAAAATCAGTTTAACCACTGAAAGGAATATCATGGAGAGAAAAAACTTGTATAAAAATGGAATACCATAGTTTAATGGACAAAAGTACGCATTTTGGAGCATAAGGGTGAAGACATATATACAAGAACAGGGATTTGAAATTTGGCAATCAATTGTAGAAGGATACATTGTACCAGTAGTTCCGCCAACAAATGACAAAGTAGTGAGACTCAGTCAGAATAATTCCAAAGCCACAAATGCACTTTTGAATGGTCTTAGTGAAACAATATTCACCAAAGTTGCACATTGTAAATCCTCTAAAGAGATTTGGGACAAACATCAAAATATTTATGAAGGAGATTCAAAAGTCAAAGCATCAAAGCTTCAAACTTACAAACATCATTTTGAACAACTTAAGATGAAGGAAGATGAGAATATTGTAGCTTACTTTTTACGAGTTGATGGAACAATAAATACAATCATAGGATTGGGAGAATAAATCTAAGAATCTATAATTGTTCAAAAGGTACTAAGATCTCTTCCTATGAGATTTGACCCTAAGATATCAACACTAGAAGAAAGAGAATATCTAAACTCAATAAGCATGGATGAATTACATGAAATCTTCACAGCATATGAAATGAGAACTAAACAGGAAAATCCAGATACAAAAGAAGAAGCCTTCAAAGAATCCAAAAATTCAAAGAAAAAAAAAAGAACTTAACAGCAACAGTGACGTCTCGGAAGATGATGAAGAAGTGGCCAACTTTGTCAAAAGATTGAACAAGGGAACCAACGATGGATATAGAGGCAAGATTCCTTTGATTTGTTTTAATTGTGATGGTATTGGTCATTTTTCTAGCAAATGTCCTCATAAGGAAAAGAGAAATGATGAAGGTTACTCAAATAGCAAACAAACATATAAAGGAAAAAGAAACACAAAGAAAGTTTTTAAGAAAAACTTATGCACCAAAGAAGACATCTCATTGTCATATGAAGATGAAGTCAGTGACAGTGAGACAAAAAGAGTTCTATTCATGGCAGTAGAAGACTCTGATAAAGAATACTCTGAAGAAGAATATGAAGAAGCCGAAGAAGAATATGAAGAGGTATAAGTTGACCATCGAGAAGAATTGATGTGTGCCATAGAAGTTATTAGAAGAGAAAAGAAGAAAAACAAGAAACTACAAGAAGAACTAGAAAAGAAAGAAGACACTCAATAACTAGAACAAATGATCACAAATTTGAAGGTTCATATAGAAGAATATAAAATAATTGAAGAAACACTCAAAGAATATCTAGAAGGAAAAGATAGGATCATTGGAAATTTGGAAGCAAAGATTATCACATTAAGAAAGGATCTTCAAAAGAAAAATATGCAGAACAACTCAAAAGTTTTGGATGACATTATCAATAGTCAAAAACCTCATCATGACAAGTCCAGACTTGGATACAGTCAGATAGAAAAAGGATCAAGCTCCAAAACAACAGAGCAAGAAACATATCCAAAAGTTTATGCAAAAACAATCAAAGGGGATAGGAAGATCTACAAGGAAGATTACAAGGACACTCCTCCATCGAGAAGATTAATATTTAAGAATCACCAACCAACAAATAGGCCCCAGGAAGAAGAAGAATTCATAAGAGTACCTCCTTTCAGAAGATCTTCAACTCCCAGGTATCAAACTATATTTTTTGGTTTATGTTATGCATGTAATAATTTTGGACATAAAGATGTGAATTCCAGAGCTAACAATAGGAACATAAACAACTTTGAAAGTCATACACAAAAGGGTTATTCAAGAAGGCCTAGTGAAACACAGAGAAGAAGTTACAACAGGTTTGAATCCTTGAGCATTGAAGTGGAATGTTACAAATGTAACAACTTTGGACAAATGGTCAAAGATTGCAGAATGGCAGTCCCTCCTAGAGAACCGCAACAGAATAACAACAGTCACAGACAGGAACCTCAGAAAAGTACATGGATAGAAAAGCAGAATCGGTATAGCAATGAAGAATGCACACTCTCTCTACAAGATAAGAATAAGAAACGTGGTTGGTATTTTGATAGTGGATGTTCAAAACACATGACAGGTGATAGAGGCAGGTTTCTTACATTAAGAAAGGAAAGAGATGCATCAGTCTCCTTCAGAAATGATGATTTAGCTAAAATCATTGGAAAAGGAACAGACAGAATTGGGAACAAGAATACCAAGGAAGAAAATGTTCTGCTAGTAGAAGATATGAAACATAATCTTCTAAGTGTGAATCAAATGTGTGACCAAGTTTATAAAGTTACTTTCGATTAAAAAAAGTGCGAGATAAGAAAAGAAGGTTTAGGAAAATTGATTGCTACAGCTACAAGAACTTCAAGCAACATATATGTGTTAAGTGAAATTGGAAATGAAAAGTGTTGTCTAGGAAAGGAAGATGAAAGTTGGCTATGGAATAGAAGAATGGGCCACATACATTTTGATAACCTTGTCAAAGTCAGAAAAATAGAAGCAGTCAGAGAAATACCCAAGATCACGAAACCAATCAACACTTTATGCAAGCATTGTCAACAAGGAAAGCAAACAAAGACCAGGTTCAAATCAAAGGAAAATTCAATGACAAGACCATTGGAAATTGTGCATATTAATCTAGTTTGACCAACTACAACGAAGTGTTTAAAAGGTGAGAAATACTTTATATTATTAGTTGATGATTATACAAGAATGACTGCAATTTTCTTTCTCAAGAATAATTAA
This sequence comes from Picea engelmannii, assembly GCA_009831015.1. Taxonomy (NCBI): domain Eukaryota; kingdom Viridiplantae; phylum Streptophyta; class Pinopsida; order Pinales; family Pinaceae; genus Picea; species Picea engelmannii. The sequence goes on from ML777153.1 coordinate 2,111,563, forward strand.
AAAGATTTTGAAAACTTCATGATCTACAAGGAAATGGTTGAAAATGAAATGGATTCAAAAATCAAATGCTTGAGATTTGATAATGGAGGAGAGTTCACGTCAAAGGAATTTATGGACTACTGTAGAAGTCATGGAATAAAAAGACAAGTCTCCATTGCTAGGACACCTCAATAGAATGGAGTTGTTGAAATAAAGAACAGGATAATACAGGTGTTATCACTCCAAGAAACCCTCTATGGTTGCAGACTAGAGGTGCTTGGTAACTTAAGAATTGAATACTTTTCAGTAGGTGGATCAATGAGATACTAATATAGCACAATGGAGAGATTACTTATCAGAATAGCTTAATGAACCAGTGCTTTTAGAAACTGTAAATCAGATGCCAAATAACAGAAAAGGTATGAAGAATGTTGCTTAGACAACCAAATACATTGGAATGCAGGGTTTAAATAACCAAGTACATAAATAATGCAGGGTCACACTAAACAATGAGAAGTTCCTCTATTCAAATCATGAGCATAAGCTGAGCTAATTTAAACAGAGTACAGAACAAAGATGGATGAAAAATCTAATTACAGCAGCAAAAGAAAACTGTGATTTTGTATTAGGATAGGCAATCAAAGCACAGACTAAATTTCTCCAAAAATTGAACCCTTAGAACTCCAAATGTCTTTGGCTTTATAGTTTTTACAAGCTCTTCTCAGATCCTAAAAATATGGATCTGTTTTGCTAAAAATAGAAAGTCAAAACTAATTTGCAAAAAGATAGGGATAACACCCAAAAAGGAGGATAATCTCTATGAGCTGGTCCTTAAAATCTGTTTGAACAGTTGGTGAAGTG
>ML777153.1:2118511-2136703 GCA_009831015.1 Picea engelmannii
GCCTTCTGCGCTGTTGAAAGCGGACAGATTTTCAAAATTGAATTTCTCGGTCATAAAAAATCCATTTTTCACATATGAATAGTCGATCGACATCTAGAGAATCTCATCTTTCCAATGGTGTTGTCAGATCTTAATTTGGAGCTGAGGAAGGGCTTGAAAAGTTCCCTGCAAGTTTAAGTATCATTTTTCCATTTTCAATTCAAAAATCCTAAACGATCCTTTGTGAACAATGTCTGATATGGAAACAAAGATTTGATTTGATGTTGCCAACCCGGGAGTACAGCCTCTGTTAGCTGTTGATAATCTTGACTTTCCTCAGCGCGCCTTTTTGTAAGCCCCTGTTAGCTGCGGAAAGTATGCACTTTCCACAACGCGCCACTTTGTAGAAGACCCTCCTTAGCTGTTGAAAGTGGGCACTTTCCACAGCGCACAATGAACCTTTGAAAACAAGTTAGCTGTGGAAAGTTAAAAATGACAATTTTGAAAAAGAAGACTTTACAATCCAAATTTAAGTCAAGCCAAAATCTAAAATTTTGCAGCTAAAAGACTCAACAATGAATTGAGGAAACTATCAATAGCCATGCTATCCACCGTAAAACCCAACCAAAATGATGGTGTTATTTTGGGAGTTAACAACAGGAAATGGCTCGAACAATGCTAATGGATTCCAATTTGATAGATATTTTTTGGACACAGGAAGTGCATACAACAGTTCACATTCAAAACAGAGTAATGCTCAGAAACATCACTGATAAAACTCTCTATGAGCTATGGAAAGGAAGACCAACAAATGTGAAGCACTTAAGAGTTTTTGGAAGCAAATGCTACATTAAAAGAGAAGATGGAAGAATGAGAAAGTTTGGCTCTCGTGTGGACAAAGGAGTACTTGTTGTTTACTCAAGTACAAGGAAAGCATACAAGTGTTACAACCTGAGATTGAATAAAGTTATGGAAAGCATCAACGTAACAATTGATGAAACAGGTAGACAAGAATTAAAGGAAGAAGAAAATGAATGAATGGAACAACTTTATGAAGAAGAAACAGAAGATGAAAAAGAAGGGGAAGATGAAGAGGATTTGAAATAAGTAGAAGAGAAATTCCATCAAGTGCCTCCAAAAACACCTAGAAGATGAGTACAGAAGAATCATTCTTCAGATTAGATTATCGGAAACAAAGATGCAGGAGTTGAGACTAGAATACGAATGCGTTCACCAGAACAAACGCACCTATCACTCTCATCTACGATTGAACCAACCTGTTTTGAAGAGGCCAACAAGGATGTATTTTGGAATAAGGCCATGGATGAAGAATTAGATCAAATAGAGAAAAATGACTCTTGGGAATTGGTTCCAAGACCAAGGGATAAGAATGTGATCGACACAAAGTGGGTATACATGAATAAATTGAATGACTATGGATAGGTTACAAGGAACAAAGATATATTGGTATGTAAAGGATATGCACGGGTTGAAGGAATCAACTTTGAAGATACATTTTCCCCAGTTGCCAGAATGGAAGCAATCTGATTGCTTTTATCTTATGCATGCTCCAAAAATATTAAAGTGTATCAGGTGGACGTAAAATCATCTTTTCTGAATGGAAAACTTGAAGAAGAAGTCTACATTGAACAACCAAAAGGATTTTAGTTGTTAGAGAATGCAGATTATGTGTGTAAATTAAATAAGGCCTTGTATGGTCTAAAAAAGGCTTCTAGAGCATGGTACTCTAGAATAGATAAATATCTACAACAGGCAGGGTTCAAAAAAGGAAGTGCAAACAACAACCTCTACATCAAGGTAAGTCAAGATAATATTTTATTAATTGAAATTTATGTTGATGATATTATTTTTGGTAGTGATGATGACAGGTTAAGAAAGAAATTTGCAAAGGATATGCATAATGAATTTGAAATGTCATTACTTGGACAACTATCCTTATTTCTGGGACTTCATATACATCAAAGAAACCAAGGAATTTTTATTTCTCAAACCATCAGAGAAATGCTAAAGAGGTTCGGAATGGAAGATTGAAAACCAGTTATCACTCCCATGCAAACCAATTGCAAGTTGAGAAAAGATGATGATTCAAAGTCTACAGATCGAAGGAAATACATGTCAATGATTGGTAGCCTACTATATGTGACAACATCCAGACCATATGTAATGCAAGTAGCTGGACATGTGGCATGATTTCAAGCAACACCAAAAGAATCACATGTATTAGCAGTGAAGAGGATTTTCAGATATCTCATAGGAACATAAGAGTTTGGATTATGGTATCCAAAAGGAAAGGATCTATCACTTATTGCCTACACAGATGATCAACAAAGCACCAGTGGAGCAACGTTCTACTTGGGTGAGTGTTTAGTATCATGTCTAAGAAAGAAATAATCATTAGTATCTTTATCTACAGCTGAGGCATGGTATATTGCAGCAACAACATGTTGTACACGGGTTCTTTAGATGAAACAAACTCTGGTAGATATGCAAGTTGAGTATGATGAGCCCATTCCAATATATTGTGATAATACAAGAACCATTAGTATCTCAAAGAACCCGGTGATGCGCTCCAAGAGAAAGCACATTACAATAATTTATCACTTTCTACGGGAATAGTTTGCAAAAAAAAACATCAAAGTTGAGTATGTGGGCACAAAAGAATGAGTGACAAGCATCTTTACAAAACTACTTCCATGAGAAGCCTTTGAGTATCTTCGCCAGAGACTCATATTTATTTCTACTCCAAAATGAATTATTTTGAATGCTTGTCTTATATGTCTTAGATGTACACGAGGAAGCACCATAAAGAGGACAGTTCAGTCAGGGGGAGCAACCCCGGATGGAAAGATACCTTTGCCATTGATGAAAAAGGGGGAGAGATTTATCAGATGCAGAGGACAGAGGCATGGTTCCAAGGGGAGAAATGGTCATAGAGATGCAGAGGATAGAGGCATGGTTCCAGGGGGAGCATGAGTGAGATGATTTCAGTATTGCATCAGAGTGTTGCCATCAATGCCAAAGGGGGAGATTGTTTATTAAGGTCAGTTTTCATTGATCTCAACCCTTGAAGAAATCCTAGTAGCAAGAAGGTTTGGGTAATGGAACCAAGTTTATTTGATGTAAAGATGAATCATTATTGTCTTCTCATGGTTTATAGGAAGTACAAATGGATGAACTCCAAAGTGGTCCCCTTTTGGTGAAAGCCCTCACGGGAAGATGCTTTATGGATTGAGTTATCCTAAAAGTATGGTTAGAGAACCCATGCTTAATTGTGGAATAATGAGATGAATGTCAATGAAACTATCCTATATGGATAGTGCTTGTCATGCCATTTCTGGTGGTATGTGGAACATCACATAACTCCTCACAGTTAGAGAGTTATAGCCATATGAAGTTGAAGAACCCTCATGAGTCATACAGAAGCCCCCAAAATTCAAGTGTTTACAAAATAAATTATTTAAATAATAAACTAAATGGAGAACTCCCTAAAATAAGGAAAGTGTAATGCTACATGAAAGTATAAATAAGAGGCAAATCTCTCTCATTTAAACACACTTGAATATAAATGAATATCTATTTCTATGAAAGGTTATTTGGGCAGGTATTATTGATAGAGAAAATTTGCAGCAGAAAAAGTGCGGCAAGAAAAGTGCGGCAGAAAAATTGCGGCAAAAAAATTGCGGCAAAAAAAGTGTGGCAGAAAAAGTGCGACAGAAAAATCGCCGCAAAAAAAGTGCGACAAAAAAATCATGGCAACAACATGGTTGGGGTCTATTTATGAGAGATATGACACATCTTGTTTGAGGTATGTTTTGTGAGCTAGGATTTAGCTCTTGAGATGGTATTGGATGTTCATTATTGCTGCATATATCAGATTTGTTGAGGGATACAATTGGTATTTTGTTATTGGCATATGTGTATTGGTCTTTTGGTTTTGATATGTTGTTGAAGTTGTTGGTTTAGCTTGAGGCTACATAAAAGTGAGGTTGTGGGACATGGTTTGATGTAAGGGTTTACGGTATTTGGTTTATGGATAGAGTGATGAATTTTTAGACAATTTTTGATGGTTATATTGATGTATGTCTTTGGTATATGGTTGAGGTACATGTTGGGTACATGGTTGAGACAAGTAGTTGATGAGTTGGCACATACATGAGGTGTATAGTTGATGATTTGGTACATACATGAGGTGTATAGTTGATGAGTTGGCACATACATGAGGTGTATAGTTGATGATGTTGGTACATCTTGATGACTCAAGGTTGATGCATGGTACATGTTGGTTTAGCTTATTGGTATAGGTTGTTTGGTGCAGGTTGATTAGTACAGGTTGTTATAGGTTATTGGTATAGGTTGAAAAAGACAGGTTGATAGTGACAGTGGTTGATTCAGTGGCAGTGACAGGTTGTCTACATTTGGCATTTATATTTCAAGGTGGTTGGACGGGGTAAGGAGATGTGTTTGTAGCCACCTTCCGATTGTAGCTAGAGAACTTAAGGGGTTGTAGCCTCCTTCTAGTTCTAGCCAGAGAATTAGGGAGTTGGAGATTCCCTCAGGTTGTAGCCTAAGAAACTAGGGGGTTGGAGCCTCCTTCCAGCTGCAGCTAGAAAACAAAGGAAGTTGGTGCTTCCAATGAATGTAATTTTTCAAGTTATATAAGAAAACACATTATGTGTTTTTCTCTCGCTTTGGGTTTCCATGTAAAAACATTGGTGTACTGTGTATGTGTATAATTTCTCATTTGTTCATTGTTTATTTACTCTGCAATTATTGGATGATAATGCTACACTGATATAAAAATTGCATTATATGGTTAAAAGGGATTAAATTTCTCTATTACTGATTCACCCCGCCTCTTAGTAATCCAACAGTATCCTCCCACATGATAAATATAACTCTTATAAGTGTTCAAACATGCACACTCTTGTGCACTTGTTCCTTACAGGCGGGGCAAGAACAGGGAAGACATTCACATTGAAAGAACTATTCCAAACACTTATATGAATGTATGATTCAAACTGTTCGAGTGACCTTGTGAAACCAGAGGGGCTGATACTTGCATATATAGGAAAAGATGCATATAATGCAGGTGGAGCAGCAGTCCACTCTGCATTATTAATGCCTTTTAACAAGTCACATTTTCTTCCGCTTGGAAAAGAAATGTTATATACCTTGAAAAAGATTTATGACGAACTACAACTTGTGTTCATAGATGATGCATCCTTGATTGAAAGTCACTTCTCATATTTCATTGACAACCGACTGACAAACATAAAATGTGTCCAAACCAAATGCTTTGGAAACCTTGATATGGTATTCTATGGGGATCTTTACCAGGCACAACCCATACAAGATTGTATCACATTTGAGAAACCTATGGTCAACATGCAAACAATGAAGCATGGATTTTCGAAAGACAACATAAAATGGTTTGAATTACTTACTACAATGCGCCAAAGAAATGAAAAAAATGTTGCAATTCTAAATAGAATGCGGGAAAACAACCAAACATGTGATGACTTAACATATATCAATTCAAGTTGCATGCAACATGCGCCTACCTAATCAACCTTCCCTTACCTACAAGAATAAGGATGTTGCAACGCATAACAAGTACATGATATCGCTCAAGCCTGGAAATGATATCATCATCAATTCAATTGATCTTGGAGAAGAAATACATGGAAATGTACCATGTCATCAACATACAAAAACTTTCCCTTTGCAACTTGTCCTAAAATTAGACATGCTAGTTGAAATATATGTTTTCAACTATGATTCATAGGATGGCCTAATGAATGGTGCAGATGGAATACTCAAAGATTATACCAAAATAGAAAAATTTGATGTCCTCTGGATTAAGTTCCATGACCTGCATATTGGCCACCAACAAGCCAACAAGTTAGATTATCTATATAATTCAAAAACTTCACATGAATGGACACCTATATTGCGAATATAAAAACCAATATCAACATCAACAAAGACAGGTCAATTGAAGATATGAAAACAGTTTCTAATTCAACTTGGTTGTGCACATACAATCCACAGATCACAAGGGATAACACTTGATAGTGTTTCCTTTGACCCTGTTGGAATACGAATACATGGAATTGTATACATAGCTCTATCCCATGTCAGAAACATAGAGTCCTTGTATTTTCTAAGCGCTCTTACAAAAGATAACTTCAAAGTCAAACATAAAGTCGATACTGAGATGCGATGCCTTCGGACTAGTGGAAAATGGCATCTGCAATATGATTACCAATCCATACAAACAAACTCATTTGTATCAATCCTCTTGCTTAACATGTGCAACATAAATGCACATATGAATGATATGCTCAATGAATATGACACAATGCAATCTGATATTTTTTTCTTGCAAGAAACATACATGACATTATGCATGCAAAACAAGCAATTTCCAAATCACAATTTCATATCAAGTTACATTACGCATCGAGTGATGATATTAATGAAAAAAACATATAACAATTTTGGATCATATGCATTTCGGAGAAAAAAATGTTGAGATGGTGCTAACAAGAGTAATTTTCTGTGGATTGCAAATTTCAATATTGAATCTCTACACCTCTCCACATGCAACATTTCCCAACATAATGAATGTTGTTTCAAATGCATTACACCATTTACATATGAACAAAACCATTATCATTATAGGAGACTTCAATGTTGACATGCTACAAAATAGTGCCATAACAAAAGAATTGGAAAGCTATATGTGCAATTACAATATCTTCTTTCTTTTGGATTAGATGAAGCATGTACAAAATGGACTTATTGACCATGTATGGTCAAATGTGCCCATTTCACAATACACCCTCTTTATTTTAGACTCATATTGGTCTGACCATGATACAATTTGTCTTGTACTTGAATTATGAAATATAGATCAAGCATATTACAACATCTTATTTCCATGTCTCAAAGCATATCTAGATACTTTGCTGCACAAAACCAAATCATTCAGCTAGGATCATCCAACTTCTTAATATTTTCTAGCTTGTAATAGATTTTGACCAGAAAAACATTCTATATAACCATAACCATGGATCAAGAAAAACAAAGGTTCATGCTTCTAACTCTATCTTTTACTCTATTTCTTTGATTCTCATTTACTATATGTACATATTACTTGTTTTCCCTTAAATACCAACTTATATTAATGTTCATTGGATTTTTTGCATTCCCAGATTGAAACAAACAGAGTAACTGGACAAGACAAAGGTGTTGGCATGTTTGTAGGAAGAGTGTGTTTTTCATTGATGGCAAGAACAACAGCGAGGTTGGCAGGTTTACAGGAAGAGTGTGCATGGCAAGAACAACAGCGAACCAAAGCTCGAGAGACTAGAAGATGAGAAAGGAAGAATGTGCCAGGTGGGCACTAGAAGTCTTTAGGGAAGCCACAGATGAGAAAGCTCGAGAAGCTTAGGAGGAATAGTGCAGAGTTGAATGCAGAGCGCAAGTGTGTGCCAGGGCCTAGGTTAATTCCATTACCAAAGCTCAGGAGAGATAGCAGTTTCCAGAAATGCAGACGAGGTCGAAGTCATCAGGAATCACAGAAGGATCAAAGGTCGAAACCTTTGACACTTAGAAATTCTTCCAAGTCAAGAGGATATGTAAGCTTAGGAGGAGGAGCGACAGTGGCCATTGGATCCAGAGGACACGTGGCAAGAGATCAACATTTCACTGACTCGCGAGCTGGATAAGTCGAAGGTGAGAGTTGTAGGAACTCGCGATATGTGAAGTCATGAAATGATCACAACCTTCGATCAAAGAGAGAGATCTCGATCGTTGATCTGATATGAAGCATTTCAGAGTTTCGCGAGTTAGGAGTTTCAAGGAAACTCATAGCAGGAGTTCGCGATATGAGAAATCGTGATGCACCCATTTTTCTTGGACCCTGGTCATAGGTGGTGGTCACATTGATGAAGTTTAAGGGAGGAGTTAGCACATGGCTAGGATTTACAATGGAGATCACCGAAATCGTGAAATTCCTTTTCGAATAGGGCTGTGGTCACAGCCAGTTGTCACATCAATGGAAGAGAAGGGAAGGATATAGTGTTGCTAGGCTCCACCTCAGAGTTTCATGAATTGGGAAAATCAAGGTGATTGGCAGTAGATCACCCGAAATGCAAAATTGCAAAACTACTGTAGTTTGGGCGTATGGTCACCACTGATGTTCATGTGAAAGGAAGGGGCTTAGACAGAAAAGATAGCGCCCACTATGTAGATTTCCCAGAAAGGGAATAACGCGCCTAAGACATGAGCAAGTGGAGGTTCTCTTAGTAACTTCTAGAGATGGACTGATTGTAACTGCAGAAAATGATTGATTGCATATACCAGAGAATTCGAAGAATCTCAGGGTGATCACTAGAGGAGCTGAAGAATCTCGAGGTATCTGTCAATGGAATGAAGACTCATCATAGACATGATTGACAGATGGAAAAGAGTCAAATACGGTAGCTACCAAAGAAGCCAAAGAGTCTCAACATAACGGCCATGGATGAAGAACAGACTCAGTGTAATCGCCAGAGGTGACGAAGAGTTAGGTGTATGATCTGGTAGAATACTTGGCATTATAAATACACACATAACAGAGAAGAGGAGGTCGTTGTTGTTGAGAGTTATTCATGTGGGTAAAATTAGGTTGTGTACAGCATCTGAAAAAGAACAAAAGAGGCATAGTGCATAGAAAATAAATGTATATCTGAGAGAGGAAGAGGAATCCAAGGTGTGCATGCAAAGACAGAGCAGAAGAACAGAAAGCTCAAAGAATAATGCGAGCAGGAAGACAGTGATGCAGGTAGAGCATAGTAGTGTAGCAGAATAGTGATGAGACTGGTAAGCTATTGATAAACATTGCATCACTGTAATAAGTCTCAGTAACAAAGTTTTTATAATCAGGGTGGTAGGGAGGTGCTAGAGAGGACTGTTGTCCTTAGAGTTTCAAGTGGGTTCTTGAACACAAGGAGTTGTAGCTTCCATCTGGTTGCAACCAAAAAAACAATGGTGGTAGGGAGGTGCAAGGGAGAAATATTGTTCTATGTTATATAGGTTGGTGCCCGTGGGACTTGAAGTTGGTGCTTCCATCCAGTTGGTGCTAGAATACTTAGGGAGTTGGTGCTTCCTTCTAGTGGGTGCTAGAGAAATCAGGGAGTTGGTGCTTCCTTCTAGTGGGTGCTTGAGAAACTAGAGAGTTGGTTCTCTCAACAAGTTGTTGCTTGTAAAATAGAGGTGGTAGCCTCAAAAGGAGTTGGATCTCATAAGAATGATAATGTACAGAATATAAAGATTACTTATCATATCAAGAAGAAGAGGTTTTTCCCTTTATGGGTTTCCCTAGGAAATATCTATCTCTGTGTGTTTCATGTGTGTGATTGATGGTGAATACTCTACTGCTTACTTCACTGAATTATTGTGATCATCATTGAGTGATTTGTATATAGATTTGAAATGGGCATAATTGTTTAATCACAGTAACAACTGATTCACCTCGCCCCCTCTCAGTTGTCCAACAATTGGTATTAGATCTGGTTCCTTTTATCTAATGGTAGATCAGTAAGCTTAAACATGTCAAGCCATGAAGGAACGTCAAACAATAAGGCCCCCCTATTCAATGGAACAAACTTTACCTTCTGGAATGTTAGGATGAGAACCTACATGATGGCTTTAGGTGAAGATGTCTAGGATGTGGTAGAGACTGGTTATGTAAAGCCAATTGTACTAGCTAATAAGGATGATAAGCTAGAATTTAGCTTCAACACTAAGGCTATGAATACTATTCTGAGTGGGCTTGCAGAAGTAAAATTTGTAAAAGTTATGCACTTAGAAACTTCCAAATAAATGTGGGACAAACTCATTAGCAGTTATGAAGGTAATGAGAAGGTAAAGGATGCCAAGCTTCAAACCTACAGAGTACAGTTTGAACAACTAAAGATGAAAGAGGATGAAACTATTGGGAAGTACTTTTTGAGAGTTGAAGAACTAGTAAATGCAATGAAATAACTTGGTGAAAAAAATGAGGAACCCTCTTTAGTTCAGAAAATCTTGAGATCTCTGCCAGATAGGTTCAACCCAAAGGTCTCTGCTATAAAAGAACTTAATGATCTAAAAGCTTTGGCTTTTGATCAACTTCTAGGAATTTTGACTTGATATGAAATGAGGATAGTTAAAGATAAACCCACCTCTAGAGAATAATCATTTAAAGCAGATAATAATGAGGATTTTGAGCCGGATGAAATTGAAGAAAAAATTGTGAGAAGACTAAATAAAGGATCAGGCAAGTACCAAGGCAAGCTACCCTTCAAATTTTTTAACTATGGAAGGATACATCACTTTTCATATAAGTGTCCACACAAGAAGAACGATCGGAACTCTAAAGATGAGGAGAAGTATAAATCCAAGAGATTTGGTAAAAAGAAAATTTTATGTGTAAACAATGATGACTCTTCAGGAGACACAGATAGTGATTATGATGGTGAAGATAATATTAATGACTTTATGCTTATGGACAAAGAGGATTATGATAATGAAATCACAGGAAGTGATGTTGATGATGAAGAAGTTCTAGTTGACTTGGAAGGATAACTGATCAGTTCTCTAAAATAAATTGACAGACTTATATTTATGATGAGAAAGAAAAAACAATTGTTGATACAGTTCGAGAAAGATAGTAAAAAACTTGATGAAGACTTTGCTCTACTAAAAGTGGAATTAGAAGAGGCAAATAAAATAGAGGACATTCTGAAACAACAGTTATCAAAGAAGAAAGCAAGATGTGAAGCCTTGGAAGAAGAGGTAGTAAAAACCGGAAAAGAGATGGAGAAGTTTAAGGCATTATGTCTCCAAAATATTCCAAGCATTAAAGCCTCAGAAGGATTAGGCACCATTCTGAATCAACAAGGAATCCAAATTTAAAAATTGGTTTGGGTTATGAAGAGGGATCAAATAGTGATCAACCAAGCAACAAAGAACCCATCAAGTTTGTCAAATCTACATTCACTGAAAACAACAATGGAGAAACAAAGGAAGATAATCAGTTGCCAAGGAAGAGTGAAAGAAAAAGTACCAGAATTGAATCTGTAGAAGAAATATATAATACACCCTCTGCTCAAAGAAATTATCAACATGGAAGAAATCGACCTACTCAAAGAAGACAGTCATTTTCTAGGTGTAAAGGATTTTTCTATGGATATTGTTTTTTATGTTCTAACTTTGGTCACAAAGTTGTAAATTGTTCTTTAAGATCTAGATATGAGAAATCAAGACACTCAAGGAATATAAATTTGTTGCAACAAAGAATGAGACAGCCAAGTAACAAACAATCACATACTACAAATCATGTGATGGCTGGGAAAGGGACACAGGTTAAGCATAACAATTGTTATGATCCTTTATTCAATGAATCATAATGTTACACCTTCCATAATTATGGACATAAAGATGCAGACTGTCGCTTAAGGAACTATGAACCAGATTTGAATCCCTCTGCTAAAAATGTCAAGGTTTGGAAGAAGAAAGAAAATGACAGGTGTGGATTAGTGTTGTTAGCTCAAAGACAAAAGAACCCCCGGTATATTGACAGTGGATGCTCGAAACATATGACAGGAGACAAAAGTAAGTTTATGTCTCTAAGTAAAAGAAAATCAGGAAATGTGACCTTTGGAAATGATGCTCTAGGTAAAATCAAGGGTAAAGGGATGGTGAGTTTAAGTAATGGAAAAGGAAAATCCCGGGATGTTCTGCTTGTAGATGGGTTAAAACATAATTTTCTCAGTGTAAGTCAAATGTGTGACAGAGGATGTGAAGTGGTGTTCACATCCAAAGATTGTAAGATAAAGTCTGTGAACTCAGGACAAGTTGTGGCTAAAGGCATAAGGACAGATAATAATGTATATGTGTTGAAAGAAGATAGAGAAGAGTGTCATCTAAACAAACATGATGAAAGATGGTTATGGCATAGGAGACTTGGACATCTAAACTTTGACCACTTAATCAAGCTCAAAAATATTAAGGCAATAAAAGAAATTCCAAGAATATCAAAGCCATAATATTCTGTGTGTAAACCCTGCCAAGTAGGAAAGCTAACTAGGACACATTTTAAATCCAAGAGCTCTACTTCAACAGAAAAACCACTCCAATTAGATCATATGGATTTATGTGGACCATCAAGATAGGAAGGAACATGGAAGGAAAACTACTTTATGATGGTCATTGATGACTACTCCAAACTCACCTGGGTTGCTTTTCTCAAAGAAAAAGCTAAAGCATTTGAGAAATTTAAAATATTCAAGGCTTTAACTGAGAATCAAACAGTCAATAAGATAAAGGCAGTAATATCAGACAAAGGAGGAGAATTTATGTCAAGTGATTTCAAATAATTATGTGATAAACATGAGATCAAGAGAGAATACACAATCCCAGAAACTCCACAACAAAATGGAGTAGTTGAGAGGCAAAACAGAACAGTGCAGCAAATGGCCAGGTCAATGATGAATGAGAAGAACATTGGTCAAACCTACTGGGTAGAAGAAATACACATAGCAGTCCATGTTCTTAACAAAGCCCACCTCAGACCACACAGTGACAAGACACCTTATGAACTGTGGTATGGAAGACCTGCTTCAATCAAACACTTCAAAGTCTTTGGGAGTAAGTGCTACATAAATAATAATAATGAAAACCTTGGCAAGTATGATGATAGGGCTGATGAAGGCATCTTCTTAGGATATGCTACAAACAGTAAAGGATACAGATGTTATAATAAGAGGCTGCATAAATTAGTTGATTGTATTGATGTTAAGGTTGATGAAGGAGTCTCAGTAAGACAGGTGAAAAATATTGAGTTTGCTACAGAAGACACAGATGAAGTTGAAGATGAACAGGTCCAAGAATCAGAAAAAGAAGACTCTGAGTTAGATGAAGACACAAACACTCAGGCAGACTCAAATTAGTAGACAACGTCAAATCCTTCCTCCAGAATTACTCAAAAGAATCATCTTGCAAGTTAGATAATTGGTGAGAAATACAAAGGTGTACAAACTAGGAGAAGGATAATCAAAAACACCGAGCAATCACATATAGCCTTCATATCTATGGTGGAACCCAAGAACTTCAATGAAGTCAGTGAAGATGTAAACTAGTTAAAATCAATGAATGAGGAACTAGACTAGATTGAAAAGAATGACACTTGGGAACTCGTTCCTAGGCCAGCAAACAAAAACGTAATAGGATCCAAATGGGTCTACAAAAATAAGATTAATAAGCAAGGAAACATTGTACAAAATAAGGCTAGATTGGTCTGCATAGGATATGCTCAAATAGAAGGACTGGATTTTGATGAAACATTTGCGCCCGTAGCAAGATTAGAAGCTATTCGAATGTTTCTTGCCTATGCTTGTCATAAACAGTTTAAAGTCTATCAAATGGATGTCAAGTCACCTTTTCTAAATGGATATATAAAGTAAGAAGTCTATATGGAACAACCAGAGGGTTTCAAACTGTTAGATAACCCTGACTTCGTCTGCAAACTGAATAAATCCTTATATGGGTTGAAACAAGCTCCTCGTGCCTGGTATCACAGACTAGATACGTATCTACAAGACAAAGGGTTCAAGAGAGGAACAGTTGAAAACAATCTATATATCAAAACAGAGGGTAATGATTTGCTCATTGTGTTGCTCTATGTATATGACATCATCTTCGGTAGTAATAATGCTTCACTAGTACAATGGTTTGCTTATGCCATGTAGTATGAAATTGAAATGTCTATGATAGGGGAACTATCATTTTTTCTTGGTCTGCAAATTACTCAGAGGTTTGAATGGATATTTCTTTCTCAAGAAAAATATCTAAGGGAAATGTTGAAAAGGTTTCAAATGGAATATTCTAAACCTATGAGCACACCTATGGTCACTGGATGTAAGTTAAGCAAGGATGATGACTCACCTAATGTTGATCAGAGTTCATATAGGTCTATGATAGGCGGTCTGTTGTACATAACAACATCTCATCCAGACATAATGCATGTTGTTGAAATGGTATGAAGGTATTAGGTCGCACCTAATTAGAGTCATTTGTTAGTTGTCAAAAGTATATTCAGATACTTGAAAGGAACAATGGACTACAGTCTATGGTATCCTAGGAATCAAAATTTTCAACTATCATTCTATTCAGATGTTGATTGGGCTAACTACGTGGATGAAAGAAAAAGCATGAGTGGAGGTGCATTCTTCTTAGGAGATTCCCTTATATCATGGTTAAGAAAGAAGCAAGGTTCCATTTCCTTATCAACTACAGAAGTTGAATACATTGTAGCTACCACTTGTTGTACCCAAGTATTGTGGATGATTTAGACACTTGTAGACTTGGAGGTCAAATATACTGCACTGATCCCAATCCATTGTGATAATACCAGTGCAATTAGTGTGTCAAAGAATCATGTCTTTCACTCCAAGACCAAGCATATACCCATCAAGTATCACTTCTTGAGGGAACAGGTAACCAACTCTATGGTTTTTGTGCATTATATTCCATCCAAAGATCATATTACTGATATATTCACTAAACCACTTGTACAAGCTCAGTTTGAGTATCTACGCTAGAACTTGGGCGTGACCCTATTATCAAGTTAAAATAGTCCATTATGTCAGGGGGAGTATGTAATTGGTTGAATATCTGATACCTCTGAAAAGTACTGCAACAACTCAGGCGGAGCATGTTTTCTTTGACATTGATGTCAAAGGGGGAGAAAAGGTGTGGATGCTACAATTGGAGGTCTAAGAAAAATAGTGCATCTGTTCAGGGTTTCCATCAATGCCAAAGGGGGGGATTGTTGGACTGTTTGTAGGTAGAGTGTGCTTGTCATTGATGGCAAGAAAAAAAACAAGGTTGGCAGGTTTATAGGCAAAGTGTGCATGGAAAGAAAAACAACGAACCAAATCTCAAGATACCAGAAGATGAGAAAGGCAGAATGTGCCAGGTGGGCACCAGAAGTCTTTAGGGAAGCCACAGATGAAGAAACTCGAGAATCTCAGGAGGAATAGTGCATAGTTTCATGCAGAACACAAGTGTGCACTAGGGCTGAGGTTAATTCCACTACAAAATCTCAATAGAGATAGAAGTTTATAGAAATGCAGATGAGGTCCAAGTCATCAGGACTCGCAGAAGGATCAAAGGTCGATACCTTTGACACTTAGAAATTCTTCCAAGTTGGGAGGATGCGTAAGCTTAGGAGGAGGACCAAAAGTGGTCGTTGGATCCAGAGGAAACGTGGCAAGAGATCAAAATTTCACTGACTCGTGAGCTGGAGAAGTCGAAGGTGAGAGTTGTAGGAACTTGCGATATGAGAAGTCACAAAATGATCACAGTCATCGATCAGAGGGAGATATCTCGACCATTGATCTGATATGAAGAATTTTGGAGTTTCACAAGTTGGGAGTTTCAAGGAAACTCATAGCAGGAGTTCGCAATATGAGAAATCACGACGCACCCCTTTTGCTTGGCCCCTGGTCACAGGTGGTGGTCACATTGATGAAGTTTAAGGGAGGAGCTATCACGTGGCTAGGCTTTACAACAGAGATTGCCAAAATCGTGAAATGCCTTTTCAAATAGGGCTATGGTCACAGCTAGTGGTCACATCAGCGGAACAGAAGGGAAGGAGCTAGCATTGCTAGGCTCCACCTCAGAGTTTCCAGAATTGAGAAAATCGAGGTGACTCCTAGTCGATCACCCAAAATGCGAAATCGTGAAACGATTGTAGGTTGGGTGTATGGTCACCGCCAATGGTCATGTGTAAGGAAGGGGCTTATCCAAAAAAGATAGCACCCGCTATGTAGATTTCTCAGAAAGGGAATAAGGCGCCTAAGACATGAGCGAGCAGAGGTTCTCTTAATAATTGCTAGAGACAAACTTATTGTAACTGTAGAAAACAACTAATTTCATATACCAGAGAATTAGAAGAATCTCAGAGTTATCACCAGAGGAGATGAAGAGTCTTGAAGTATCTATCAGTGGAATGAATAATCATCATAGAGACGATTGAAAGATGGAAAAGAGTCAAAGACTGTAGCTGTCAGAGAAGCCAAAGAGTCTCAGCATAACAGCCATGGATGAAGAAAAGACTCAGTGTAATCACTAGAGGTGAAGAAGAGTTAGGTGTATGATATGGCAGAAGACTTGGCATTATAAATACATGTAGAACAGAGAAGAGAAGGTCATTGTTGTTGAGAGTTATTCATGTGGGTAAAAGCAGGTTGTGTGCAGCAGCTGAAAACACACAGAAGAGGTGTAGCACATAGAAAAGAAATGTATATCTAAGAGAGGAAGAGGAAGTCTAGGTGTGCATGTAGAGACAGAGAAGAAGAACATAAATCTCAAACAAGAATGCGAGCAGGAAGACATTGATGCAGGCAGAGCATAGCAGTGCAGCAGAAAAGTGATGTGACTAGTAAATTATTGATAAACATTGTATCACTGTAATAAGTCTCAGTAATGAAGTTTTTATAATCAGGGTGGTAGGGAGGTTATAGGGAGGATTGTTGTCCTCAAACTTTCAAGTGGGTGCTTGAACACAGGGAGTTGTAGCTTCCATCTGGTTGCAGCCAGAAAAACCAGGGTGGTAGGGAGGTGCAAGGGAGAATTATTTCTCTCTATTATACAGGTTGGTGCCTATGTGACTGGAAGTTGGTGCCTCCATATAGTTGGTGCTAGAACACTTAGGGAGTTGGTGCTTACTTCTAGTGGGTGCTAGAGAAACCAGGGAGTTGGTGCTTCCTTCTAGTGGGTGCTAGAAAAACCAGAGAGTTGGTGCTCTCAGCAAGTTGTTGCTTGTAAAACAGAGCTGGTAGCCTCAAAAGGAGTTGGAGCTCATAAGAATGATAATATATAGAATATAAATATTACTTATCATATCAAGAAGAAGAGGTTTTTCCCTTTATGGGTTTCCTCGGGAAATATTTTTTTCTGTGTGTTTCATGTGTGTGATTGATGGTGAATACTCTATTGCTTACTTCATTGAATTATTGTGATCGTCATTGAGTGCTTTGCAATTAGATTTGAAATGGCCATAACTGTTTAAGAATAGTAACAACTGATTCACCCCCCCTATCAGTTGTCCAATAGAAGGACTCTTAACCACAAATGTAGAAGAAGACATACAAAGATGCATGCTTCTACCCTTATTTCATATTCCATTGTTTTGTATTTCATTTATTGTCTGTATATTTATTCTACTTCTTTGCACCTAATTTATTAAATGTAGATACTACATATCTTCCTACATAATGAATTATCGTCATGTCAACTGTATTTTCTGTACTATTACATTGAAATAAATAGAACTATATTTATTTTTTTACATGTCTTTCTACATACCAACTTACCTTCATGTCCATTGTATTTTTAGTGTTGCTACATTGAAAGAAATGGACTAATTGGACAAGAGGATGAAGTCTTATATGCCACAACACAAGAAGCTGAAGTACAATCTTCGAAAAGGTATACCAATAGTGATAGTAAATCAAACACACAAAACGAGTATGTGGATAAAATACTGGATTAGAAAATGATGATTTGACAACAATGGGGCTTTGTTGAGACTTCCCACTTCCAAAAATTTCCCTCCCCTTTTCTATTTTCCTACTCTCTTTTATCCCCTTTTTTCCCCTCTTCTATACTTAACTGAATTCCCCTTTATTTTTCCTCTCTACCTTCCCTTTATGGTTACTTTACTTAGTCGTTTTTCCAAAAATGGGTAGGTGCGCGGGTTGGTGGACTCACTGATTCACATTTCCACTCATGCTTTTATATCACGAGTACGATTGACCGCTTCCCCATTCCATACTTAGACACTTTTTTGATCGCAGTTTCCCAGACTGGAGGGCTCAAAATTGAGCCTCTATTGTTCTATGTCTTGCAAACAGCTCCTGGAGTTCTGCGATATACAAATTGACAGTTGGACTCCCGGGATGGCAGGCTCACAATTTCGCTTCTGTTGTTATGAGACCTATAAACAACACCCAGAGTTTTTGTTAAGGTCCTAACCCACACATAGGTAGATCAATGTATTCGGATGTAATAAAGGTCAATATTAATAAGACCTTTCAATAAAATAGAATAAGGCAGATGTAAGAAGACCTAATAGAAGCTTCCGCTTCTAGAAGGATC
>ML777153.1:2142596-2157638 GCA_009831015.1 Picea engelmannii
ATGTAAGAAGACCTAATAGAAGCTTCCGCTTCTAGAAGGATCTTCCTCTAGATGCTTCTTTTTAGTATAAATAGGAGTCGAGGGTATGAGAAC
Source organism: Picea engelmannii (assembly GCA_009831015.1). Lineage (NCBI taxonomy): Eukaryota > Viridiplantae > Streptophyta > Pinopsida > Pinales > Pinaceae > Picea > Picea engelmannii. The sequence continues at coordinate 2,142,690 of ML777153.1, forward strand.
CCTAGATTGGATATTATTGTAATAGAGCGCTGCCCGACTGGAGGTTTCCCCCTCGAAGAGGCCTGTGAACATTTCTATTTGATTCAAAGTTCTATTTCTATTGCTATTTCGTATATCATTTCTGTGTATTGTGAAGATTATGCTGGATATTTTACTGTTATTCTGTCATTTCTAGCATTTCGTTTCTGTTCTGCATATTTTATATATCTGGTATCTTGCAGTTTTGTGATATACATATTGACCATCAGAATCCCCCATTATGCCATGTTCTATGTTACACATTTTGCAGTCAAAATTTTCGAGACATACAATTTGACCGTCAGGCCTTCACATCTCCTGAGTATCCCTTGACACACTATTTCATACTTGATCCCCTTCGAGCCTGTATGTGACATCCAGAACAATTATGAACAATATATAATGCATATGCTTATTTAGTTGGTGTCATGTTCAATGTACACATGTTTACATTAGAAAAAGTTGGAAGAATGACATGGGAATGAGTAGTCAATCATCGCAAACATCAACAGAATGACAAGGCCAAAGGTAAAGATTCATACATTATTCTCTTGTTATGTTTATAAAACAAATATCCGGAGTTATTTATTCCTCTATTCCATGATAAATATGTTGATGCCATCTACAACACATGCTTTTCAGTTCACAAGAAGTATCAACAAGCACAAGTGAAATGTCCAACATAGTGCAAGATCTGCACACTAATTGGTATGGTTACAAAACTCTAACCTCCATACTTCATCCAAATTATGCATCTACTTGTACGTTAATGAAAAAAAAAATGATACAAACTACCATTCACATTACTTTTTCTGTTCAAAAAATGTCACCGTGTCTAAACTTATAACACCCAATATACTATCCATAGAAGGATTGAATAGCCATCGAACTAGAAAAGTGTTCATCGGGGACATAATGGTCATGTATAGCACCTACTTAGACAAGGAAAACAAAACTAGATGCATTATATGTGTTGACATGAAAGACAATGAAGCCATGATGACATTCACACTGACTATCCCTACACCTTGTCCAAAAACATGCAGAAATTATTTTTCTAGGTAATGAGATATCCATTACAAATTTCAATATATTACCAAAAATAGTATATGACCGTGGTGATTGTGATCAAATTATATCGCTCAATGAAACAAGTATTGTGGAAAATTTTCCCACAGTTTGTTCAAAATATCATTTCGTACTGGACACAACAATCAACCAACTTGCAGAGAGAAATGGAATTTACCCAATCAGAACCATTGGTGCAGTTGTCACACTCGTGTGAAAAGTTGGCTTGCAACACATTCTCCATATAAAATATGGAGACTCAGACAACGACAAGGAAATGGTACCATTCTCCATACCCAATTTTGTCCTTTACTTTCACATGCTCATATATCTCAGTTATCTTACACAACTATTGCATTGTTCCATGTTGCATCTACAATTGTTTGACACCTATTCAAATTTATTTTCCTCAATGGAACAAAAATTTCATAAAGGGAAATTTACAATTATGCTCTTCAAAAATATAACAAAGAAAAGAGATGTTAAAGAAAGGATCTTTCGCACAACCCAAGCAACATTTGTAATAGAATTGTGAATAGACATAGTACATGATCTCAAGAAACTAACTAGCTCGACAACTGTTGTACGTATACATATACAATTCCATCCACACTTTGCACATAAAAATTTCCTTAAACAATTTTGTGCATTTTTTTTGTTGTACACATATATATTTTATTGTTCAATATATTAACTACTATGCTCATGTGCACAGGTTGAGGGTGTTTTGGTTGTAGCAAATGCATACTTGACCCCCTTCAATCCTGTATGTGCCAAATGCAACTCTCCTACTTCTGCCCCTGATTTCATAAATGATGGCACAATTGATTGTCTACTATGCAGTAAAAAATTCCCTTAAATATATAGACATTTCCTCAACGCTTCCATTTGAACCCTCAACTACACAATTGTACATTCTACAATTAGACAACCTGTATTACAAGATGTGCTTCTTGGGCTAGTAGAATTTCCATATGAAGTATACCTACAGAAAAAGGCAACATTGTCTACATTTAGTGCGACTTTCACGTCCATAACAAATTTACATTAAATGAGGACAATGTCATACTGCATATCAGCTGAACCAAAAAAAATAAAATTATATCATGCGTTGACAGGAAACGAAACAATTTGATTTGTATCTATCCATGCTACCTAATCAAGATATGAATAGAGTTTTGCAGTGCCATGAAAAAGTGAATTGGAGGTGCATAAGATTGTTGAGTCCAGGAATGAGAAGCATGAGGAAAGACCTCGTACAAAGTACCCAACCGTGAATAAATCAGGTCCATCCTTTGAGCCATCAAAATGTCTTGCTCCTCTGAATGGAACCATCAAGCATTCTAAATAATATTGCAAATTTGGCATTGTTCAAACTCCATTAAGTTAAATGTTGACACTCTTTTCTAGAACTAGTAATGTTAGAACATTGTCAGGTCAACGTGGTGTTGGTTCATAGTATTATCAGAAGAAAATTTTCATAGTGATCTTGGTTCATAGTAATATAGTAATTGACAAACTTCTTGGTGCCCATTTGGGGATTTGGTTATAGATGGGATACAATGTCCAATCTTTGCTAATTTTTTCCTGTGTTGTGTTTGGCAGAGTTTTGTTCATGTCCTTTTCGTATTGTAGTTCAAGGTGCTCATGGGCCTGGTTTTTGAATTATTGTTGGATGATAGATTTAGGATCTTAACGATTTTTCTATGTTCTTAAATAATATAGAAGACCTGCCTTTCCTTTTAATGTAAGCTCTATGAAGCAAATGTAATATGTAGTTCATTTTAGCACTTTTACTTGATTGATGAAATTACCAAAATTCTTCTTCAGAAATATTTTTAAATAAAAGGATATATGTTAGCTGAAGTCGAATGGGACTATGATATCAACCACACAAAATTAAAATTAAAATTCATCATTGTTATACTTACGGTCAAGTTTAAAGTACAATAATTTTACTTGAACAACCCTCCATTGATTTTTTTATAAATTTTTTATGCTTCTCTTATGAAAACACATCCTGTAAAGTATAACTATGACTCGCTTTCTGTATTCCTTGATTGAAGAGCTTGTACAGTTGTGTAATGCACTTCATAGTTACTGTTAATACCATCAATGGGGCTTTTTTAAGACCAATTCCCACTTCTGAAAATTTTCCTCCCCTTTATTTTTCCCCTCAACTTTCCCTTTCTAGTTACTTAGTCATTTTTATGAAAATGTCTCATGCTTTTATATCACAAGTCCAACCGACCACTTCCCCATTCCATACTTAGCCACTTTTTCGATCACCGATTCCCAGGCAGGCACACTCAACATTGCACTTCCATTGTTCCACGATCTACAAACAACACTCGGAGTTCCACGATATATAAATTGACCACCGAACTCCCCCATCATGCCTTGTTCCGTGTTACACATTTTGCAGTCAAAATTTCAGAGATATACAATTTGACCATCGGGCCCTCATGTCTCCTGAGTATAACTTGTGACCCTATTTTGAAGCCCAACCAACCTCTTCCCATGCTTGGCCATTTCTTGAGATCTCTTTCGCGGGTCGTCGGTTTGGCGGGTTCACAAAATCTCCAATCCTTAATCTCTCTTCTCCCTCCCCGCCACCTTCACACTTATTTATAGCTATGCAATTTATTAATCTTTAATGCTAACATCTCACCATGCAGGGACCATAAATATTGTCATTAATGAGTGAAAGGCTCGATGAAATCTCCCATTAATACTCATTAAACCAAGATTTGCGGAGGATTATATTATCCCTTCTGAGTGTTCATTTCAAACATCATGGAATCTCTTTCGCGCGTTGTCAAGTTGGTGACTTCACGAAATCTCCAATCCTTAATCTCTCTTCTCCATCCTCGCCACCTTCACACTTCATTCTAAGTATGCAATTAGTAAGATTTAATGGTAACAAATCATTACGTAGGAACCATAGACATTTTCATTAATCAATGAAAGGCTCGAGGAGATCTCCCATTGATACACATTAAACCAAGATTTTTGGAGGGTTATATTATCCCTTTCGAGTGTTCATTTCAAACATCATCTAGAGAAAATAGATGTTCTCAACAACTTATGGAAGCAACTCGACAGCAGTTCTGTGGAGATACAGTAAACACCTTTGGGAATTATGACCAGAACTTCTAGTGGTCCAGGGAATATTCTTACTACTCATCCCCTTATGCCCAAAAGGAAGTAATTTGGATGTCTAGAATTACTCATGCAGGTTGTGTCCCTGAATTCTTTGACTTTAAGGATATGGTCTCTTGGTGCATCTAAAGATATATTTCAAGCCAAATAATTATTCAATTGCGGGACCAGTCTCCTGTTCTGTGGAGATATAATTAACATCTTAGGGGGTGAGGACTAGAACTCCTAGTTTTCCAAGGCATATTCTTACTACTCATCCACTTCCTCCTAGAACAAAGTAATTTGGACCTCTAGAATTTCTCGTGTAGGTTATTTCCCTAAAGTTTTTGACTGTAAGGAGGTGGTCTCTTGGTGCGCCGAGAGATATATTTCAAGCCAAAGAATTATTCCATTGCGGCACCACTTTCCTATTTCTCACCTCAGGTCTTCCACAAGATGTTGATATTGTCGAAGCCAACATTGACCTTCAGAGGATAATACTACAAGTATTTCCTAAAAAATCATGATAATATGTTTTGTATGCATGTTCAATAGCTTGTTGATGCCTTCAGCATGTTGTTGCACTGGATGAACAACACAGAATTGTATGCATGTTTTTTTTTCTAACTCCCCTACTTGTATTTATGACAAGTGTGTTCAATGCTTCGGTGCAAAGAAATCAATCCAATGTCTATGGATAAATATATATTACCCACTATTTTTCTTATAGATTTACTATTAAAAAATTTCCTTGGAATCTTCGTTGGGGATTCTTTGTTTTCTTTAACACCTCTTCTCATTTGCATGGTTCGATAGTCTCATAATTCTTAAATATTGTATTGACTCAAGTAATTTGATCAAATATTAAGCATGAAACAATTATGTGACAATGCATTGCGTCGATCACATTAGTCTTCTACGGAAACATAAATGAATTTCACACACAGTTTCAAACCAACATTCAATTACATTTGTAATGTAGATAGAACAGAGCAACACTAATTCACGATGCGGGAGTTGGGGCCCCACCCAAGAATTTTTGTTCTCATCTCAACCTTACTGAGTGAATGATCTCTTATTTCCCTCTCGCTTCCTTGATTCCTTCACTCAAAAAGGAAGTATACTATTGGTTGTCCATCCCTTGACCTCTATTTGAGCAGTTTTACTTTATTAATGAAATTACCAAATTTATTCTTCGCAAATATTTTGAAAAAAAAAAATATATGCTATTTGAAGTCAAATGGGGTTATGAAATCAAACACAATACTAAAATTAAAGTTCGTTGTTGTTATACTTATGGTCAAGTTGACATTACAATAAGTTTATTTCAACAACCTTCCATTGATTTCTCTGTAGCTTTTCAATGCTTCTCTTATGCAAACACATCCTGGAAAGTATAACTATGACTCACTTTCTCTATTCTTTGATTGAAGAGCCGGTAGAGCTATCTAATTGACTTCATAGTTACTGTTGCTCCTAAATTCTACACCTGAGTGCTAAGGGGCAGAGCCACGCCACTGGAAATTTGGAATGGTATTTCTTTTGAATTTGTTGGTGAGTTAGAGGGTTGTTTCACCAAGACAAAAGCATGGTCAAATTGGCAAGATCATACGGATGAGGTTTCTCCTGGGCTGGTAGCAGAGTAATGACAAATAGGTGAAATAATAGAGTTAAAAACAGAGGGAAACAACAAACCATTCAATGAATAATCTGTTGCAAGAGGTTTAATACTTAAAATAATATTTCAATGCATTAAACAATGTATCAAAAACAAAATTACTCCCACATGTTGCAATAAAAACAAATCTTCATCAAAGCATTAGCTGACGCACCCTAGTTGCCTGAAATGACCAATAGCCTAATATACCAAATCGACCTCCCTATTATCGGATTGGCAAAGATGAATATTATGGGATCAGAGAATTTTTTTGTGTGAGAATTGAATTGGAAAACATTGTTACTTATTCTAGTTTTTTTAAGTTCTTATCATAGCAAGAATGCAGAATTATGCTAACCCACTATTATCTACAAAATCCAAACATCAATAGCATCTGTAAATCAACTATACATAGTTATAGCCAAAAATCAAGTTATAGTTTATATTTTCATTTTCTCACGCCCTTTTTAATGATACAAACACAATACAAAACGAGGATGTGGATAAAATATTGGACTAGAAAATGATGATTTTGCAACAATGGGGCTTGTTTGAGACCAATTCCTACTTCCGAAAATTGACCTCCCATTTTCTATTTTCCCACTCTCTTTTATCCCCTTATTTTCCCTCTTCTATACTTAACCAAATTCCTCTTTATTTTTCCCCTCTACTTTCTCTTTCTGGTTACTTAGTCGTTTTTCCGAAAATGTCTAAGTGCATAGGTTGGCAGAATCATGGGTTCACATTTCCACTCATGCTTTTATATCACGACTCTGACTGACCGCTTCCCCATTCAATACTTAGCCACTTTTTCTATTGAGGGTTCCTAGGCAGGCGGGCTCTAGATTGCACTTCCATTGTTTCATGACATATGAACAACACCCATAGTTCCACAATATACAAATTGACCACCAGACTCCCCCATCATGCCCTCTTCCATGTTACACATTTTTCACTCAAATTTTTTGAGACATACAATTTGACTGTCGTGCCCTCACGTCTCCTGAGGATCCCTTGTCACCCTATTTTGAAGCTCGACCGACCGCTTTCCATACTTGGCCATTTCTTGGAATCTCTTTCACAGATCGTCGGGTTGGAGGGTTCACGAAATATCCAATTCTTAATCGTTTTTCCCCGTGCCCGCCACCTTCGCACTTCTTTCCAAGTATGTAATTAGTAAGATTTAATGCTAACATCGCATCATTCAACAACCATAAATATTTTCATTAATGAGAGAAAGGATTGAGGAGATAGTCACACTAACTATCCCTACACAAATTTTCCAGAAACATGCAGAAAAGATCTTCCCAAGTAATGGGATATCCATTACAAATTTCAATATTTTAGTGAAAACAAGTCCAATTGACCGCTTCCCTATTCCATACTTAGCCACTTTTTCGATTGCGGGTTCCCGGACAGGCGGGCTCAAGATTGCGCTTCCATTGTTCTACGACCTACAAACAACACCCAAAGTTCCGCGATATACAAATTGACCGTTGGACTACCCCATCATTCCCTCTTTCGTGTTACACATTTTTCACTCAAACGTTTCGAGACATACAATTTGATCATCGGTCCCTCACCTCTCCTGAGTATCCCTTGTGACCCTATTTTGAAGCATGACTGACTGCTTTCCATACTTATCCATTCCTTAATCTCTCTTCCCCGTCCCCACCACCTTCGCACTTCTTTCTAAATATGTAATTAGTAATCTTTAATGCTAACAACTCATCATGTAGAAATCGTAAACATTGTCATTAATGAGAGAAAGGCTCGAGGATATCTCCCATTAATACGCATTAAACCAATATTTGCAGAGGGTTATATTATCCCTTCCGAGTGTTCATTTCAAACATCATGGAATGTCTTTCGCGGGTCGTCAGGTTGGTGGGTTCATGAAATCTCCAATCCTTAATTTCTCTTCACCATCCCCGCCACCTTCGCACTTCTTTCTAAGTATGCAATTAGTAAGCTTTAATTCTAACAAGTCATCATGCAGGAATCGTAGATATTGTCCTTAATGAGCGAAAGGCTCGAGGAGATCTCCCATTCACACACATTATACAAAGATTTGTGGAGGTTTATATTATTCCTTCTGAGTGTTCATTTCAAACATCGTCTGGAGAAAATAGACATTCTCGTCAACTTATGGAAGCAGCTCGAAAACAGTTATGTGAAGATACAGTGACCATCTTCAGGCATGAGGAACAAAACTTCTAGTTGTCTAGGGGATATTCTTACTACTCATCCCCTTTCTACCAGAACGAAGTAATTTGGACCTCTGGAATTGCTCGTGCAAGTTGTGTCCTTGAAGTCTTTGACTTTAAGTAGGTGGTCTCTTGGTGTGCCAAGAGATATGTTTTAAGACAAAGAATTATTCCACTATGGGACCACTCTCCTGTTTCTTTGTCACCTTAGTTCTTTTGCAAGATGTTGAGATTGTCAGAGCCAACATTGACCTTCAGAGGAGAAGACTGCAAGGATTTCCTAAAAAATCATGATAACGGGTTGGACCTCCTATTCGAGTTCTTGGAAGACCCGACGAAAGTTCCTGAAGATATCACAAGGCTGCAAGTTATTTCGTTTAGAAATCCATTGCGGGAATTTCCTGTTTGTTTATGAGAATAATGGGACATGAATCCAAAACAATCATTTCCTGCATGATTCTTTATATTTTGTATTTCACAGTCAAGGAACAAGCCATTTTTTATTGGGGGAAGCTGATTTCCATTGAAATCTATTCCCAATTGTCACAATTCAAATGGGAGAAGAAATTTTATATGTCATCCTACTTGGTTTTCATGATAGCACATTGTTGTCCATTTCAAAAAAATTCTGCGTCCAAGAAGGTAAACTATGAATACGACCCAGTAACCTTCTGGTACCAAGCCTTATGGAGGCACAAGGCCTCCCATTGTTTTTATGAGGTTTTTAATGACTTTGTCTTAGTTTTCAAAGATTTATTGTTAGGAAAGGATGCTCCCCAGATGTCTGACCAGGAAACCAAGATTTTGGAGAGGAAGGGGGCACTTGAACAAATGGAGAATTACAGTGTAATAATGATTTTTGGCTCCAAGGAAAATCCTGCTTTCCTTCCATGTCACATTACAGACATAATGTTTGTTACAGAAATAGCAAGGAAATACAACTACTGGTTGCATTTTTTCCATGAGAAGAGAAAAAAGCAGTTCATTCCTCTGCCTTGGAAATTCGAGGACTTCGTGTTTAGAAACATCAATAAGATTGATGGATTCACAGGCCATTTCAACAACTTGAACCTAAGATATGATGAAATAATGAGAGGGTTCGACCGTAATGGGATTTTTGTACAAAATTTACTAGTAGTTGGCTTCAACAATTCTTTTATCCATACACTCCTGAACGAAGATAGAGACAATGACAATAACACTCCTACTCCTGACGTTGGCAACCTAGAGACATTGCAAAGCACCAATGAATTGTACAAACAACAGGGAAAAGGCCTCACTGAGAAGAGTGTCCAATCCCCAGCTTCCACTCCCAAGAGTACGACATCCCAGAGCATCTCTCCAATGGACCACCCCAGTAAGAAAGCAACCCAAAATTCTTCAAACGAAGGAGTAGATAATAACCCTCCTCTGGGTAAAATTGATAGTTCTCACAAGCTTCCCGTGAGGAAGAAGAGAAAAAACGTTGTGCAAGAAGAGGAAGAGCCTGAAACTGAGAGTGAATACATGGAAGTTGAGGCTGATATCGAAAATGTATTCCCCAACGTTGATCATCTCAGGGACGTGATCCACCATAATCTCCTAATGGAAATAGTTGAGACCTAGATTTTTGACGAAGATGAATCCTTTGTATTTCATTTTTGACAATGAATCTAAAAAAATAATTATTGAAAAGAAAGATGTAAGAAATAAGAAAGGGAAATCTCCTTCAAAGATTAAACTTGGGAACATGCAGCCGTCCCAAATATCCTAAATTCACCAAGCAACCAGAGATGCTCTTGATGATTCCATTGGAGGCCTTGAGGCGGAGAATGCCAAACTGAAGGACCGACTCAAGGAATTGGAGGAAGCTTTGATTCCTATCCCATTGTTTTTCAGTCCTTTAGCAATAATCATGTCTGCCACCCCTGCAACCAAGTTAAAAGGATCCTCCATCCTCCTCACATCATGTAGAGGATATGTGGAGAAGAATATCAAGAAAATAATGGAGCTCATTACTGAAGCTTGGGAAACATCAAAAAGTATAGCTTCCTTTGGAACGAGGGCACATGCCTTCCAGGAATATTTGTAGGAGGATTTAAAAAATGAAGAAGGTTTCTATCTAGACATTGTTGTCCCTTTTGGCATCAATGTCACCAACATGACAGAAACGAGAAGAAGAGAAGAAGATCTCCCGTCCCCAAACCGGATCAAACAATTAAATGCATGCTGGAAAGAGAAAGTTAAGAACCTACATCTCATTTTCCTATCATGTGAACAAGTTGTATCAAAGAAAGAAGAATTATTCATGAAGATTATTGAAATAGACTTAGCCAAAAGTACCAACGAGGTCCAAGACCCCAAATTAACCCACAACTCCTTGTTCTTAAATAAGCAAGCCTTCAATGAACAAGCTGATATTTTTAAGAGGTTGTATTTATTAAAGTTTTACGTTATCCTTGAATATGATGAGGATGACGTCGACAAATGGCTAGCGCACTATTCGGTAAAAAAACAAGAAATTGAACATGCTCTGCGTAATATTTCTATCAATCTAAGGGAATTAGAAAGCGATATTTTCAACAAAAAAATCTGGCATGAGATCAACGTGGCCCCCATGAGAAGCTAAATTGAAGAATGGCTCCAAAGGGAAATCGACAAGCTCACTGACGAAGGAAAACAAGCGGTTGGCACGATTCAAGTAACTGTCAATGAGAGCAATAAAAAGGCATCAGCAAGAAAATATCAAAGGGGGAGAGAGATACCATCATAGTAAGTCTATTGTGATCAAATCCTTCTTTTTCTATCAATCTCGTTATTCCACCTCTTTAAATAGAAATGTCTAACCAATGACTGATAACTTCCAGTTTCTTCTTTTTAGGTCTTGTTGTCTACCATCGCCCACTTCTTCTTTCTAGATTCCTATTTCTTGTACTTATTTATTTTATGGTCCGCAAGAGCCCCAATCCCAGTCTCTATGAAAAATGCATTTAAATTTCGAGGAATATGTAACAGACATTATTATTTTTTGAGAAATTTCAAAGAAAACTATTTTGGGAACAATCTCAATGGTGCCTTGTAACCTTGTTTTCAGAATGCAAAGTTAGTTCTCTCTATGCATGTCAGTCATCTTCTTTTATTTTATGTGCTCAGAAATCTTTATCTTGAACTATGTTGGATGTTAGGAAATTGTGTATATTTAATTTGAATGTTTAGTGTGTGTGATTTCTAGTCCTATTTTCCAGGAACCTTTGTTTCAAAAAACAACAAAAAAAATAAATCTATCATTTTGTATTTCTTTAAGTCATTACGATACACTTTATCTAAGTCCCACATTTGAACTATACACGCCCTAGGAAAAAATTAAAGAGGAGTACCACCTCTATAAAAATGTAGTAGGATTGACATCCTCATTAGGTTGCCATTTCAGTCCTAACAGATTCAAGGGCCAACAGACTTGTAAATACATCTGCAAAAACATCCGCATAAATAAAAACCTTCAAAAAAATTTAGCATTGCCAAAAAAAATCAACTGGATAGACATGTTACAAATATACCAGTTGGTACTATACTAAACTGTCATAGGCATCTTACAAATATTTCAGTTGGATAGGCATATTACAAAGATGCCCTCTTCCTGGAGAGAAATTGTAGATCAACCTCTGCAAAGTGGGCTTGCTAATCACAGACAAAAGTTTTAGGAAGAGGGCATCTTCCTCTATCTCGACACCTTCTTTTCACACAGTTTAAATTAACTTCAATGAGCTGAAAACTCATGAAAATAAACAATCAGGTTAGGTGTGTGTTAATATATAGAAAAAACTAGCAAACACATAGGTCACACAAGAAGATCAAAGAATCTTAGACACTGAACACGTTTTCAAAAAAAATTATATGGGTTTTTTTGCCACCACATATAACTTTATTTATCCTAACACATATAGAGACAAACAAGCCAGATGATCTATTTAATAGAATGAAATGTTTGTTTCTTACATTTTCCATGGGAAAAATTAAAGAATTGACTATGGAAATTGAATTTAACTCTAAATATTGGGATGAAAGTCAGTTGGAAGTATACAAAGATCATTATAAATGAATTTCATAAATACATTAAACAGATAAAACCTGCAACGCAGAAACGAAAATTTCCAAGATGGAAAGTCAGACTCCAACAATATATCAAGTTACAAGTGATGGGCATATCTGTTCTTTTTAGTAGCTATATGTGTTGGAAAATGTTTAACAGGAAACATATGCTTGTCATTGATGGCAAGTACAGCAATGAAGATGGCATGATTACAGGAAGTATGTAACAGACATGCACCAGAATGAGAACAGCAGCGATGATCAGCAGCGCAACGATATTCAGGAAGTGATGGCAAGTGCAATGGTGAAGATGGCAGGATCAGAGTGTGCTTCGATGGACAAACAGGAACAATGAAAGCTAAGAAGGAATTAGCGCAGAGTCGAATGCAATGTTGACTCCATTTCGGGGTTTCGTAGATCGGGACTTGAAGGTGTCGAGAACTCACACGGCGAAGTGGCGAAATCGTGATTTAATCGCAACCATTGAAAAGAGATCAGATCTGGACTGTTGATCTAACCCCTTATCGGAGTCTCGTGAATCGAAACATCTAGAGGCAAAGAACACAATGAAACCTTCGCGATATGAAAAATCGCGATTGAACCTGAACCGTCAAATCAAGGTGTGATCTAGACCGTCGACCCAACTCACGATAGCAGACCACGTCAGCGAGGGACACATGGCATAACTAGTTCATGACAAGTGTCAGACTGATTCAACATTTCGGGCATATGTAAGTCATGAATCAGAGTGACACATGGCAGTATTCAACATGTGTCAATCCACATGTGATGTCAGAAGACAGGAGCCGTCCATCTGGGAGGACACGTGGCAGAGAGATCGAGAGATCTCGCGAACTAGGAAGTTCGCAAGGTGAGAGCCCAAGTATTGGGTACTCCAAGTGGCAAAGTCGCGAAGTCACGAAGTGCCGAGAGAAACCACGAGGGACACATGGAAGAATCGTAAGGTGGGCCCGTGAATAGACAGGCAGACACGCGTCACCTGAGAAAGGGGAGTCAACACCCCATTGACCTCTCGCGTCTCGGGGATTCGTGAGATAAGAGCATGAGAGTTCAATCCTAGAACTCATGAGGTCATGAGTAGCGAGAGCGCAAGAATGGAACGTTGATCTGAGCTCCATCTCAGAGCTTTGCCTATCACGACTTGGTGTGACAAGAATCTCTATCGAAGGAATTGCGAGATGCCAATTCGTGATGATATCTGGACCGTAGAATCATCGAGATCGTGGACCGTTGATCTCAGCTCCACCTCGGAGCTTGTGGATCGCGACTTGGAGAGTCGATATGATTCATCTCCAGATTCACGAGATGCGAAAGCGCTTTATGCATAAGCGCTTGGTCATAGCCCTTGGTCACAATAAGGAAAGGAGTCAGTCCAGACAAGCTCCGCCTCAAAATATTGGTGATCGCGTATGGGAATGTTGAGACACAGAATCTCTGAATTGCGAAGGTGCGAAATGGGTAAATAATGCAAGAACCCATCGAAGTCATTCAATGGTGCAGATGAAACTAAAGGAGATCGGAGGGGTACTATAGCACGACATAGTGTAACTGCCAGAAACCACTGATGATTCCAGCCAGAAGACTTGAAGACACATGAGATGATTGACAGAGAAGGTGAAGAGCTACTGGGAATCTTCAAGATGAATGAAGATGTTCATGAAGGGCATGGACAGCTGTATGAGAGTTGAAGCCTGTAACTAAAACAGAGAAGGTGAGCTCAACCTTCACAGAGAAGACGAAGAGTCTCAAACTGCCAGAGAGGCTGAGGAATCTCAGCATAACACCCAGTGATGTTGAACGCATAGTTGAACTACCAGAGAAGTTGAAGAGTCGCGATGATGATCACGCAGAACACTCGAGAGGTGGAGGATAATGGCGTGGAGTCAGCATGCAGATGCATTGTGCACATTGCATGCACAAGGTGCATAGAAGCTATAAGTACATGGCACAGAGAAGAGATGAGGTTGTTGTTGTTGTTGGAGTTTTGCTATGATTGTAGCTGGTGAAGGTGATTCAGGTGGGAAGAAGAAGGAGGGTGCAACATCTGAATTGAACAGAAGAGGATCTGTGCAGTGAATGGGTATGGCGCACAGAGCTTAAAAGGCTGAAGAACAGACAGCGCAAGTGAGGTGTGCAGAAGACACTGATGCAGACAGGGCATAGCAGTGTAAAAGAACAGTGACAAGGCTGATAAGCCATTGAATAACTTTATTTCGCTGTAATGAGTTGTAGTAACAAAGATTAATATTTCAGGGTGGTTGGGAGGTGCTAGGGAGGACTGTTGTCCTCAGAGGTTCAAGTGGGTGCTTGAACATAGGGAGTTGGTGCTTTCTTCTAGTTGGTGCTAGAGAACACAGGGAGTTGGTGCTTCCTTCTAGTTGGTGCTAGAGAAACCAGGGAGTCGGTGCTTCCTTCTAGTTGGTTCTAGAGAAAACAGAGAGTTGGTGCTCTCAGCAAGTTGCAGCTTGCTAAACAAAGGTTGTAGCCTCATTATGAGTTGGTGCTCATATGTATGATAATGTAAACAATGTAATTATTACTTATCATATAAAGAAAAAGAGGTTTTTACCCTGTATGGGTTTCCTTGGAAAATATCTGCCTCTGTGTTTCTCATATATGTGACTGATGTTGAATGTGCCTGTTTTTATTTCTCTGCATTATTGTGATCATCATTCAATTATTTCTGCAAAGAGTTTTAAAATAAGCATAATTGTTTAAGCTTAGGGACAACTGATTCACCCCCCCCCCTCTCAGTTGTTCAACAATTGG
>ML777153.1:2175915-2186148 GCA_009831015.1 Picea engelmannii
AGTTTATTTGATTTTATATCCCTGATTTGACATCATTTTGAATCAAAAATCATAAAGAGACCTTTATCACAGGTTTGAATTACACTCAATAAGTTATGTTCCATTTCCTCAACCAATAAGACATTTTCAGCCATGATTTTCTTATTGTTTAGACATACAATTCATTTTCCAACTCTCCTAGTTGATTGATCATTTCCAAAGGTGACTGTACATTATTTTCCTTCATCAAGTTCAACAAAGAGTTGTTTTCTAACTGTCATATGCTTTGAACATCCACTACCCACAACCCATTTTACTTTATGTTCTACTTGTAGAGCTATAGTGCATTTTTCAATGTTCAAATTTTCACTTTTCTTTTTCCAAAATTTGGTTTTCAGATCTGTGTAAGTGGGTTCATTAAATTTTTGAAAACTCATAGGAAAATTTCTTGACACATGCCAAAAGTTGTTACACTTGTAACATTCAGTCTCATATCTTAAGGTGTCAAATCTGTTGTAATAGTTCATATTGTTTTGACTAGTTTTACCATGTCCTCTTCTATATTCAAAATTAGACCTTTCATGACTGTTATGTACATTTATCTTTCTTGAAAAACTATTACAAAATGAAGCCTTATGTCCATACTTATAACAAAATAAACAGTGGCCTTCAAACCTGTTTTGATGTCTGCCATAACTTCTTCTATGCATTGTCAAACCCTGATTTTCTTCTTGCCTTTCCGATTCCATCTTCTTGCTAGTAATTTTCTCATGATTATCCTTTGTACCTTCTTTCTCAACACTTGAACTATAACATCCATTAGTTACTTCTCATATTTATAACCAAATCCATTCTTATCATATGTTTATCTTTGACTACTAATAATTTGATCTAACACTTGAGAACTCTGATTTATGTTATTTTCTTGTACTTTCTTTCTTAATGAGACTACTTCAATTTTTAAACCTTCATTTTCCTTATCCTTTTCTGCAAGCATTTTAGTTAGAGCTTCTTCATTCACTCTAGCCTCTTCTATTTTAAGTTTTAAGTCAACTACCATGATTTCAGTGCTATCAATCAAATCATTTGATTTCTGTAATTCAAATTCTAGATTCTCAATTTCTCTTTTAAAATGTTTGCATTCTCTTCTTACTTTTCTTAATTCACTTAAAGCACTTACCAGTTCAGCTGCTAGATCAACTTCACCTTATTCTTATTCACCATACTGATCATCCTGTTTTTCCATAGCCATAAAAAGTTCTACATCTGAACTATCATCACTCTCACCAGATTCTGAAATATCACTGTCATCTTTTATACACGGGCTTTTCTTTTTGTAAGTTTTTCTTTGAAAAAACTTCTTATGTCTATTCCTGAATTCCTTAGGTTTTCTATCACTATCTATTTCATTATTAGTATGCTTATTGTAAGGACACTTATATGCAAAATGTCCTATTCTACCACAACCAAATTTCTTCAGAGGAAGCTTACCTTTATACTTGCCAGTACCTCTTTTCATATTTTTAACAAAATTTGCTTCTTCCACATCACCTTCTGACTCCTCATGACTGTTGATTTCTACTTCAACCTTTTTCTTATATTTATTTTCTACCTTGAAAGATGCTTCTTTCCTGAAATAATTCTCACCAAAGGTTCTCATCTCATATGCTATTAGTATTCCATGTAATTCATCCATTTCTAAAGTATCAAGATCTGTTCTTTCTTCTAATGCAGATATTTTTGAATCAAATCTTGTAGGAAGTGATATAAGCACATTTTTCACAATAATATTATTATTAACTGTTTCTCCTAGACCTCTCATGGTATTAACAACTTCATCAATACGAAGAAAGTAGGTAGCTATATCTTCAGATTCTTCCATTTCCAGTCTTTCAAATTGACTTCTATATGATTGTAGCTTAGCACTCTTTACCTTAGTGTCTCCTTCATATGCATTTTTCAATTTATCCCATATTTCTTTTGTTGATGCATAATGCATAACTTTAACAAATTCTAACCCTACTAGACCTCCTAGTATTGCATACATAGCTTTGGAATTACTCTCATAGAGTCTCTTACCTGTAGAATCTATTGGAATGGTTGTTGGAACTTTATATTCATTTAGTACAGCCCGCCAGATATCTACTCCTTGAGTTTGTAAAAACAACTTCATCCCGATACTCCAAAAAGCATAATTATGACCATCAAACAAAGGCAATCCATGTTTTGTAAATTCTGACTTCTTATCCATTATGAATGATCAAAAACTTCCAGTGGTTAAACTGATATCTTGAAGTAACCTTCTTTGATACCAATTGTTGAATAGGATAAGTCAACTGAGAGGGGGGGTGAATCAGTTGTATAAAATTTCTTTCATTTTATAAGAAGATTACTTATTAATCAATAAATTATGCCTTTAACATTTAACTTGCAGTAATACATTTGACCAATAAATATACAATCACATAAATGAAATAGTGACACAATGATTTTTCATGAGGAAACCCAAAAGGGGAAAACCTCTTCTTCTTATGAATGAAAGGAAAGCTCCAACTCCTCTTTACATTCTTATTTTATCTGAGCTACAAACCAGATGAGGCTGCTACGTCTGTTTCTTTAGCACCTACTAAATGGAAGCTACAACTCCCATATGTACAAGCACCAACTTGTACAGGAGAATTTTACAGTCTCCCCTTGCTCCTCCCTACCACCCTGAAATCATTCTCTATCACTAAGAACCTGCAAACCAACTTTTTATCTTCTCTGTCAAAGATTGAGCATTCAAATCCTCTCTACACAATTCATTCTTGACCAGACCACTTATATTTATCAATCTGTGTATGTGTCTTTCCTCCTCTATCTTTTCTCTTCCTCAAATTTTACAGAGCCATATATCTCCCATAATCCTCTCTTTTCTTTTCTTGCAACATTCACTTTATATATCTTCCTGTATCATCAGCGCGTACAATCAAACCCTTGGGCTTCAAAGATTTAGTTACAATAACTAAATAACTACCTTACACTGATCATTATTGGTCAAGGCCTCAAGAAGAACAATATCCACATGATCAGTTTATATATTTAACCAGCATCGTTCGATGAACATACATTTGTTTTGATTTTTCAGCACAAAATAACCCTCGAGTGCTTCAGCAAGACGCTTGTGCTTAAACCATATGCCCATTGACTATGACCATGGGCTTAACTAAAATGCATTTTGCATTTCGGCATTTTGGCGGGGTTTTTTTTTTCGGTTTTTCGAGACTCACAATAGTCCCTTTTGGCATTTCAGCTTTTAGCGTTTCAACATTTCGGGGTTCGCTACTTCAAAGATTAAAGTTCCTTTGATCTCTGATTTCCCGATCTACAAAACTCTGAAATGGAGTCTTTGTTGATGTGGTTGTTTCGGGATTTCAGTGTTTCACATTTCGCAACTTCGAGACTCCTGTGATGAAGAGTCTCAACTCTCGACTCCTCCAACTCCTGATATCCGAAACTCCGAAACATCATGGTTTCGCATTTCGCGATTTCATCATTCTTGCCGTGAGTTTCCTTAACACCTCCAATTCCCGGTATCCGAAACTCCGAAATGGAGATTAAGTCGTGGTTTTTCATTTCGTCGTTCCATGTTTCAACATTTTAGCCTTTCATATTTCGGCATTTCGAATTTTCTCATTTCAGCATTTCATGAGTAGGAATGCTATCGCATTTCCTTCCTTTGACTTCTGATTTCTCGATATCCACATCGACGGTCCCATGGCCTTTCGTGATCAGACGGTCCTGATCTCATTGGGACTTTGTGCTCCAATCGATAGCCCACAGCCTTTCGTGATTAGACGGTCCTGATTCCATCGGGACTTTGCATTTCGCGATTTTGCATATCACGATGTCGAAGGTTGGAGCTCCTCCTTTCTTTGATTCCCGAATTATGAAGGAACTGTTGGAGCTCCTCCTTTCTTTGATTCCCGAATTCTAAAGGAACTCTCAGCAAACCACCATGCAATTCCAAAGGAACTCTCAGCGAACCACCATGCAACTTCAAGTTTAACATTAATGACAAAACCTGTGCAAACTGACCGACACAACCCCTACTTCTTAATGGTAGGTTTAGAAATGGCATGCAAAATGCATGATATGGTATGTTAGCACTCTGTAAATTTGTTCGACTAATAAAACAAATGAAAAAGGTAACTATTTCAACCAAATTTAGGTTGGATTCTGAACCTTCCAACCAGAGAGGTCTCTCTCGGGCATATAGTTATTTAAAACACTCAAAATATTTATCAATGTGCACACAAAGGTCAAATTCTACCATAGTCTAAAATTTAAAAGTGGCAGGACAAAACAGAAGAGCAAGGCCATTGGGAAATGGGTTCTATACCTAAAGATGTATGTAGAGTTATTAGTTACGTCTCCCAGAGGGAATAGAGGAAAAATAGGTATGATGTTCAGCCAAATAAGTAATATGAGATGGTAGAGGAAAAGAAAGGAAATATTAATATCAACAAGAGGCGTCTAACATAAGGAAAATCTCTTGGTATAGTGTTAGAAGAAAAAACATGAAGGCCAGATACTGAAAACAGAGAACCAATCACGAGTGAATTCTGAACCAAGAACCAATAAACATACACCATGTATAATGAATATGAGAAAGAGCACTGTTTCAGGATAAATTCGTGAGTGTGGACACAGACCAATCTCCCTAGATCCACCTGGATCTGGAACAAAACGTGACAGAATACTACCCTTTCCCTAGATCTAGCCTATTGAATGAACTAAGAGAAATGGATGGTGGACATACCTTATGAACGCTCTCCTTAAATATCTTTTGTTCCTCTCTCTGCTCCGATGCTCTTGCGTCGTTCCAATCACAACAACACAAACCAATCACAGCAAAGACAGATTAATATATTCAAAGACTAGTCTATACATGTGATCAAGGAATCATGTAATAAGATGACATCATCATTATGGGAAAGGGACATATTCATGTATTGCATTAATTGAAAGTGAAACTTACAACCTGAGCCTTGATGTCGTAGGTCTCCTTTCGATGGCTTCTAGCTCTGACACACACACTTGCTCATGCATGAAGAACAATCAATCACATATGATGACCTTGCTTGTTGTCTCTTGCTGCTATAGCTTCAGTCCTCCATACAGTCTTGCACAAGTTCTCCAATCAATCTCTTTCTAGCTTGCTTCTTCTAACCTTTTCCATGTGTAATCCCCTCAATATATAGGAGAAGATTGATTAGTTATTTGGATAGGGAATGATCCCAAGATATCTGGAAAGTCAGTACTTTGCCAACCATTCGAAAGCCAACTCACCCTTCTAGAAGATTCCTTCTAGAAGGATCGAGAACTTATCCATTTTCCTTTGTAAAAATATGTTCGCACCCTGACCTTGAGCACAGTGCGAGAAGTTCGCACCCAAGCTGAATGCAGCCTGCGGGAATGTAGGATTCTCGCAGGAGAGTGTATATGCAGCCTGCGAACAGTCCTCAAAACATGATTTTTTGGAAATGAATAAGTGCAACCTTTTTCAGGAAGGAGTTCTTAATGAGGAGCTTGATTTGCTATCATCATAACATCATCATGACATTATCACGATGACCAAAATTGTGGATAACAGAATTCCCCCCAAAGTCTGAGAGCGGAACTAGTGACAGTCGATAGACTTTGTAAGCTGCATGTGTGTGTCAAGAACCAAAAGCACATCTAATCGGAGACCTGCAAACATCCAAGCATCAGCAGAATATCATATATGTCAATTCTGAGGTAGGCATTCCCATACTCAGATCATAGACTGATGACATCATAAACAAAGGTCATGGCCACCAATCATACACTGTGGATCCATGCAGTCATAATATAGCACAGCCACTGGAATACACTGTGGATCTGTGCGACAAATTTTCAGTCAAGACGACATAGCCACGAAACATACACAGTGGATCTATGTGTCGCAAAATATACATACTCCATCGCAACCTGGATCGCAAAGACAATATCCAGGGTCTTCAATCTCATTACCCAAAGTACGAATCTGACCATGTGATTACATGTGTCAAAGTCGAACATGGTAGAAACCACTTGATTATCGGTCGTTGAGGTATACCGTTAACAAGTGTGAGGGAAATCACCATTAATGTCAATGACTCCCAAGGTACTATAGTACAATCCGTCGACTGTGAATAGATGAGTTGATTTCGAACAACCGACAGAATCTTTCGATCAGGGGTCAATGATGTAAACCCACTGTCGAAAGCGAGAAACTTGCCATTCAGACATGCAAGCTTCAAGGTACTAAATGATTTCTAAGTCTCAATCCCGGATAATGTGTTGATGTCGACGGAACAAGACTCGTCACAGGAGGGCCTTGATGTATCCCCCATCAGTGACATGAAATGAGTAACAGATTTTGAAAGTGAAACATAGTATGTGGCAATTGGACTTTGGACACAGGGAAGGCCGACACAAAGTGAAAAGATAACTGCAGATGGCTGACTCAATAGAGGTTTCAAATGGACAGCTCTTGAACATATGGACGACACGACCAATGATTTGGCAGCATTGACTCAAAAACGACACATGGAAAGACCTTGTAATCAAAACGAATGAAAGACAAATGGATTTCCCAAACCAAATTCGGATGATGAATAAGGGGTGTCATGTTCAAGAGCGACACTTACTGCCAATTAACTCAAAAGACGAAACATATCCCTTTCCCAAATTTCCCCCCACCATTTCTGGCAAGTACCTCTTTATTTTTACGCAAGCTTGAAGAGGATCACATATGCTTGTTAATATAAGATCATCCTTCGGACGAGTCCCTCAGAGTATTTTTAATGAACCCTAAGAAGGAGTGGTTCGGTCCCATCACAGGTCTGTCAATGTTTGTTTAACCAGTCCAGAGATAGAAAACTCGAAGGTTTTTCAAGATTATAGAGTTTGGAAAAACACTTAAAAGAGAACTCTCTCAGTTCCTTTTTCGTACAATAGTCCAACGAGACCGAAAAAGGGTTAAACTATCGCTCGGAGGACGCATAACTTCAAATACTTTAATGAGCGTGAAAATAGCAAGATCACTCGGCAATCTTTTCATGTTTAGGGAGTCGTGAAAAGGGCTTAAAGTCAACTCCAGGGGGGTCCCTTTTTCGTGTAACCACTACGATCTCGGAAAAGAGATAAAACAACGCTCGATCACGTTCTAAGTTTTTCGCAAGCGCTAGAACGGATAAAAGGCACTTGAGGTTTTTAGATCAAAACCATAGAAAACCAAATAAACACACCACACTTCAAAAAAAAATTGGTCCATAATCGTCTCGTTATGTGCCTGCAAGTCATTTTACTCACTTTCGTATTAGTAATTAGGGTTAAATGGGAAAAATAATGAAATAAAAATGGGGAAAACCCACTTTCACTATAGTAAAAAGTGAATAAAACAAAATTACTATGTCATTTTCACCATATGTTTAACCATTTACCATTGTAGTGCAAAAATTACCATTTTACCTCCAATCTTCACAGTCAATTTTCGGGAGCTTTGGGGCATCATTTCACAAACCGTCTGGATCGAACTGGTAAGTGCTCAATTCCTTAACTTTCCATGGTTTAATTTTATGATTTGAATGGTTAAAGTTTAAGTTTTGAGTGACTTTTTAAAACCCTACGCGTCAAAAGGGATTCTCGCAGGCTGCCCATTCGGGGCCTGCGAGAATCCTTGATTCCCGCAGGTGGGCTTAAACCACAGTGCGAGAAGTCCGCACTGTAAGTTATACCTCACCTGCGAACAGCGCAGTGGAAATTTTTTTATATAATATTTAGCCATTGAAATCAATTTTTTCCATGTTTCAATTTATTAACTATCTTCCCATGGCTATTGTGCAGGTTAATAGTCACACAATGGTGCTCGAGTGGAGAGAACGTGAGCACGAAGATGATAATGCCGCCGCCGAGAATCACCCTCAAACTATTGCCGCTTTAAGAAACCGTGGTCTCCTAAAGTATTTCCGGATACCGGGCATGAGAGCCCAAGTTCGTTTGTTGGAACATTTGGTCCAGATGTGGGATCCGGATCAACAGGTCTTTAATGTGGGTGCCCATACATTGACGATTGATATTGAAGATATCTATTTTCTGACTGGTTTGTCAAGATGAGGTTCTTATGTCAGCTTGACTGGTAGTCGCAGAGGCGATAGGAAAATGAGTGAGTATTGCCGAGATCATTGTGTTCCAGAGGCAGAAAGACAAAGGGGAAAAGGAGCTATTTGGGGAGTGAACGATATCACTCTTCGTACCATCCTGTTTACTATAGCTCGAATGGCAGGCAGTGTTGCCCCGCATATGGCTCTACAGAGCTACTTTCAATACGCCCTCGAGTGTCTTGAGCCCCGGGTTTTCAACTGGGCTGACGCAGTGCTACGTAGCCTCAAGAAACAACTGACAAAAAGCAGGCGTGGAGACCTCAAGCAATTTGGTTATGGATCACTGTTAGTATCCTTCTTCTGCGAGAGAGTCCCAGTGTACAGGCTTCAAGCAGATTGGCATTTTCCGGGTCCTAGGGATCCACGAATGCTACGATGGTGCCAGCTCATGGCTAGGCATGTGGCAGGACCTATCGTCAGGTATGACGATCGTTTCTTCGATTGGCTCCAAGGCCAGGTTGTGATGGTTGAGGATTATGCATATGTTGGCTTGGACTTTCGAGGTGATCCTGACCTTGCCCTTCCTGAAGACGCACAATGGGGAAATATTGGTAAGAAGTACACCAACTTTTTAACTTTTTAGATTTTTTTGTATTTTCATCATATTAAATGTTTTTGGTTTTGTAATTTTCGTCGAAGACTAACACCAAAATGTATTGATAACACAGATGTTGGGGCATACAGACCAGTTGGGAGTTATCCTGTTCAGTGGCGAGGAGAAGCAGTAGTTCCAGTCCCCCAGCATGCCGAGGACTACCTTACAGTGGAGAAAAACTTAGAGGGTTTGATGCATGATGTTCCAGATATGCCTCTGGAGGAGATCCCACAACGTGATCAGCGTCATACCGTGGGAGTTTCTGCCTCTATGGGTCGTTTGCTCCGTAGAGTAGCCAGGACTTTAGTATGCTATCGTGAACATCATTGATGTCATGATATCATATATGTAGAAGCCATGAGCTTCCACTTTTGATATTTTGGTCTTCGGACACATTTTGTAAAAACAAACTTTGATCGTTATATATATACATGGTTTCTACCGGCTTACTTTACACTTGTGTACATGTGTTTGATTTATAAATTGTTCAAATGTCTGTCTAATACGTAATTATCTAACGCATCTGTCAATGTATTAAGACTTCTCGGAATGTGTTGATATTCTATATAATCAAAATGTCTTTCCAAGAGGCGAATTCGCAAATAAACTCTTAATAATGTAGGACTTCGAATAGAATAGACATTACTTAGCTGTAGCACCACTAGCTGCGAGTCAAGTCGCACAACCAAACTACGAATTCCAAGAGAGATAGCATCAACCAATAACTCAATAACGGCGTTATACTCTGCTATGTTGTTGGTTTCTTGGCCAAGACATACACCTCGTAAAGATATAAGCTCATTTGTTGGGGCATAGATTGCCCAAGCAGCAGAAGCTAGGTTCTGAGTACTATGACTAGCGTCGTCGACGAAGCCAATATAAGGTAGCGAATACTCCGACATCTGACAATCAAACACAACGTAATCGTAAGGGTAAAAACCAAATAACGTCAAACTCAAAACTAAAAATACCACACACACTCAGTATGATACACAAAAATACAAGTACTCATGCACAAATGACTCATGCATAGTACTTCTTTAAGTACAACCCATTTCTGGGTTCACTCAAAGGTACCCCATCATAATCCACTAGCTCATATGCCCCCTTTGCCAAAACTTTGCTAACAATGTAAGGCCCACGCCACATTGGTTCGAATTTCCCAGCTCCTAAGACATCTTTATCTTGTTCATACAAAAGAACAAGATCTCCTTTAGAGAAGACATGAGGTTTAACATGCTTGTCATACTGTGCCTTAACACGTTTCTTCCGAGCTTCGATTACCAAAGTAGAATCACGGCGAGTTTCGTCTAATCGCATCAAATACAACAGACGTTCCTCTTCGGCAGAAGTATTTGGTAAAAGTTCTACAGCTAGTTTCAAAGACGGAATCTCACATTCTATCGGCAGAATGGCTTCCATGCCATAAACTAATCGAAAAGGCGTGAA
>ML777153.1:2186293-2213625 GCA_009831015.1 Picea engelmannii
CGAATCATAGTGATGAGAACCTTATTGATGGCTTCGACCTGGCCATTAGCCTGTGGATAATAGGGCGTTGAGCTATCATGACGAAGGCCCAACTTCTCCGTAAGTTCAGACATCATATTATTTCTAAAATGACTACCGTGATCTGTAACGATAGCCTGAGGAACACCAAAATGAGTAATGACATGGTTGAAAAGGAAAAGTGCTGCAGTCTTCCCAGAATTATTGAATGTCGGCATCGCCTTGGCCCACTTAGTAAAATAATCAACAGCGACAATAATATAACCATGCCCCCCGGCCAAGTGAGGGTGACATGTCATGAAGTCAATGCCCCATTTAGCGAAAGGACCTACTGAGACTACAGGATGAAGGGGAGCTGGATGCGACCGAATCTTTTGATGATAGGTCTGGCATGCATGACACTTCTGAACAGCAGTAATGCAGTCTGTAAACAACGAGGGCCAAAAGTATCCTTCACGTAAGATTTTCTGGGCAGTAGCATACCCAGACATATGACCACCACATGCTCCCGAGTGGCAATCATTCAAAGCTCTCTCGGCTTCTTCAAAGGTTAAACAACGTCAAAACACAGAGTCAACACCTCGACGATAAAGAGTATTGCCGAGAATAATATAATGACGTGCTTGATAACGAACACGACGTCGTTCGGCACTAGACAAAGCAGGATGGAAAGTTTGAGTTTGGAGATATATAATGATATCTCCGTACCAAATATCGTCGGTACTTATAAGGAAAAGTGACTCGTCAGGTAACGAATCAACTGCTACTTTCTCCGTGGCAGTGTGGGGAAAATCACAAATCAACTCAGCGAAAACTAGGGATTTCTTCGATGTGGCTCGATCGAATTCCAAATCGAACTCCTGGAGAATAACAATCCACTTGGATTACTTGCCCCCCAGCAATTGACGAGTCAATATATGTTGCATGGGGTTACAGTGGGAAATCACGGTAGTTTTCCTGGCGAGAATGTAATGACGAAAACGTTGAACTGCTTGAACAGCAGCCAAGGCCAGCTTCTCAACATGTTGGTATTTAATTTCCGTAGAAGTTAAACTTCGACTCAGGTAATATATAACATGCTCATCGCGGGCATCATCCTCTTGAATGAGAACCATGCCTATAGTATACTCGGACGCAGCTAAATAAAGAAAGTAATCTCGACTATAATCTGAAGGGAAGAGAAGAGGAGCTTTGGTAAGGGACAACTTCAAGGCTTCAAAGGCATTGTTAGCAGCTTTATCCCAGACAAACTCCGAACCTTTCTTTAGAAGACGTGTAAAACCCCGAGTAATTTCAGCATAATTCGGAATGAAGCGACGAAGAAAGTTTGCTTTCCCCTGCAAACTTTGTAACTGGCATAAAGAAGAAGGAGGAGGGAGATTGAGAATCGCCTCAACCTTGATAGGATCTACCCGGATCCCATGGCGTGAAACAATAAAACCAAGGAGACGGCCGGATTCTACGCAAAAGACACATTTATGCGGATTCAAGCGAATGCGATAGAATCGACAACAAAGGAAAATCGAACGGAGATGCATAGGGTGATCGACTCGACGTAAAGAGTGAGCCGACAAATCGTCCAAATAGGGTTGTACAATATGCTTGATATCGTGAAATACGTAAGACATAGCACGTTGGAACATAGCACGTAAGATAAATTCGTGAGTGCGGACACAGACCAATCTCCCCAGATCCACCTGGATCTGGAACAAAACGTGACAGAATACTACCCTTTCCCTAGATCTAGACTATTGAATGAACTAAGAGAAATGGATGGTGGACATACCTTATGAACGCTGTCCTTAAATCTCTGTTGTTCCTCGCTCTTCTCCGATGCTCTTGCGTCGTTCCAATCACAACAACACAAACCAATCACAGCAAAGACAAATTAATATATTCAAAGACTAGTCTATACATGTGATCAAGGAATCATGTAATAAGATGACATCATCATTATGGGAAAGGGACATATTCATGTATTTCATTAATTGAAAGTGAAACTTACAACCTGAGCCTTGATGTCGTAGTTCTCCTTTCGATGGCTTCTAGCTCTGACACACACACTTGCTCATGCATGAAGAACAATCAATCACATATGATGACCTTGCTTGTTGTCTCTTGCTGCTATAGCTTCAGTCCTCCATACAGTATTGCACAAGTTCTCCAATCAATCTCTTGCTAGCTTGCTTCTACTAACCTTTTCCATGTGCAATCCCCTCAATATATAGGAGAAGATTGATTAGTTACTTGGATAGGGAATGATCCCAAGATATCTGGAAAGTCAGTACTTTGCCAACCATTCGAAAGCCAACTCACCCTTCTAGAAGATTCCTTCTAGAAGGATCGAGAACTTATCCATTTTCCTTTGTAAAAAGATGTTCGCACCCTGACCTTGAGAACAGTGCGAGAAGTTCACACCCAAGCTGAATGCAGCCTGCGGGAATGTAGGATTCTCGCAGGAAAGTGTATATGCAGCCTGTGAACAGTCCTCAAAACATGATTTTTTGGAAATGAATAAGTGCAACCTTTTTCAGGAAGGAGTTCTTAATGAGGAGCTTGATTTGCTATCATCATAACATCATCATGACATTATCACGATGACCAAAATTGTGAATAACAAGCACCAGGAGGTTGGATTATTTCTTTTTCTTGAAGATTATCTATAGCAGAAAAACACATTTATGAATATGAAATACAAGAAAACACATTGAACATCAACAACGTGATGAATCTTGACTGTCTAAGAAAACATTATATGCTTATATTAAAATTCATAAGAAATTACAAAGTTCTCCTACTACAAGGGAAGGCCCCTCTCTGGTAATTCAAACCATTCATTTATTTTTTTAATAGTATATATAGATAGATTACATATGGGATCCAAAATGGATCATCTTCCCCAAGATTCCAAAAATAGATATCGGTCAGAGAGGGAGTAATGTACCAAAACCGAACTCCTACTTTCTAGGGAAGGTTATAAACAAAAAAATGACATATTTGAGATTTTTACCCTGAATGCCATTTGTCTGCATTATCACAAAATTCCCTAAAATATACTTAATTTAGCTTGCAATTAATTTCATATTTGCAATCTCTTCCTTTAAGGTGTCAAGCCAATCAGGATGGCTTTCTCCAGTACCTTCAACCATTTCAGCTTTAGTCTCCTTCTTCCATCGCGTGTTTCCTTTACTCTTGCCATCTTGCTTGTAGCATCCATATACATATCCGCTAATGATCAATTCCTTCATAATAGGATTTAGTCTGATTTCTTCATCTGATCCTGATTAATCTATAGATTTTGTGTGAATTTGTGTTGCCAGTATTTGCACAACAAGCCTTTCTTTCTTCTTAATTGATAGTTTTTTCATACTATTTGAATTTCCCAGTTTGTTGAAGGTCACTGGATCTTTCTCATCCATTTCCTTTGGTTTTCCCAGAGTCAGGATCTTATTTCTCTCAACTGTACAATAATTGGACGAATGGTTCATTTTGCGATTATCCCGCTCTGGAATAAAACATCAATTACCCGAAATAGAGTAATTTCATTTGTGTTTTGAGTAATAGTCGCCATCGAGTGCTAATCATGGGATGCTGACAAAATTCCTTATAGGGATAACAACTTATCATGTTCGACCATCAATTCCCAATGATGAGTCTTTAAATTAGTTATTTGGTGGCACTCAATTGGCATCACACAGACAAATAGTACCCAAACAAGTGTCTTGAGATGATTTGACTGACCGTCAATTTTCCTTTCCACATGTGACCTTTGTATTTAACACGTTTAATGACATTTGACACGTGATTTTGGGGAGTGGTTGAGTGGTTTCAGGTTCACCTGATTTTCTCCCCGATATGCATCCAGAGGTGCCACATGATCTCGAGACGAAACCATGGTATTCTTATCGGCCCTCTTTCAAAAACTTAACCTCTGTGCTATTTCTCGGCCTGATATGCTCCATGACCTTTGATTTGTGGCACCCACGATCCGTGACTCGCCGGGTCCCATCAACTTCACACTTCCGCTAGACTTAGCCCCGTCCACTATATCTGGCTCTCTCCTCCAGTTTATCGTACCTCTACACCGATTTAGCTTCTTTCTAAGTCTTGAGACTTGGATTCCATAAAAAATTGTTATAGTGATAACATGGGTTCCAACTGGGGATGTTATCCTCCCTGCAAGGTAGAAAATAATAGTAGACCATATGCGTTATCCATTGCAGCTTCTCTCGCAGCGGGTGTGTGCTATACCTTGACTTGTCACCAATGCCCATTGAAAACTAAAGTTTGCAGACTACTCTCACTTGGAGGCTAAACATTGGATATACTACTAGCATATAACTGAACACTTTATTTGGAGATCTAAACTTGAAAATACTTGATCTACAAGATTATTCACACCTACCTACCCTAACCACTGAAATGACCTGCCAATTAGGTGAAATCATAATGCCAATGCAGCCATGCCAACATTTTATACACTGTTTGTTTACTTTGCACATGCTTGTTCCAAAGTCTGTTTACCGATAACCCATCCGGGAGGTTATATATGAATTCAAATCTTAGAATTTCAAAAATATTGGCACTGATTTCTGTTTCTAACAAAAATGCACATGGATCTTTCAAAACATGAACAAAATAAAAGTCACTCTTTAATTTTTCCATTGCATTCTTTCTTTCATGTGATTTAACCTGTTGATTTCCAACAAGAGGTTGAAAAAACTATTGAGACAACAAGAAATAACAATCTTCTGAATCAGAAGATAGTGCTGGCTGAAATGAAATTATTGGTAGAAAACAATCCATATCTAATACTGACGTTGATTGGCCATCATATTCATCTCTAAGCTTACAATCCATCATAAGTTGTAAATCTTGATTGTTAAAACTCTCCATATAACATGCCACAGGGTCATGAAACATATGAGAAAATATGTCTTCTTGACGAACTAAAATAGAAGGACAAACCATCTTCACAAGTGTTGGTTTTCTTTTCTCTTCCTCTTCAGTATTATAACTATAATGTTCAAACGAATCAAGTAAAACAACTGCCTCTTTATGATCTTTTTGCATTTATGATTGAATCATGACATACATTGTTTTATTTCCTCCCTGAAACTCTATGTCATCTGTGTGTTAATTTTTTAAAGTCTCCTTAGATGGGGTCTTAGAGCCTTCATACACGTCCAAGCCACTTAGAATTTGAACAACTACATCATTCATAGGGGAAGAAAGACAACTTTGAAACACTTTGTTTTGATGGAAATCTAGTTGGATATCTTCATCAATTTTAGAAGAATGCAAATGACTTTGAATGACAGCATTTTTACCAGCTTTCTCTATTTGCTCGTGATTGGATCTTAACAATTCAAAGGAAGAGAAACATAATGGAAGATAGCTTTCATTTGCAAGTATATTTCTTTCTTCAAATTCAACATCATGCCTGGAGGGTTTTTGATCTGAAACATTATTGAATTTTTGTTGAGCACTTTGAAAGAAGAAAAACATAATGCCAAGGTTCTTATTCCCTATTCAAA
Organism: Picea engelmannii; assembly: GCA_009831015.1. Taxonomy (NCBI): domain Eukaryota; kingdom Viridiplantae; phylum Streptophyta; class Pinopsida; order Pinales; family Pinaceae; genus Picea; species Picea engelmannii. The sequence continues at coordinate 2,191,849 of ML777153.1, forward strand.
AATTTCTTCATTTCTGTCATATGCACATTTTTCAATTTCTTCAGATTGTTGAACATACTCATTTTTAGATTCATCTTTGACCAATGGCTGCAATTCCTTGTCAAATTGTTTTAGTGAATCAGTTTGATTTGGAATCAACACACCTTCCTTTGCTCCAATGATGATCTTAGCATTTTCTTTCAACAATTTAAATGAAGAAAATCATAAAGGTAAAGAATTCCCTTCAGCTGTTTCAGTACTTTCTTCTTTGTAACTATGATATGTAGGTTGATGGATCTCACTACACTACTGAAAAAGAACATTTTCATATAGAGAACATGCAGTTGGTTGTTCTAGGAAGCCAACATCATAATCATCATCATATTCATCATATACAGGCAAATCAACAACATCTGCAATGTCATCTAGCAAGAAACAACTTGGAGCATCAACTTGTTTCTCAACAAGTTGATTTGCAAACTCATCTTCTTGACTGTATACAAATGAATATATGAAACAATCAGCTACATACTTATCATGGGGTGGATTAGAAACTACATAAGTACCCTCTCTTTCAATAAGTGGGATATAATCTTTTGCAAAATCATTAGCATTTAAAACTTCAATAGGACCTATGATGTTATCAATTTTATGCTCAAGATTCCAGTCAACTGTTTTCTGTTCATATTCATTTTCATGTCCTAGAGAATCCAACCCCTCATTTTGAATCTGTCCACATGCTTGGATATTTTGTTGAATCTCCTGAGCATCATTAAATATTTTTTGTAAGGTCTTAGGTCTTCTTTCCATCGGGAGGAAAGACAAATCTGGATGAAGAGTAGTGGCATACTGGAGCATGGAAACAACTTCAGTGGGTTGAATTTCTTTGGGAAAATCATAATAAATACTGGAAAACCTTCTACTGAATGTGGAAATAGTTTCATTTATTTTCCTTTTCAAGGCATATAATTTTGTAAGTTGTAGGTCCAGAGATTTCTTCTTACCCCAAAACTTCGAAAAAATACTTTTTAATTCTTCCCATGAACTAATTGTCTCTGGCTGCAAATGTTTAAACGATTCTTTGGCATATCCTTTCAAGGATTGAGAGAAATCCCTCATACAAACATCTTCATGGTCAATATCAAACAAATCTATAAAATGGTCAAACTCTTGGATGTGTTTTTAAGTTGTGATGGCACCATGTTCCCCATCAAACACAGGTAGGTACTCATAGTGCTTTGGAGGAAAATCATGAAGGATGTGAGGTAATTTTAAGGGTCTGTATCTGTGTTGGGTCTTGGAGAGTGTTGGATCAAGTACAAGAGGTGAACTATTAGACTTGGCTTCATGAGGCTCATCAAATTGGTCATGGTTATCACATGGCTCAGATGGGAGATTTTTATCAAAATCAATGATAAACTGAGGAGATATCTATATAAATTTAAGAGGAGGATATATAATTTCAAGATTCTCATGATTATCGTTTGCGTGCATCAGGCAAAGAAAAAATTGTTTAGTGTGTTCAGGAAAGGACAATAGGTAACTAATAACAAAAAATATTATGTCTTGGAAAACACTCAACTTTAGGTACTTGTTTTCTCCCATGATGTCCTTTCATACCTCTGTCAAGAGATTTCATCTTCCAGCGGAGTTCCTGAATCGAATTTGAAGCTTGAGTGGAGTCGCCAATAAAATCTTTAGGCTACTGAGTCTTTGGACAGTGGAGTCACTGTAAGAATTTTAAATTCTAGATTCTTGAAAATGGAGTCACCAGATGAATGATATACAACCTTTCTATGTCTGAATACTCTTCACCATTAGTACTCAAATCTGAACTTTGTCGTTTCTCCCATTGAAGATTTCACCTTCGGTCCCTGACATCGGCGCCATAATGTTAGCACTCTGTAAATTTGTTCGGCTGATAAAACAAACGACAGAGTTAACTATTTCAACCAACTTTAGGTTGGATTCTAACCCTTCCAACCAAAGAGGGATCTCTCAGGCATATAGTTATTTAAAACACTCAAAATATTTAGCAATTTGCACACAGAGGTCAGATTCTGCCATAGGGTAAAATTTTAAAGTGGCAGGAAAAAATGGAAGAGTGGGGCCATTGGGAAATGAGGTCTATTCCTGAAGACATATGTAGAGTTATAAGCTATGTTTCCCAGAGGGAACAAAGGAAAAATAGGTATGATTTTCAGCCAAATAAGTAATATGAGATGGTAGAGGAAAAGAAAGGAAATATTACTATCAGCAAGAGGCATCTAACAGAAGGTGAATCTCTTGGTATAGTGTTTGAAGAAGAAACATGAAGGTTGGCTACTAAAAACAGAGCACCAATCACGAGTGAATTCTGAACCAGGAACCAATAAACATATAAGATGTATAACCAATATGAGAAAGAGCACCAGCAAGGTGGATTCTTTCTCTTGCTTGAAGATTATCTATAGTAGAAAAACACATTTATGAATATGAAATACAAGAAAACACATTGAACATCAACACCGTGATGAATCTCAACTATCTAAGAAAACCTTATCTGCTTATATTAAAATTCATAAGAAATTACAAAGTTCTCCTACTACAAGGGCACGCCCCTCTCCGATAATTCCAACCATTCATTTATCTTTTTAACAATATATATAGATAGATTACATATGGGATCCAAAACGGATCATCTTCCCCAAGATTCCAAAAATAGATATCGGTCACAAAGGGAGTAACGTACCAAAACCGAAATCCTACTTTCTAGGGAACATTATAAACAAAAAACTGACATATTTGAGATTTTTACCCTAAATGCCACTTGTCTGCATTATCACAAAATTCCCTGAAATATACTTAATTTAGCTTGCAATTTATTTCAGGTTTGCAATCTCTTCCATTAAGGTGTCAAGCCAATTAGGTTGGCTTTCTCCAGTACCTTCGACCATTTCAACTTTATTCTCCTTCTTTCGTTGCTTGTTTCTTTTACTCTTGCCATCTTTCATGTAGCATTTGTCTTCATATCCATTAATGATCAAATCCTTCATAATAGGATTTAGTCTGATTTCTTCATCTGATCTTGGTTCATCTGCAGATTTTGTGTGAAATTTTGTTGCCAGTATTTTCACATCAATCCTTTCTTTCTTCTTAATTGATAGTTTTGTCATACTATTTGAATTTCTCAGTTTGTTGAAGGTCATTGGATCTTTCTCATCCATTTCCTCTGGTTTTCCCGAAAACAGGAGCCTATTTCTCTCAACTATACAAGAATTGGACGAATGGTTCATTTTGCGATTATCCCGCTCTGAAATAAAATGTCAATTACCCGAAATAGAGTAATTTCACCTGTGTTTTGAGTAACAGTCACCATCGAGTGCTAATCATGGATTGCTAACAAAATTCCTTAGAGGGATAACAACTTATGATGAGTCTTTAAATCGGTTATTTGGTGGCACTCACTTGGCATCGCAAGGACGAATAGTACCCAAACAAGTGTCTTGAGATTATTTGACTAGTCATCAATTTTCCTTTCCACATGTGACCTTTGGATTTAACACGTTTAATGACATTTGATACGTGATTTCAGGGAGTGGTTAAGTGGTTTCGGGTTCACCCTCTTTTCTCCCTGATATGCATCTGGAGGCACAACGTGATCTCGAGACAAAACCATGGTATTCTTATCAGCCCACTTTTGAAAACTTAACCTCCGCGCTAGTTCTCGGTCAGATATGCTCCATGACCATTGATCTGTGGTGCCCACGATCTGTGACCTGTCGAGTCCCATCAACTTCACACTTCCTCTAGACTTAGCCCCGTCTGCTAGATGTGGCTCCCTCCTCAATTTTATCGTACCTCTACACTGATTTAGATTCTTGCTAAGTCCCGAGATTTGGATTCCATAAAAAATTATTATAGTAATAACATGGTATACTTGCTAATGTCATGTTGTGGTTTTGGACAATAGAAATACTCTTGAATTACTTCTTTTTACTTCTCCACACTTAAGTTTCTTCCCACCCAACTGTAATATTCATCCCAAATTATCTTTTCACGCTCGCTTGAAGGAACATTAAGATGGCACAAATAGCACAAAATACATCCTAGAGGTGAAACTTTGGAACTTGTTTACTTGTTCCTAGTTTCTAATATGTAGGAGTAAATTCAAGGTCATTTGCATTCAATCAGGGCCACTTTAAGGTCTCATTCCCACAAGAGTTAACAATTATTGTTAGTGCCACAATCGAGGGTTGGCCTAGGTAGCTTACAACAATGTTTTCTCTTCCCTTATTTTACTTAATGTTTAAGTGGAATTGTTGCAAGAACGTGGACCATTTATTATGGTAGTGATTTTGTAACTTTCCCTATGTTTGTGTGAATTTTAGGGGATTGTGATACATGTGGAAGATTTATTCCTTTCCTGTAATTTAATTATTCCATAGTCAACATGTATGCACAATGGACTACATCTACTAGTCATAGGTTGGATACATATGAACAACATCAGAGAGTGTCTCGTTGTGATAGGATATCGGATGTCCATGATGATTGAGGACTGCACCCATGGCATAATCATAGGAATCTTTATCAATTTAAAATGGTTGTTTCATATATAGCAGAGTGAGGGCTATTGCAAAGTAGAGGCGGTTTCATATTCTTTAGTGATTTCTATTGTGACTTAGACCAAGAAAAATTGTAATTATCTTCATCCTTGGTCACTTGGTTTAAGGCATAATATATATGAGAGAACCCCAACATGAACCAACTATATAAGTTGGAAATTCCCAATAATATGTGAAGCTCTATTAGAGTCATCGAGGATGGTCAATATTCACAAATGACTTGGATCTTGACTAGGTCCACATGCACCAGATGTTGATCTATGATGTATCCTATATATTTAATTATCTAAATTAGAAATTATAATTTCTCCATATTTGAATATAACATGTATTGTCATAGGGTGCTCAAGAATTATTAAATGTAGTACAATTTGTCATCCCAAGTTTTGTTGAATATGAGGATTACATCCAAATATACAAACATAAAAGAGTTTGTAAATTACTATAAGATGTCATCCATAATCCCCATGAATATTGTTGGAACATTATTCAAGACAAAAGACATAACTAATAACTCAAAAAGGCCTTATCTATCCTTAAATGTATTGTTCCATACATCAATTTCTTGAATCAGGACCTAGTGGTAGCCTGAATTTAGATAAATCTCACTAAAGAAATTTGCATGCTTAAGATAATAAAAAAGATCATTAATGTGGGGGATTAACTATCATTTATTTATATTTATTTGTTCATGGCTTTATAATAAATACAAAGTTTCCATGTCCCATCCTTATTCTATACAAATACAATTGGTCTCCCACAAGGTGAGGGTTCTAGTAGAAGGTGGCCCTTTTGGATGATATCATGAATTTGACGTTTTGTTTCCTCCTTATCAAAAAAACAGTGTCTATATATTGGTCCATTTATTAAAGGAGCATTGAGTATCAATTCAATTGAATGTTTGACCTAGAAATGCAACAAAACCCTACATGTGAAGTGGAGATATCTCTATATTCCTCTATAATCTTTTCCACCCACTTCTATTGTGTACAAATTCCCTATGATAAGGAAGTTGTAGTTGTAGTGACCTTCCATTCACATTTTGACTAAATTATGAAGATGAAAAAGTCAAGAGTCTTATGGCACTTCTTTATCGATATCAAGGAAACTATAATAGCCAAATATACCTTTGGTACCCTATAGAAATGGGCACCCAAAGTAGAAATAACACTACAAGAATTGGAATAATAAACACCATGATGTTTATAAATATAGGTTTTTCCTAAAAGAACATCACAAACTCCAAGTGGATCAATATCACAAAGTACACCATTTTTGAAGGTCTTGATGGCATAGGAGAGGTGACATTCCTGGCCAATGTGAATGTATCATCCCTGGATCAACCAATATATGGTGTATGGTTGGGGGTGTCACATTATTGTAATCTTAAATCTCTTGATGACCTTGGTTGATGTCGGGTTCTTTTGGCTACACTATCAATAATGAAATGTAGTGGAGTCCCATTCACTCACATCTGTGAATGGAAGAGGAGATCCCCCTCCTTAGGATCCTCTACTTATTTTGGTTGTATATTTTCATTTTTGATTGTAGAATTAGGTTCTACATCAATGATACAATTTCCCTTATCCTACTCCAAATCAAAGTATGAGCTAGAGTCTAATTGGTTTTCTTTTATATTGGAAAATAATTATTATTTTGAGTGAAATTCATCAGTGTTGTACCATGATATTTTGTGGAACTCAAATCACTTTCCATTTTCCTTATTCAACTTCTCATTACCCTTATTTATTTGTGGCTTGGACTAGTTGTATTGAGGTTTTCTATCATTGGTCTGGGTTTCCCATGAGTTAGGTCCACAATTACCATGCTTCTATTGTGGAAGATTTGTAGACCTAAACTCCTGCTTCTTACATTGCTTAAATTTCTTATTGTTTTTTATATCATATCAATAAGAGACTCCTAGTGAGGAGATGTCCAAGAAATCCTTGTCTATTTGGATGTACCTATGTATACCATTGTGGTACTTCAAACTAAAGTGTCACTCAGAGTGTCTAATACCCAACTTTGAGTGTAAGGTATGGAAGATATTGGTGTACTTTGGAACTTTATAGTCTTTGTATTGATGTAGTGTTTTCCATATCATGTACTAGTCATTATAGTTTCCAACGGGATAGAATTCCTCCTTGAGGCCATCAACAAAATCCGCCAAAGTGGTTCTAGTCATAAATGTTGTAGACTCATCTCCATCATGTCTATCCCAGTAAATTTCCCACCAACATTTGACATCATGAAGTTCCTTAAGGAGTGTCAAGGTGATATTTTTGATGTCCAATTTTTTTTTGAATAGCGTAATAACCCTCTCATAGATTTAACCATTCCTCCAAAGAATCTACATCTATATTTCCTTCAAGCACGGGAATTTCAAAGTTGACTTCTACCTTGAAGGATGTGGCACCTTTGAAACAGTTTCTCATTGAAGGTGTCTTGGCTATCATTGGAATTTATTGAAGGAACTGGGTGAGATTATCCATAATCTCATTGATCTATCACATGAGGACTTCCTTGAGAAAGAAATTGATAGGACCTCTTGCTCCATCATATCTCTTTTCATTCACCATTGTAGGATTATTGGGTCAACAAGAGTGGTCTTTCCCAAGCGAAACTAGTTTGAAACTCAACTTTTTATACCTTTACCTCTTCAAGGACAAGCACCAAGAAATAACAAAGAGAATATTATTATGATATGATTGATATAGATTGTATAGAGAATGAAATGAAAGGTGGTAATATGAATGGGAACAAAAACATATAAATATTGTAGAGAGCACAATAATACATTGGGAACCAAATTCTATTAATAAATGAAATAGGAAAAGACTGTGAAACACAAAGCAATACAAACTACCTAGAATGGTGGTATCCTATCCCTGAAGAGAGAGGTGTCATATATGCTAATTTGAAAGAATAATATTACAAGAGGATAAAATGGCCTTTTAACATTAAATACTAAACCCTAATAGGAAAAAACCGTAAATATACAAAACCCTAACCCTAGGAGATGGTGTGGAAAAAAGTGTGGGATCTGATGAGTCTAGTTGATATGTCAAATTCTAGGGGCTACAAATTTCGCATACAAACTTTGTTTACGATAGATAGTATGCCATTGGAAATATCTCGATGAGAAGGATTGTTTCAGTTAAGGATTAAGCATGTCATGGAAACCCTAATCTATCACCGGGAAAAAAATCACTAACTTGGGAATCATTCTTAGTTAGTGGAACAGGTTGGTGGCCATTAATATCCACATGGATCATTACACAACCTTCAAATTATCCTTTTAATGCATATGTGTATGTCTCTTTCTTAGTTGGGAAATTGCTAGTATTAAAGTTTCAACAATAAAGGAGATAGAACAAAGACACAACAATTAATTAAGAAACCACGACCTTGGCTTTCATAACCCTATATTACCAAAAATGATGTCTAATTAAATATATATATTGTCATGAGATGGATATATTTTTTTTTKTGTACATCAACAAGGTTCCTAGAAGAAATTCCATGCATATTGTCAACAAATAGATTCATGCTTCATTCTCAGAAAAATTTACATTTACTCGAATTAGAGTAGTTTCAAATAACCCCTCATGGTTCATTATCATGGATCTCTTTCACAAATCAAAATAAATGTTCTTTAGGAGACTTGGACATATTTTGTCCACAACATTGGATAACAATAATTTATCTTCTCTAAGTAACATCTCCACATCTTTGGAGAATCATCCTRAAATATCAACAACTTTAGTTACTTAACAATTTCAATAATATCAACAACTAAGATCTCATACCAAATGTTGACTTTAATATTTAACAATAAAAAAGATAAAACACATATTAAGAACAAAGAAATGGGATTTTACACTCAATAAACCCCTGAAGGGGAAATTCTATTCAATATTTCATTACATGTGTGTATCTATCATGTACAATGTGTCGTTTTACATAGAATAAGTGAGAATAATAGTATATCAGGACAAGAGATTCAATTCAACCATCCGCATAACTATCTATAATAATATATTCCTAAATATCTTAATTGATTCTATGAAGTCATCAATCCTAACTTCTGCCATTATTCTCATCGTTAATTCATACAAAGATGTTATGTGTGTTTTGTTAGGAAATGAGACACACTTCCACACTAAACCTAGCAGAAGAGAGGAAGAATTTAATCAAGAAATTAAATGACACAACAATCACACAGTACCTAGACATTTCACCCTGGAAACCCAAACCAGGAAAACCAACATTCCTTGAGCATTATGTTCCTTGTTTTCTTATTCATTCATAATAAAATGTTACATGTATAACCTGGTCCACACCTAAGAGAAAATCGACATCATATCCTCTTGCTTACACAAGAATAACGATGTACCCAATTCAACATACATTTGCATGACCAAAAACCTACATCTAAATACTTCTCTCAATATTAGCTATCACACGATCAACTTTTATAGCATTACAACATGCCTCTTTATAGGATTTACAGTAGGAAAAACCTGAAATAAATGGCACCCAAATTTTTTTATATATCCATGCATATCATTGGCTACAAATTCTGTGAATCTCGAGATTCTATTACAATCGACTCCAAGTTGGATTACCTGTCGACTACCAGTCGACCTTCATTAACCTGTCGACCTCTTGTTGGTTGACCTCTTCGAATTGTTGTCTATGCCTTTATCATGTCGAGCCACCTTGACCTTCGAATTTGACTTTACCTAGTCGACTACCTCAACCTTCGACTTGTTGTCGACCCACCTTGAATTCCACCTACTGTCAATCCACATCGAATTCGATCGTCAGTCGATCCACCTCGACTACACTTTCACTACAAAGAATATAACAACCCAACATTCTCCCACTTTTTTTCTTCTTTGTTGAAACTAGGAGATTCCTAAAATTTCGTTCACACACCTAAGGAAGAAATTCATGTTGCCTCTTTGCACTAAGAGAACTTCACAACACTCATAGACTTGGTCAACGAGTCTTCTATTTTATGTGTCTACTTTCTCCAACAACACCTTGTTTATTTCCACCATGTCTCTCATGAAATGGTATTGTACATCAATGTGATTAGCATTTGAACGATAAGTTGGGTTCTTTGCCAGAAATATTGCTCTTTTACTATCGTAACTTATCTTCATAGCTCTCTGCTCAAACTTGATTCCTGAACATATCCTTTGCAGCCATAGTACTTCTTTTCTTCCATGAGTGGATTCCATGTATTTATCTTCTGTTGTTGACAAGGCTACGACCGCCTGTCCCTTACTCATCTAGCTAATCTATCCACTGAATGTATTGAAGACATATCCATTAGTCAACCTCCATTGATCCATATCTCCAGCCCAGTCATCTTTGAAAAAGTTATGAACATTTAATTCAGTGTCACCTACAGGTTTTCCTTGATAGAATATAGAATAATTGTTTGTGCCACACAAATACCTGAATATTCTCTTGAAAGTTTTCTAATGCTCCTTTCCGTGTGTCGACATGTACCTGCTCAACACTCCCACTGCATGGGAAATGTTTGGTCAAGTGAATACCATCGTATACATTAGAATACCAACAACACTTTCATAGGGAACATGTGTCATGTACTCTATTTCTTCATGTGTCTTTGGACATTGTTCAACATTTATCCTTTCTCCCACGGGAATTGGCACCTTCACTAGTTTGTAGTCCTTCATTTGAAAAGTTTCAAAATTGTTTCAATATACTTTGTTTGGTTCAACCAGAGATTTCTGGATGCTCAATCTCTCTTAATATCCATTCCCAGAATGAAGTTAGTTGCACATATATCCTTAATGTCGAAATTGGAGGATAGCTTCTTCTTCGCCTCCTTTATTGCATCCATGTTGTTTCCAATCAGCAACATGTCATCAACATACAGAGCTACATATATGAAACACCCACCTTATTCTTTGGAATATATGTAGTGATAAGATTTGATTCTCACAAATTCCAAAATAAGTATGTATGTGTCAAAATTTTGGTACCACATCCTTGGTGATTGATTTAGACCATAAAGGGATATTTTCAGTTTACACACCAAATATTTCTTGCCCTTTACTATGAATCCTTCAGGTTGTTTCATGTAGATTTCCTCTTCCAGGTCCCCATGTAGGAACATTGTCTTCACATCCATATGTTCTATTTCCATATCAAATTTTGTAGCCAGAGACATTAGTACTCTAATGGAAGTGAATTTTGCAACAGGGGAAAAAATATCACCCAAGTCGACTCCTTCGACTTGGGATTATCCTTTCTCTACCAGTCGAGCTTTGAATTTATCAACTTGACCTGTCACATTCATCTTCTTCTTGAATACCCATTTTCTACCAACAAGATTTATTCCATTAGGAAACTTGACTAAATCCCATGTCTCATTCTTGTACAAGGATTCCATCTCTTTGACCATGGCATCCTTCCAGAGTTTTCCCTCTGATGAGTCAACTTCCTCCTCAACCGACTTGGGCTCATCGACGGTGGAAGCTAACACAAATGTGGAATGAAATTCGAGTGGACTATACCTTTCAATTGGTTTTCTTACTCTTTATGACCTCCTTACCAATAGGTTCAGTTGTTCCACCTCTTCCTCTAATTCAGTTAACTCATATAAATCATCTTCTTTGTTCCTTAGTTCAAACCACATCGTCTCAGGATTATTCTCGGTCTGAACAATTTCCTCAAGCTCAGAATTACCTCTGACTTCTCTGAAGATGATATCTCAATTGTACACTTTTTTTCTTGATGCAAGATCCCAGAGCTTATATCCTTTCATTCCTTCTTTGTATCCAATGAAAATACATTTGATTTCCTTCTTGTCCAGCTTTCTCCTCTTTTCCTTTGGAACATGCACAAATGCATCATGGCCAAATACTTTGAGATATGAAACCGAAGTATTCTTACACGACCATATTTCATTTGGAGTCATGTCAACTAGCGCCTATGAAGGAGACATATTCACTAGATATCTTACAGTCTCGACTGAATCCACCAACAATTCTTGTGTGAGCCCAACACCACTAAGCATGATCCTTTCCTTGTCCATCAACATTTTGTTCATTCTCTCGAAAAATCCATTTTGTTTTGGGGTATATGGTCTGGTATTTTCATGTGCTATGCCACACTACTTCCAAAATGGATCAAATTATTTTCCATAGAATTCACCACTGTTGTCATTCCTCAACACCTTAATCTTATTATCTATCTAGTTTTATACAAGATATTTAAACTCTTTGAATTTCTTGAAAACCTTTCATTTATTCCTCGGGAAATATATTCATGTCTTACCGGAAAATTCATCTATTAAAGAGACATAATATATGGATCCACCAAGTGAAGGCACTGTAATAGGGCCAAACACATAAGTATCAACCAACTCTTGAATCCCATTTTCCCTTGTCGTTGTAGATGGGAAGCTCACCCGAATTTGTTTTCCAAATATACAATGTTCATAAAAGTCGACTTCTAAATTACACTCAGAAAAGTCTTCGACCATACCTTTATTGTGCATAGATTGAATTCCTTTTTCTCCAATGTGTCCCATCCTCTCGTTCCATAGCATTGTCAAGTCTACTTTATCATGACTTGTCGAGCTAGCTTAAATTGAATCAGCTCGAGTTGAGTTGATTCGAGTCGAAGTCAATTCAACTTCTGGAACAACGATGTTGTTGCATCTAGTCGAGTCAACACTCGCAAGCAACTTCTATAGGGTTCCAATCCAAACTCCTTTCATTAGGACCATTGAACCTCTGACCATCTTGCATAAATCCTTCTTAAATAAAGTGTGCATGCCAGAATCATTCATCTTACTAATAGTTATTCAGTTTCTTTCCAAACCCAAAATGTGTAGCTCACATGGAAGGGTTCTACTCCTCCCATCCTACAATATTAGTTGAACTCTTCCCCATCCGAAAATTATGGTTGTCGAGTCGTCCCCCAAGAACACATCACCTCCATCATATTGTTCATACTCACAAAACCATTCTCTATGTGGTGTCATATGATATGATTCCTCTGATTCAATCAACCAAACACATTGATCACATTGTGTACTGGTTGACTCCAGGTACACATCACCTCCCTTATCTAGATTTGTCTTTCTCTTAGACGACTACTTCTTGTCGAATCCTGTACTAACTTCCATCACCTTCAACTTTCATTCCTTTTTGTAATGCCTATCATTACTGCATTTCCAGCATCTTCTTGTCGACTGAACCAAGGATTTAGATCTATCCTTCGACTTAGACTTTCTACCACAGAATTTTCCTTTATCTCTTTCAACTGGTTTACCTCTCACAACTAAAGCATCTTTGGTTGATCCTTGCATGTTCTTCCTTCTGATTTATTCTGACAATATAGAAGAAACCACATATTCTAGTGCTTGTGTGGTTGTATTACTCCCTATAGCCATGACTAAGCTATCCCAAGAGTCTGGAAAAGAACATAATAGGCTAATACACTTCTCCTCCTCAATGATTTTAATATCCATAGATGATAACTGGCTTAAAATGGTAATAAATGCATTTAAATGCTTAGTCACTGAAATTCCATCACTCATTCTCAGAAGATACAATTTCTTTCTAAGAAACAACTTATTAACAGAGATTTCGACTGGTATAAGCTTCCCATCATGTCCCACAATTTCTTGGTCGAATCTTCACCTGATACATTCAAGAGTATCGAATCTACAATACAAAGATGAATCATACTTCTTGTTATTCTTTCAAGCTTCTCCCATTCTTTCATCGACATGCCTATCAGATGGGTACCTAGACATACTGATGTCCATTTTTATCGATCTACAAGAATATCTTCCATTTTAAGATTCCAAATCTCAATATTATAGCCACAAAATCTTTCTATCTCTATTCTCAAACTGCTTGCCCTTATTTACCACAATATTTAGCACAATTTATGACTTACAACTCTTACTGTACCTACGGTTTATCTCTCAGATCTAAGATTGGTAAATCAAGATCTGATTCTACACGTCAAAGCTTAACTTGGCTCTGATATCACATGTTAGGAAATGAGACACACTTCCACACTAAACATAGAATAAGAGAGGAAGATTTCAATCAAGAAAGTAAATGACATAACAATCACACAGTACACAGATATTTTACCCTGGAAACCCAAACTGGAAAAACCATCATTCCTTGAACATTCTACTCCTTGTTTTCCTATTCATTCAGAATAAACATGTCTAACCTTGGTCCACACCTAATCCACAATCAACAACATACCCTATTTCTTACACAAGAACAACCCTATAGCCAATTCAGCTTAGATTTGCATGACCAACAACCTAAATCTAAATATTTCTTTAAATATTAGTTATCTTATTCTTAAATTTTATAGCATTACAACACACCTCTTGATAGGATTTACAGTAATAAAAACCCTAAATAAATGGTGCCAAAAAATGGTTATAGATCCATGCATATCATTGGCTACAAATCTCGTGAATCTCAGGATTCTGTTACAGTCGAATCCAAGTTGAATTACCCGTCGAATACTAGTCGGCCTTCATTCGGTCTTCAATTAGTTTCCTCATGCCTGCCTATCAACCTCTTGTTGGTTGATCTCTTTGACTTGTTGTTGATTCCTTTAACATGTCGAACCACCTCTACCTTTGACTTTCAATTTACGTGATTGACTACCTTGACATTCGACTTGTTGTTGATCCACCTCAATTTCGACCTGTTGTCGATCCACCTTGACTTCAATCGTCAGTCAATCCACCTCGACTAGACCTTCACTTCAAAGAATATAACAACCCAACATGTTCTACATCATTACAATGTGATCATATAATTCATACATTATTTATCACAAGTAGAATTTAATCTGTTGGCACACAGGGGAAGACCCAGGGTTCAATGCTCAAGAGTGCACCAACAAAACCCTAACTATCGGCCCTTTCTGCAACACCTGTGAAGCAAATGAAGTCTCACCCGAGGTAGAGGCAGGGGTGGTTGCAAGACTCAGGTGTCTGCAACCTTAACTGGGACACAGATCGTGGTTCACCCCCACCCTGAGGCTATGTCCACAAAGTCTTCTTCTTTATTATCTTGGTCAAGCAGTTATAGCACAGAGCTCCAAAAATCCTTACTTCACAGAGGACAGAATATCTACGTAGCTTTCTAGATCCTTCTTCCTTGTACTAAAAGCACAAATCCTTCTACAATATCTTGCACTTAGCCTCTTAAATTATGCATAGAGCATTTACAGTCATTACCAACACTTAGCCTACTTGCAACTCTTCAATCACATAGATCCAACTTATCGCTCCCTTATCCCCCTTACCCCCCTTACTTACTTCACCTATGCATCTATTTATACATACAAAAGTGGACCTAAGCAAGGTTAAACCCATGGGCCAACATCCCTTTCCCGTTACATTAACCCAAAAACCCAAAAAGGGCCCAAAGTGGGCCGAGATCCCGTGATCTCTGCTTCTCATTGTGCTCCATCTTTGATAGGGCATCGAAGTCCCAAAAACGGTCAACTATGACCAATTATTCCTCAAAGCTTGGTCAAGGGCTAACAGGCCCCCAAAACTTACCTATGACTCGTCCCGAGTCACTCAGGTCTGCACAATTCTGCCTCAAATGCCTCAAGCTTGGCTCGAGCTTCTTCGACCTGCTGCTTTGCTACTACCTCTTGCTCAGTGAACTCCTGGATGAGTGTGTTACTAACTGGTCCCTCTAGGTGTTGTTTTTTTGTAGTCACAACCTGTTCTAGGTCTGTGCCTTGGTTCTCAAGCTCTAAAAACAGTTGACATGCCTTATCCTGCAAAGGTTGAAGTTGTTCAGTCACCTCCATTACTTTGCTCTGAATCATGTGGATCTGCTGCTGTGCGATGCACTGCTCCTGGGATCGCTTCATTTTCTCCATGGTTGATAGGGCCTTCAGCTGCATCTGAAGTCTCTCTACGTGCTACTTCGCCTCCTAGAGTTGCAACTCCAAATTATGTAGTTATGGGCTCTCGGTTAGGTTCTCGTGTATCTGTGCACTTTTTCTACTTAATTGCTTACATTCTTCAGTGAGTGCTTTAAGCCTCTCCACTATATTTCGGGTAGTTATTTCTCATTGGTTGTGCTATTTTTGCGGGGTACTTGGGATGGCCTGAAGCTCTAGTTCCACAACTCTTTGTTGAAGTTGTTGAATAACTTCAACAAGCTTCATTACTTGACGTTCTAGGGGTTCTTCTACCTTTTGCTCTAAGCCAGTCAGAGAGTGAAATGCTTTGTTGACTGCCTCTTCGATCCCGATCTACTTCGTGAGAAGTTGCTCCTTCTCTTTTTAGATTTTTTCTCTGTCTTCATCAGATTTTGCTTGGATGGAATCCTTCTCTTGCTGTGCAGCTCGGTGTTGCTCGATAATTTCCTCCTATGCTTGTTTTAGGGCCTGGGTGGTCTGCGTTGTAGGTTCTTCTGCTTTCTGAAGATGTGCTTCAACTGTGGCAACAACTTTGCGGAGTTGTATTGGTTCATCTCCCTCTTCTATTGTGCCTTCTGGTAGGAGTGCAGTGGAGACTGCACGGCTAGACTGAAGTGCTTGATGTACTCCTTGGAGCTCAGTTTCAATTATGTTGTACATGGCCTCTTGCTTGGCTACTTTCTTTTATGTTATCTATTCGATAGCTTCATTCATCGTCGCAAGGAGAAAACTAAATTCATCTGGGGTGAGTGTGGTCGTCAGTTTAGTCACAGACGCTTTCGACTTCTTTCGAGAGGTAGGTTCTAAAGATGACCCCTTTCTTTTATTTACTTCATCTTCTAGTTTTTTTTCAACCTCTTCAAAGTCTTTGTCATTACCTCCTTGATCTGGTGTAATGTAAGTCGTCCTTACAGATCTACTATCGACATCCTAGATTTCCACATCTTTCTTTGTCTTCTTTTCTTTCTTCACCTTACTGGGCCCCGGTGTGTCCTACGCATCTTCTGGGCTATCGATTTCTGAAATTTCTACTGGATCTGCTGAGACAAGGAGGTCCATCGACCATTCCTTAGTGATCTCCTCTAGGTCTTCTTCTGTCAACTTATAATTGGACTGAAGCTGCTCTTGGTGCTCATCAGCGCATGGAGTTAGGTATATAAAGTGGCGATCCGTGCTAAACTTTATCATAGGTCAGAACCTTTGTAAAGTGTTCGGGGTTATGCGAGGTGCACCTCCTATGGATGCTTTCAGTTGGTTATAATACGTATGGAAAAAGGTATTTGATTGCCATTGCTTGTTCATGTCATTCAAGTACCATAAGGTATTGAACTTCACGGCTAAGGGCTCAAAAGGGTCGAGGTTCGGGAAGGTTGCACCTTCTGGTAGCTCCCATGAAATAAAAGTGATTAGTATTAGAAGCCAACTAAAATGAAATTCATACCCCTGATCCTAGGCTTCTCCACAGTCAATCTCGAGTTGGTTAACCAGGTACTTTATGCAGTTCATCTGTAGTCCCTCTGCATATTTTCCTGCAAGGTCAACTATGAAGCATGATACTTGCTTTAGTCTATTCTTACGTACCAGCTTTCTTGCAATCAGTTGACATGCGAGGCACACTGCACCATTTTCGATAGAGGTTACCTTGTAGCCTCGCGTTCCCTTCTTGACATCGCCATAGGTTTCTTTAATCTTCTGTGAAAGAGCGTGGTCCACGGTCTTTCTAGGGTAGTAATCCTGAGGATCAGGGCCCTACATACTAAGCCCAATGATCCTATTGATCAGCGCCATATCAACAATTATATGATAGTTTAACCACAAGTATCCTCCATGGTAACTTGTCAGCAACAATTTTACACAAGAATTCACCTCTTGGTGTCTGTCGAAGTGCGGTATTTTCATAATATTGAACAAAGTTGACTGCGCGAGGTTCATTGTCCATTGCTAAGGGATGATCTTTGAATTCTTTCCCTTGGTTCTGGTTAAGTACTTATGTGGAGCAAGCATGTTGTAGACTTTATGGTCCCCTAGGTTGAGGTCACAAAACTTCAACGCTGCGACCTTGTCTTGATCTGCGCGGTAGGTGCATACGCCTTTCAGTAGATATGCAGTGACGAGGGTGTATTCAAAGTCTCTAGGGACACTGTCCCTATTGATCACACCACTCAGAGGGGGTATGTAAGCGGGTAATATGGATGGCACTAACTTGACGTTAGTTATGTCGTTTTTATGCTTAGTTCTTCTTTTTGCGCCAGCTCGAGATGTTCCTGCTCGAGCAGTTGACGGGGAGGCCTGGGCTCCTCTAGTCGACGATGCTTGGATACCAGTGGATGTTTTTCTTTATGACATGACTCTCTCAGTCATTAAGTCAATCAAAACTTGTTCAACTACTTTCTCAGCAGCGCTGAACTCGTCCGACATATAAGCTTGGAAAAATAACCAGGGTCATGATGATCTAAGATACTACATTAGGATGAACAATCTTCTTGAAATGATCACGGTATACAGTCACTATTTCTATGGGCTTCGAATTCTCAATTTGGCAAAAGTGTTCTTCAGGCAGGGCATGACGGGTTAAATAAGAAATTCGGCAACAACCTTCTTGCAACGGGTATGTAGCCTCCATTAATTTTGTTCTATCCATTCTAGTGCTAGCCAATAGTCTAGTAGTGACCCATAAATGTTTTTTGACCCGTTCGGAGTGGCAGTCGAATGGACATATTGACCTCCAATGGCTATATTGCTTCGCCATGGCGAAGTGCCATAGGTCACTGTCCTGATATTGCGACGAAGCTCAAATTCTGTAATTTTTCTTTCTGCAATGTTCCATCTGGAATCTCCTGTAGTTTTTCAATCTTTTCCCTCTTCTTACTTAACTTCTAGCCTTCTTCCCAGTGAGCCTCATCTCAGTGGTTCTTTTCTCGTTCTTATTCCTATCCTCCTTCGATATAGTCACTTCGCGTTACTGAGGTTATTTCTTAGGGTTCATGGATAACATCTCTTCTTTATCTGTGATAGAGACTTCAGTCTTATGTGAGTCCTCTGATATTCTGGTAGCTTCGACATCTATTTTCCTAGTGTGATATAACTTTGATCTGTCCTGTTCTTCAATCAACTGTGGGATCCTTCTAGTCATGAAGTCTTTTAATTCTTGTCTCTATTGGTTTAAAAAAAATTCTTCTTCCTTCTTTCTGGCTTGATCTCTTTCAATCCAAGGATTTCCAAGTAACATAGTAAATGGGGCACGATCCTCAATAAATTTGATAATCTCAAAATCTTCCTCTATTGAAGTTCCATTAGCATTCATAGATATCTAAGTGAGCCTTCCACATGGGTTTACCAGTTTTCCTCTGAATAACCCTATTCCACTTAGTGAAGGGATCATAGCAGGTCTTCCTATAGCTTCCCAAGTTCTTTCTATCATGACATTCACCTATGTTTCCTCATCCAAAAAATAGTCAATGTCGAAGTCTCCTATCCTTACTTCAATGCATTCTTTTTCTTTAAAGATCTCCGATAACTTGACATGTTGGTGATCATTCAAGGTGTCTTTCATCTGCAGTAACATCTTTTCTGACTCTTTCTGGGGTTATGCTATTTCTGGATCTGCCTTAGGGTTTTCTTCTTTCAGGTTCATTCTTTCAATCTTAGCAATCAGTCTAGGGAAATCTAATACTTCATGGTCCAAATCCTTACAATAGAGACAACTCATTCTTTCACCAGGGCACTCCTTAGCTAGATGTCCTGGTCTTCTGCAACTATAACATAGGGTTAATCCTCTCTTTCTTTTAAAGGATCCCCAACTTCTTCTATATTGTGCACTAGGATCATGGTAGCTAGCCTGGAAGAAATTATTTCCAAGATCCTGCATCCATTTGTTAGTCCAGACATTCTTTCTATGCATAGGTATAACATATCTATCATTATCCTTATCAGATCTATTCATATAAAACTTTCTTTCATCTAACAATGCCCTAGTATTCAATCTAGGAAAAAATCTATCAATCATACCTAAATTCATGTTTCAGAAACAAAAATTTCCACTTATCTTACTTCTATATAGAACAAAGCTCTCAGATCTAAGACTTTTAACTATTCTTACCTTTATCAGAGCATAAAGCTTATAGATCTTACCTCTTTCTTGCAGATCTGACCTCTTTTCTCGTAGATTTGACCTTTTTTCTCACAGATCTGACCTCTTTTCTCGCAGATCTGACCTTTTTTCTTGGCAAAAAGCTTCACAGGTCAAGTAGAATGCTACGCACTAGGGCACAGATCTATGCACAGGGTTTCCTTTGCACAAAGCTTCTTCTTTTCTAGTTCCCAGCGATCATAATTTCAGTCCTAGCAACAGAACCATTTGTTGGCTCACAGGGGTAGACCTAGGGTTCAACACTCAAGAGCGCACCAACAAAACCCTAACTACCAGCCCTTTCAGCAACACCTGCGAAGCAGATGAAGTCTCACCCGAGGTAGAGGCAGGGGTGATTGCAAGACTCAGGGGTCTGCAACCTTAGCTGGGACACAAATTGTGGTTCACGCCCACCCTTGGGATATGTCCACAGAGTCTTCTTCTTTATTATCTCGGTCAAGTAGTTACATCATAGAGCTCCAACAATCCTTACTTCGCACAGGACAAAACATCTGCGCAACTTGCTAGATCCTTCTTCCTTGCACTAAAAGCATAGAGCCTTCTACAATATCTTGCACTTAGCCTCTTAAAATATGCACAGAGCATTTACAATCATTACCAACACTTAGCCTACTTGCAACTCTTCAATCACATAGATCCAACTTATCTCTCCCTTATCCCCCTTATCCTCGTTACTTACTTTGTCTATGCATCTATTTATACATACAAAAGTGAGCCTAAGCGTGGGTAAACCCACGGGCCGACATCCCTTTCCCGTTACATTAACCCAAAAACCCAAAAAGGACCCAAAGTGGGCCGAGATCCTGTGATCTCTGCTTGACATCGTGCTCCATCTTTGATAGGGTGTCGAAGTCCCAAAAACGGTCAACTATGACCAAGTATTCCTCAAAACATGGTCAAGGGCCAACATAATCCTTCACTTCATAATTAATTAGATTGTAAAGTATATCATACTCATGAAAAACACATTAACTCTAGATCAACCAAACCCACAATTAAAAGGAAATCCATGATCATCTCAAATAACTAGATTGATGAAATCCAAGATTTCCCAATTTCCTAGTATATATAGAATTGAGGATAGATCGCAAAATAAGATGAGTGAATTAATACCTAATCATAAACAACACCCATCAACCTTTACACCAATTCCATGTCTTCAATCATCCTAGAAAAAATGAATATTAATTTATTTGAATTAGTTCAATAGGAAACCAAAAATTCAAAAATAAGAATTATACAGAGGTAAATGAAATATACAGAACATAATGGAAAACATGTTATTACCATATTCTAATCAAATGTTATAAATTCTTTGAAACAAAATTTATTTTCATTTACAATTACAGTTGTACATGAGGTGTAATATTTTACAATCCACACAAGTCCACAAGGTGATACTCAATTAAATAAAATGTAAATGAATATATTGTATACCTATGGTGCATGCTATGAATTGTCAAAAGGGCCTTTAACTCTCCTTGTATTGAAATTCTTAGAATATTAATATATAATCATGAATTTTTCGAATGTGTAAAACTATGTAATGGGTTTTCAATTCAAATATAGCAATTCTTGAGTGAAGTGTAGGGTAAATTAAGATTAGTATTAATTTATTCAAAATTTAAATTTATGCATTGTGAATATTTATTTTGATTATATATCATAAATTGATATTTAAGTGATCTTAGTAACACATATTCATTATAGAAGTTAAAAAATAAATCATAACAACATTTATTTACTACAATGGAGCTCATTATTGCTACCTAAATTCCAATAATGTAATTCCCAAACACCAAATATATTTTAAACAAGCATGCATAATGAATCAAATCTAGTTGAGGAAAATTTAATACATCTCCCCAAAAATGAATTTTGCAACACACCAAAAAACTATTTTTAAGACTAAAGTTTTTGGTACCATCAAAATTTGATAAAAACCATAAAAACCCAATTCAAAACCAATCCCATATCATCCAAATTCAATGAATTCTATATGTCTTACAATAAATTTAAGCTTGACAATTATCTTGATGAAATAATTCTCACTCAAATACTCTT
>ML777154.1:51838-65101 GCA_009831015.1 Picea engelmannii
AAAACGAGCACAATCCATCATATTCTAACAGGTTATGGGCCCACACCTCCTTCATTCAGTCTAACCACTGGAAGGGAGCATAGCCATAAGGATACTAAGCTCGTTGAAGAACTGTCGCTAGGGTTTCTAGCAGGAGCAGTTACTAAATCACTGCCACTAGGGTTACTAGCAGGTGCAGTTGCAAAAACCCTAACCCTCTCGTTCAGGCACCTTAAATGAAGGGATTGACCTAATTTTCGGATAGACCAGTGCGCCCTTGCCTAGCACATCTCCCTATACTCTCAGCAAGCCAAGACGTCAAGTTTAAGTTTTTGGTCAAATCTAGGGTTGACCAAGTCAAAGCAACCATGACTTACTCTATGAAGTCAAAAAACAAGTTAGATGGAGCTTCTAACTTCAGAGCATGGAAGACAAGGATTGACCTCATCCTTGCCAAGAATAAAGTGTTGGATATCCTGAAAGGAAAGATCGTGGAACCAGAGTTTGAAGAAGGAAAAGAGAAGGAACCGCAGAACGTTGCAGTTATGGAGAAGTTCAAAGACAATGACATCAATTCCATGAGTATCATAGTGGACTCTATAAAAGACCACTTGATACCCTACATCTCTCATCTTGACTCATCGAAGAAGATGTACAATGCCCTAACAAACCTCTTCTCAGTAAAAAACATTGGACAAGTAATGATCTGAAGAATGAGCTCCGTGACATGAAGATGAATGATGATGACAACATAACATCATACTTTGTGAGAATATCTCAGTTAAGAGATCAACTACAAGCATTTGAAGAGATCATTTCAAAGAAGGTATTGGTAAACATAGTACTCAATGGTCTTCCCAAGACATGGGATGCATTTGCCGCAAGCATGAACACAAGGAAGGAGTATCCTACATTTGAAAAACTTTGGACTTGCTGTGCTCAAGAAGAATCAAGGATCAGTGCAAAAGAGAAACCCCAAAAGAAGTACGATGATCAAGCCTTCATAGCAAGATTCAAGAATTTAAAGAACAAAAGGAAGTTTGGTTCAAAGAAGAAGCCAAATCAAGAGAAAGATATGTCAGAAATACAATGCTTCAACTGTCGAAAGTATGATCACTACAAGAATCATTGTCCCGAGCTAAAGAAAAGGAAGGAGACACACGAAGCATCAGTTGCCGAAGAAAAGGAACCTACAAAGAAGACCAAGCAGGATAAAACAGACTTCTTCTTCTAAGACAAGGTAACAATACTCTTCATAGTTCTTGAACATACCATGATTTCTATAGATATTTTGCATATCTATTTCTTAGAAGATAATATGTTCAAAGAGAAACTATACCTATAGAAGAAACAACAAGATAAGGATTGCTATCAATATGACTACAAGTCATACAATACACATGAAAGGATGAAGTACATCAAGCAATTCATGTGGAAGTTATTACATAAGTAACAACTGAAAGATAAGCCCAATTCAAAATCAATCTTGAAGAAACCCATAAGAAGTAAAGACAGAAAGAAGTCAACAATCAAGAGGAAACTGGAAAAAGACTTATGACACCTTGCAGAAGGCAATAAGGATGCAGACGGAAGCGTGGATTATGTTAGATGGAGGGAGTCGATTATATACTTCCAAAAGAACAACATGCACTCATACATGAAGCAAGGATTAGGAGGGAGCTAATCCTATGATCCATTGAAGATGATGAAGTATATATCCATGGTAGCAGCCATGAAAAATAGTACGTGTTCAGTTTGACTCTAGAAGAAGCCTTCTTCGAAAAGAAGCCTTAAAGTATCTCTGGTTGTCCATCCACATCCATGATCCTATGATGAAAGGAAGAAGTTGGAATCTTCAGGGCATGGAATCTATAGAAAACTCCATGGACCCAAGAGCTAAAGAGAAACATAAGAAAGAACATGAAGATTCCAAGAAAGAAAGAAGAGCCAAAACAACCAGTCATTGTATCGAGAATCACAAGATCACCAGCCTGATATGAACTCACTAAAAGCAATCAAGCAGAGGAACTGGAAGTTGTGTTGAAGAACAGTTTATGAAAGACTTATGAATGTAAGCATTGCGAGATCCAGAACTAGAGGTTCTCCCAGATGGAGGGAGAAGACTATGATGATTGCTTGTTCCAGTAAACCAAACATACCTCTACATGAGCCATTATATCGTCCGCAATATCCATGGGTTGGAGTTTACATCAGATGAATGCAAAGACTGTTCTCCAGAGCAATTGAACAAAGAGCGTATGAAGAGAAACCTCAAGGCTTTGAGGTATAACAGAAAGAGAACCTTGTATGCAGATGGAAGAAGACAACTTGGTGGAGAACCTCCAATGCACAGCAGAAGCATGGTGAAGACTTTCTATAACAGAGATATTGTATCAGAATGGTTACTCAGAAGCTCAGGATGATGGATTGCTAATCCATGACAAACCCTCATGATGGCAGAAGAAGTACCACTTGGATATGTTCTAGTTTGACCCTTGCCATGATGTTGTGAGTTAGCAGGAAACAAAGAAGAATCCAACAATGATATACTTTATTGATCAAAGCTATATGAAGCCCTCAGAGAAAACCAATGTTCCAGAAAGATTGAAGTACATTTGAGATCAAGCATTACATTCTCCATGATGAAGTCCAAAAAGGAGAAAGTGGTTCTCCAATATATATCTCCACAAATGAGCAGATAAGCAGACATTTTGGTAAAGCCTCTGTCCAAGATGAAAGAGTTTGCGTACTCGAGCTGGAGCTCGTGGAGACGACTTCCTTATTGAAAAAGGAAGAGATGACTCCCAGGTTGGGAGGGAGCACTGATGTGTTATTGATTTATGAACAGTGATTTTTCAGTTTGAAAAATGGTCCAGGATGAGCAGTTCCTTTCCAGTTCGGAAAGTGGTTTAAGATTTCTGACGGACATGCATTTTCCAGTTCGGAAAATGGTTCAGATCGAACGGTCATTTTCATAATGAAAATGGTTCGATGGATTGTTGATGTACCATAGACAGCGATTTCCCATTGTGGTTAACATGGGGAATGGTCTAGGACAGTCTCTCTTCTTGACGGTCACTCTTAGTAGTGGTCAAGAAAACTGGTCCTCCTCGCCAGATAGTCATTCTTTCGAAGCTCACAGTTATGAGCAGTTTCGAAGAATGGTCCATTTTGGAGGTTGGTGCACGACAATCATTTCCTTAGGAAATGGTCCAGACACTCATTCCCTAGGGCAGATTCATTCTCTCCAGGTTGCACTTTGTTTAGTGCCGAAGGAATGGCCGAGATAGGTGAATGGTCCAGGTTCAGCAATCAAGGACAGGCTTTCCCTAGGGCAGGCTCATTCTCTCCAGGTTGCATTTTGTTTAGTGCCGGAGGAATGGCCCAGGATAGGGAATGGTCCAAACTCAGAAATCGAACAGTTATTCTTCCTTGCTTGAGAAGAATAGTCCAGATAGCTCATCATTGATGTTTGACCTTCTGAGGGCAGATGCTCTTCGAGAGCTCACGGATGTGAGTGGAAGAATGGTCCAGATGACTCACAGTTTATATCAATGTTGTATATGTCGTGTCGGGGAAAGTGTCGGAGAGGGTCCGGAAGAGATCTTCTCGACGACATCGGCGGAAAATGTCGGAATATGTCGGCAAGACCTCAAAAAAATACAAAAACAATCATTTTTTTCAATTTTTTTAATTTTTTTAAACTTGTAAAGCAACAACAACATCAAATAAACACTTTTCTACATCAATATGAAAATACAACCAATAAATAAGATGCATAAGATGTCAAGTGGTCACNNATCGTTACTAAACTGAAAATTCTGAAACATGTTCTTGATAGGATGATAGTAGATACAAAATCACATCAACTGATCAAAATAAATGTATCTCATGAGATGAATCATCATGAGGCATCTAGATACTAAATAGTACATGATAAAATGAAAATGATAGATCATAGGAATAAAAATCATTGATTCCCTCTATCTCGTGGTGTTGTTGTTACTCTAGCCCTTTTACGGGTAAAGGGCACCAATTTTCCTCTGGAAGCAGTAGGTGGTCGTGGAGGTACTCTAGATGAGGTTGGAGTGGAAGATCCAACTGCTCCAGATGCTCCCTCTGAGGTGGTAAGTGATGGGGACGAGGTGGAAGGAAAAGTGTGTTGCCTCCTCCCAGTCCCAACAGACCCAATTCCAACTCTAGGTATGGCTCTCTGTGGAGGTGGTGGTGGCATTGGATCCACTGGAAGTCCAATCTCCTCCTCAGCCTCTATATCCACTGGAAGTGGAACCTCCTCCTCCTCCTCCTCCTCCTCCTCCTCCTCCTCTGTTGCCCCCTCCTCCATCAAATTATCTGCATGCTTCTCCAACCACTCGGGGGCCTCCTATTCTCAGGCTCCTGAATCTCCACCCTCCACTGACTGGTGGTGTCAATGTTATCCAATGAAATGGCTTCTATGTCAAGTTCTTTGTCAAGTTGCTTCACCCACAACCTTAGATTGTAGTAGACATATTGAGCACCCAGCAGTCCTTTTGGCCGAAGCGGTGGGAGTTTTGGGGAAGTCACCTAGTCTAGGATTCAACTTCACTTAATCAACCTAAATCCTAAAATATATCCACAAGCAACCTATGGTTTAACTTCACATTTCATTTTTATGGTTCATGCTCTTAACTTGCTGCAATACTTTCATTTCAAGTTATCTTTCAAGCAATTTTATTGAGCATTGTGGGTGGTTGATTTGTTGAGCTTAGGAGTTGTGCACTTTGCCCGTGGAGGTCACTTTTCAAGCTTTATCTTTCTCCTTTGAAGTTGTGCATTTAGCACGTGGAGGCTCTCTTTGTGGTACTTTTCATCTCCTTTGAAGTTGTGCATTTAGCCCGTGGAGACTCTCTTTGTGGTACTTTTCATCTCCTTTGAAGTTGCACATTGGTATCTTGAGCAACCCCCTTGAAGTTGCGCACCAATCTTAGGGCACTTCAAGCTTGGGTGTTGAATTGTTGTGATGTTGTGGATGCAATCTTGATCTTTCTCCTTTAATTCCCCCAAAACCAAGTTTGAGTTAGTTCAACTATTGCTCTACTAGAAGTTAGATCTAACAAGTGTTTGCTTATTTCATTTGTTAATAGTTGTACATTGTCGTAGCATCTAATTCTTTGTATTCTTTATTGTGTTGATAGTTTCTCATTTCCTTGTATCTAATTTAATTGTAAAGTTTTGTAAAGCTATTCTTTCTAATCTTTGTGTAGTTTAGCTAACCCCATTTTCCCAACCTTAGGCATTAGTCTTAGTTGTCCTAGGGAAAGGTTTGTCTTTGCATTGAAAGTTCTTCCATTTGCATTGCTTGCCTCTCATATAGGCTAGTTTCCCCCCAACCTTTAACAAATTAAAACTAACTCCTAGATCTCATTTAATAACTCATCTAGTAACTAGGGTCTACCCCCCTTGGCTTCCCTAGGAGAAATCATAAACGAAAGAAGTTCAAGTCGAGGTGACAGTGGGCTTGAACTTAGACATTGTGCCTCCAAGGACACACTAAGTGGATTGAGACTTAGTCCACGTTTGCAAGTGTGTATAAGGACGACAACATCTTTGGCGCCGTTGTCGGGGATAAATCTTTTATCCTTGGTCTAAACGACTTAACTTAATTTATTCTTTAAAACTAAGTAATAAATTTTCTCCTTAAAAATTTTGTTTTTACTTGGATTGGTTTTTCTTTGTTTGCTTCCTCTCCAAGTCACGACTCCATTGGAAAAATCTTTGAAGTATACTACTAGGAGCACTTCACAAGGATTGAGTTACTCTTTTCCTGAACCTGAAAAGGTTTATAGGAAGACACTAAATCGCCTTGCTCCTCATAGGCTACTTGAAAGTCTTGGAGAAGAAGCACTTTCTAATAATTCTTGTTTCAACATAATAATCAACCAACTATTAATACTACAACCACTAATCCTAGCTTAATCATGAGTACCTTTTTGAGGCCTTTGAATTTTGCAACAATCCAAGGTGCCCCCACGCAATTCCTGACAAAGTTGTTGAGAAGTTGCCTTGTTTTTTAGGAAATAATGTTGTTAGTGCCCATTCTCACGTTTTGAATTTTGACTTATGTGTATTCAAATGGTGTCGGGGTCATGATGAAGAGGAGTTAAAGATGACATTGTTTGTTTACTCTTTAGAGGGGGATGTTGCAAAATGGTTTTTAGAGCAAGATCCCAACAAGTTTAGCACCCTAGCCAAAATAGTTCAAGCTTTCAAAGAAAGGTGGGGTGATCAAAAGAAAACAGATTTTTACTAGCTGCCCTTAGCTCAAGTCAGAAAAAAGAAAATGAAACCATGGAAGAGTTTAATAAAAAATTTAATGACTTGGTGAAAAGTCTCCCTACAACAATTAAGCCTTCAGATACAACAATTTTGATTTATTATATGGAAGCCTTTGAGGGAGAAATGAGATATCAGCTAAGGGATAAGGATCTTCAAAATATTAAGGATGCACAAGCTTTTGCAGTGAGGATTGATAAAAACATGCAGGATGCTAGGAAGTCAAATATTCCTAGATTTTCTAGAGGTTCTTCTTCCAAGAGTGTTGAGGAAAGGAAGAAGAAAGTAGAGGGTCAAGAGTCTTCTAATGATGGAATTAAGGAGTTGACTCAATTGATCAAACAAATGGAAATTAACCATGCCAATCAGATCAATGTTTTGCAAAATAGATTGATCACTATGGAGAGGGCACAAGCTAATAGATCTCATCATAATCCAAATGATAAGTGGCCAAAGAGACCTCCTCCACATGATCAAAGGCCACCTAATCCTTTTGAGTCCACCAACTTGGTAGATCATCAAGCCATACCCTATTGTAGGCCTTGTGGTGAATTTCATGACGAAATGACTTGTCCGGTTTTTCTTGAAGGTTGTGATGAAGAAGATTATTGTAATTCAGGAAATGAATAAGTTAATATGTGTGGTAGGAAGTATAATGTTGGAATGTATGATAGGATGGAATTTGTTGAACAAGGTAGTAGTGCAAGTTGCATGAATAATGTTGTTGATAAGGCTACTGAAAAATTTGGGCCTAAGCCCACTCCCCAACAAGTTTCGGAAATGGCCAAGTATAGAAGCATTACCTACCAAAGGAATGGAAACAGAAATCAAGATAGAAATCAAACAAACATTCCCAAGGTAGCACAAACCCCTCCTAAATCAAGTGTGCATACAAATTTAGATTTAAATATTGATTTAGGAGGATGGTTAAGTAATGCGAAAATGTTGGTTCCTGTATCAAAAATCATGAAGATCCCTTCTCAAAGGGAAAAGTTACTTAAAGCCATAGAAGACCCTCCTCGGAATATTGTTGATAGACAGCCAGCAGTAGCTTACCAAGATGCACCAGTGATTTTGCAGAATTGGGATAGGGGGAATGAAAAGAATCAGCCTTTTATCCTTTCTCTACTTGTGAACAATAAAGTCCTTCATAATTGCATGCTTGACTCAAGGGCTAGTTCAAATGTTATGACTATGAAGGTAATGGAGCAATTAAACTTAAGGATATCTAGACCTTACCATAACATTTTTGCCATGGACAGTAAAATGATTAAAGTGCATGGATTAATTAAGAGTTTGCAAGTACACTTAGTTGTTTTTCCAGACATCATGGTTGAAATGGACATAGTTGTAATAGATGTACCTGATGCTTGGGGAATGTTGCTTTCAAGGAAAACAGTTGCAGATTTGGGGGGTAATTCACAAATGAATTTAACTTATGCTACCATCCCTACTCCAGATGGAAATATTTTTAAGTTGAATAGAGAATTGGAAAGGAGGTATCATGTTGAAGACCCAAGAAATCCTAGGAATGAGTTAAGTATAGAGAGGATGATCTTGGCAACTATGCTATTTTATCCAACTCTATAGTACCTTTAGAAGAAGAAATTAAAGAGGATAGAGTTGATGAGATTTGGTATATGCATTTTGATGGTGCTTTTTCTAGAGCTGGAAAAAGTGCAGGAATAGTCATTCAATCTCCAAATGGTCAAGAATTTAAGTTTGCTTATAGGTTGGAGTTTGATGCAACTAATAATGTGGTTGAATATGAGGCTTTGTTGCTTGGTTTAGAGGTTTGCAAAGACATGGGTGTCAAATGTTTGAATATCAAGTGAGACTCAGATTTAGTCATTCAACAACTTAAGAATAAGTTTGCTTGCAAGTCAGAAAGATTGAAAAAATATAGGAATGCAATATGGGACTCCATTGAAGATCTTGATGCTTTGAATCTTATTGCTATTCCTAGGAAACAAAATTCTAAGGCAGATAAGCTAGTTGTAGTTGCTTCCACACTTCATCTTTCCCATGATTTGATTAAAGAAAATATTTCAGTGGAAGTTATTTTTAGACCCTCAGTTCCAGATAATATGAATCATTGGCAAATTTTTTATGATGATAAATAGGTTATTAGATTCTTGACTCAAATACAAGAATTTTCTGATTTTCATGTCAATGAGAAAGAGGAGGGTTGTAATTATACGGATAATGACAATAAGGTCAATCCAGTTCCTAGGCGCCTTATTGCACAAGAAAGGATATTTGATAGACAAGATGGCCAAAAGCATAAGGATGAATCAAATGATAAACCATGTGACCACTTGGAGGTCAACATAGGAAATGATAAAGAGCATAGGATGGTGAAAGTAGGTAAAAGCACCCCTAGAGAAGAAAGGAATGAAATTATCAAGTTATTAAAGGAATATAGGGATGTTTTGGATTTCACTTATGATGAACTCAAGGTCTATAGGAAGGATGTGATTCCTTTGAAGGAAGATACTAAGCCCTTTAAACAGAAATTAGCAGCACGAATTATAGCCCAAACTAAACATTCTTCATGGTGTTCAAACTTGGTTGTTGCTAGGAAGAAGAACTGTAAAATCAGGCTATGTATAGATTCCAAAAACTTAAATATTGCATGCACAAAGGACAATTATCATCTTCCCAAGATGGAAACCTTACTACAAAGAGTAACAGGATCAGGAATGATTTCAATGCTTGATGGATTTTTAGGATATAATCAGATCAGAGTTAAGGAGGAAGATAGGCATAAGACCACTTTCACTACTCCATGGGGTACCTTTGAATATTTAAGAATGTTTTTTGGTCTATCTAATGTTGGAGCTACTTTTCAAAGAGCTATGGATTATGTTTTTAGGGGGTTGATTGGAAAAATAATTGAAATATATAAGATGATTTGACAGTATTTTCTAAGGATGGGAAGAGTCATATTTGTCATCTTAAACAGGCTTTTGAAAGGTGTAGAGAGTTTGGAATTTCCTTGAATCCTGCTAAATCAGTTTTTGGGGTGACATAAGGTAAACTCTTGGGCCATATAATTTCAAAAGATGGGGTCAAGTTAGACCCGGAGAGAGTTAAGGCAATTGGAAAAGTGTCTTTACCTATTTCTAAGAAATCTCTCCAATCCTTCTTGGGCCAGACAAATTTTGTTCATAGGTTCATTCCTAATTATGCAGAAATTGTGAAACCTATATATAAGTTACTTAAGAAGGATGTTAAGTTCGAATGGAACAATGAAAGTAAGAAAGCATTTCAGGATATTAAAACTGCCATATTTGAAGCTCCCGTCCTCATTAGTCCAGATTATTCTAAGGACTTTCAGATTTTCTCTTTTGCTTCTGAAGATACTATTGTTGGTGCATTGCTTCAGAAAAATGATCAAGGCCATGATCAACCCATTTCTTATATGAGTAGGGCCTTGCAAAATGCATAATTAAAGTATCCCATGTTTGAGAAACAAGCATATGCCTTAGTGAAGTCACTTAAGCATTTTAGAGTCTTCATTGGATATTCCAAGGTAATTGGTTATGTGCCTAATTCAGCAGTTAAAGATGTGTTATCTCAGTCAGAAGGATTAGGCTCAAGGGGTAGATGGATTGCTAAAATCCAAGAGTATGATTTGGAAATCAAACCCACCAAATTTGTTAAGGGACATGGTTTAGCCAAAATGCTAACTGAAGGGAATGAAAGGGCATTAAAGGGCATTGGGTATGATTTGTCATAACAATAATCAAGAGTTTTCCCCTAATTTATTCAAGCTTGAACAGGTTGAGTGGTATGCAGATATTATCTTTTATCTTAAGAATCTCACATGTCCAAGTCATCTAGTGGGTCATAAGAAAAGGGCTTTGAGGTTAAAATCTTCTAAGTATGTCCTCACTAGAGATGGGTTAGGATGGAGAAATCCTAATGGAATTATCCTTAGATGTGTGGATGAAGATGAATCTAGGAAACTAGTGGATGAATTCCATGTTGGATTTTGTGGTGGACACTTTGCAGCTAAAACTACAACACACAAAATCCTTAGATCAAGATATTATTGGCCCACGATCTTTTCAGATGTGCATCAGTTTGTTAGAAAATGTGAGCCTTGTCAGCTTTTCACAGGAAAGCAAAAGTTAGTCGCCCTCCCCTTACAGCCAGTGGTGGTTGAAGCACCTTTTTAGCAGTGGGGTTTAGACTTCATTGCAAAGTTCAAAGATAATTCAAGTAATGGTTATTCATGGGTTATAACAGCTACAGATTACTTCACCAAATGGGTTGAAGCCATTCCCACAAAGTCAACAACTGAAAAGGTTGTTATGGATTTCCTTGAAGATAGGATTATAACTAGATTTGACGTGCCTTCAAAGATAGTGACAGATAATGCTAAGGCTTTTTGTTCAGCAGAGATGTCTTCCTTTTGTTTTAAATATGGTATTATCTTGTCACATGCATCAGATTACTATCCCCAAGGAAATGGTCAAGTTGAGTCAAGTAATAAAAATTTAATGACCATAGTTAAGAAAATTGTTGGAGAAAACAAAAGATTTTGGGATAGTAAGATTAAACACGCATTATGGGCTAACGGAATTACTAAGAAAGCAGCAACAGGGAAAAGTCCTTTTGAGTTAGTGTATGGTTTGGAGGCTAGGTTGCCAATGCACCTTAGACTTCCAACTTATGGTTTGGTTCATGATTTTTCTACAGGACAGGATGTAGTTCAGAACAGGGTCAATCAGATTATAGAGCTACATGAAAACAAAAGAAGGGCTTCTGATCAGAATTGCAGAAATCAGATTAGGGTTAAGAAAGATTTTGATAAGTCAGGAGGTAGAGGGACTTCATAGTTGGGGATACAATTTTGTTATGGGATAAAGGCAGAGAGAAAGCATGAAAACATGGCAAGTTTGACAGTTTGTGGTTGGGTTCATATGTGATCCGGGAGATAGCAGGTCCTAATTCTTTCCATCTCAGCCATTTGGATGGTGAGCCCATTAACATTCCAAGGAATGGGCAACAGCTCAAACTCTTCTTCAGATGATGGGCAATTTGGTGTCCAAAGGGACACCCTTTGTAACGTATATCTAACCCTTCTCCTTTAATTTCAGTTTTGTATTATTTCATTCATTATGTAATTATGTTACTTAGATTATTCATTGTTTCATAATTTCATTTGTAATTGTTGTACAATAGTAGTTTTATTTATCTGATTATTGTTTATAGCATTTTATTTATTCATTTTATACATGTATTTATGTTGGGTATTGGTGAGCACTCTGTTTTGTAGATTCTAAAGTGGCGTTGACAGAATTCTAACTATACAAGGGTGACAACGACCTAATGGAACATTAATGGCAGTTCAAGATCTGCTGGAGGAAAAGAGCAACTAGCAATCAAGTTTTGTTAACATCCTGCAATGAAAATTTTTTACCTTTAATGTTTCTTTTCATTTCTTTATTTCTTTCTTTTAAAGTAGTATTTCATGTTAATTGGGTGGGTGCTAAATTGGTAACACTCCATAAAATGTTATTATAAGGCATAATTATGTCACTTTATATGTGACCAATGTAAATATTAGATGTTGTGACAGACTTATTGTGTTATAAATATGTCAACTAAAGTGCTTTATGGTGTGTGAGAAATGTATGGTAGCATTCATAAAAGAGTTTGTTCATTATTTTCCCTCTCCACCATTGTGTCTATGAATGTAATATGTGTAAAAACTAAATTCCTACTATCTTCAAGTTTGAAGCCCAGTTTCATGTTAATATTATGGTAGCTGCGGGAGGTATTTACCTCCACGTGTGAACCTGACGAGAAAAGAAGACTCCGGGAAGCAAGAGAAACCCTAATGAGTTGGCTAATAACCCTAGAAGCCTTGTCGACTCAAGAAGATAATTTATATTTGGCTATTAGCCTCCAAGAGAAGAAGTCAGCCAGAAATAATAATAATATACTGAATAGACACATATCTAGAAGGAGAAGTCAGCCCCAGCAAAACTGGCAAAACCACTATAAATACAGGGCGCCAGTTCTCATTTGACAGGATCTTAGAATTGCAGTTCCCAGTTTGGTGCGCACTGCAACTCCAGTTTGGTGCGCACGTGTGGAGGAGGACTGCAGGTGCAGCTGCAGTAGCAGCTATTTTCAGTGTTGGCTTGGACTATCTATTGGCGAGGGTTTGGACTATCTGATCAGCTTTTTGTGATGCGCTATCCTTAGGGAATGATGCGCTACCCTTTGTTTGGCTATCTAGCCTAGGGTTTGCTTCCGGAGGAATTCTCAGTCAAGGTTAAGGTGCTCGGAGGGAGGCTTCGGCCTATGGTTGGGTGACGAAGGTATCGTCAATGGTAAAAACGAGCACACCATCTTCTATATTCTAACAGGTTATGGGCCCACACCCCTTCAGTCAGCATAAAACGCTGGAAGGAAACATAGCCGCTAGACATTGAGCTCGTTGAGGAACTACCGCTAGGGTTACTAGCAGGAGCAGTTTCCAAAAGCACTGCAGCTAGGGTTACTAGCAGAAGCAGTTGCAGAAACCTTAAACCTCTTGTCGAGGCACCTTAAGTAACGATATTGACCTAATGTTCGGATAGATCAGTGCGCCCTAGCCCAACGCATCTACTGGTACTCTCAGAAGGCCAAGACGTGAAGTTTGGATTTTTGGTCAAATCTAAGGTTTGACCAAGTCAAGCAGCGATGACAAACTCTATGAAGTCTAAGAACAAGTTAGATGGAGCCTCTAACTTCAGAGCATGGAAGACAAGGATTGACCTCATCCTTGCTAAGAATAAAGTACTGGATATTGTGAAAGGAAAGATCATGAAGCCAGAGTTTGAAGAAGGAGAAGAGAAGGAACCGCAAAACGTTGCAGCTATGGAGAAGTTCAAAGATGTTGACATCAATGCCATGAGTATCATAGTGGATTCCATAAAAGACCACTTGATACCCTACATCTCCCATCTT
>ML777154.1:68663-80220 GCA_009831015.1 Picea engelmannii
GTAGTGAACCACTGGATTGTAGTTATGTACTACTATGAATAGACACAGTTGTGCTCTATCCTTGTTCTAATTGCCTTGAAGACTATCAGCAGTTTATTGGAGATAATGATCATTCAAATGGATGATGAACAAAGATTTTCCAGGCGGAAAATAGTTCAGAACTTTTACTCCTCTTGTATCACTCTATGGTGAGAGTGACTTATCCAGCATCATATCTAATTACTCAGATGAAGTATGGTTTCGAGATTTGATGCAGCTGATGGTGATGGTGATGCTCATGATCTAGTCATGAAATAGTCTAGATGACTATATTGATGCTACCGGGTAAATGGTATGTTTTTGTGCTCAAGTCCATTACCTATAAATACCTCTCTAGCTAGGAGGGAGTGTTAATATTATGGTAGCTGCGGGAGGTATTTACATCCACGTGTGAACTTGACGAGAAAAGAAGACTCCGGGAAGCAAGAGAAACCCTAATGAGTTGGCTAATAACCCTAGAAGCCTTGTTGGCTCAAGAAGATAATTTATATTAGGCTAATAGCCTCCAAGAGAAGAAGTCGGCCAGAAATAATAATAATATACTGAACAGACACATATCCAGAAGGAGAAGTCGGCCCCAGCAAAACTGGCAGAACCACTATAAATACAGGGCGCCAGTTCTCATTTGACAAGATCTCAGAATTGCAGTTCCCAGTTTGGTGCGCACTGCAGCTCCAGTTTGGTGCGCACGTGTGGAGGAGGATTGCAGGTGCCGCTGCAGTAGCAGCTATTTTCAGTGTTGGCTTGGACTATCTATTGGCGAGGGTTTGGACTATCTGATTAGCTTTTTGTGATGCGCTATCCTTAGGGAATGATGCACTACCCTTTGTTTGGCTATCTAGCCTAGGGTTTGCTTCCGGAGGAATTCTCAGTTAAGGTTAAGGTGCTCGTAGGGAGGCTTCGGCCTATGGTTGGGTGACGAAGGTATCGTCAATGGTAAAAACGAGCACACCATCTTCCATATTCTAACATTTCAAACATAAACATACAAATATAATTGCTTACATGATAGAACTATTAATTTCTGTTCACAAAAAGCAACAATTGTCTAGGAGATAGAAAGCTTGAGCACAATGCTAATAATAAGATATGGTATTGCCAAACATATGGTAAGACAATAATTGTCAATTTCAAATGGTGGAAACAACAATGTGGTACAAACAATTGATTATAGGAAGAGGACAACCAAATCAAAATATGGTGTCAAGGAATGAGTGAAAGCATTCAGCACCTGTTGGGAATATCTCATTTCCTCGTCCATCAACATCAAAAAGCATTGGAGGCCCTCCTTCCACAGCATATACATGTGCCCTATTTGTCAGTTTTGCTACTGTTATTTCTGTCTACAATGCAAACCAAGAAATAAGTAGTCAATAAGACAATAATTCCCATAAGCAAAATCAAACATAATTGAAATATTCAATACATGAGCATAGAGGAGAATAAATTGTAGGAATTCCAAAAATGAGGAAACTAAAAGATATTTTATTATATATTGGTTAAACATTTTTGGGTTTTTTTGCCATGCCTCTTTCAAACCATTAGCCAATTCATGTACTTAGTTTGTAAACAACACTAAACAGAACTTGACAAGGCATGACACAAAGTAATATATAGTAAGGAGAACCCTAAAATTTTAAAGAGGGACCTCGGAGAAAGACATTTTCTAGGTACAACAATTGCAGTAATTTCTATTTTGTTTTTCATGTCATAGATACTACTAATAACCATTTGTAAATGTTTCAAATAAAATAATCTAAAGAAAGACTCATATGCTATCCACCATAGACTGTACAATAATTACAATAATTAGTTTAATGTTACTTCTATCCACCATATAGACTTTACAATAATTATTGTAATGACAAACATTACAATAATTAGTTCAAACTTCAATGTTACTTCTTCTTGATAGCATCATGTTAATAAAGTTTTTTTTGTGCTTAACATTTATCATTCCTGCCATGGTCAGCTTCATAATCAGTTTAATGTTATATTAACAACTAATATTGCATAGTAACGCTAATAAGTGTTTCTATAGCAGCTAAGAAATCTGTCACAAAAGATCAATCATGTAATTTTGTCTATGTGGTGAACCAAATCTGGTTCACGAGTTAAATATCCAAAATAATTGGAACACAATGTAGAAATCCATATGGAGAACAATATATATAAAAGGTACGAGTAAAAATATGAGTTGAATACAAATGAGAAATGAGGGTTGTATATATACCCATGCAAGGGTTCCCTTTCATAAGAGATATGACCTTTCATATGAGGTGTCTCTTCATTAGTAATTAATTGTTAATTATTAGTTATTTACTTATTATTTATATTTATATATATTATATATATTTATGTTTGTTACATTGTCTTCCCCTTTAGAAATGCTTTGTCCTCAAAGCATGTTTATGGAGAGGCTTACGTCTTCGTTCTGGCTTGCAATGTCTTCACATGATTATCTATTTTTGGTGTTATCAGGATTGACAATACGAGAAGATATGACTGACAAAGAGTTGAGTTGAACTGTCGAATTGCAAAAGGGTCAGACCATCCTAATTCAATCTTTTGTTGAACGTTGCACTTCCACAATGAATGGTTATCATGAGACTTAATTGCACTGGTATCAATATTTTTTGGATGATAAGTTAATCGTTCTCGTCCTAAATGACATTGATATTCTGACTGGTTAAGTTATCTGCTCTTATGATTTGAATGTCGATAAGGAGTTTTTATAACATAATTTTCCCTTATTATACTTGTAACATTTTCTTGGTTTAATTTCGATATATGATTTTTTTCACGCACTAATGTTTCCTTGTTAATGGTTGAATTTCGATTAGTAAGTACACTTGGAGCTTCCATCGTTTGTACTCTAACATCTAACGTTGTCTTTTTTTCAGTTGACTTTGCAGCTTCTTGAGCTATGACGTGGATTGGATCTGTAATTGTTCCATTTTCCATAACTTGGATTTGTTCATCTGAAAACTTCAATGCTTCCTTTTCTGTAAGCAGTTCTAACTTGTTTTCCAGAGACTTCTTATCATTCTTAAACTTTTTTATTTGCGTAAGTAGGTTTTGATAATGATTTTTTAACCGCGAATTTTCTTCATTATCTGTTTTGTCAATATCCTTAATGTCTGGATTTTCAAGTTTCTCTTCTCCAACTTTCTAATTTGTTCAAGTAACCCTTGATTAAGATTCTTCAAACGAGAATTTTCTTCATTTTTTACTGATAGGTTCTTCTCAAGATCTTGATTATGTTGTTCCAACTTCTGAACGCATTGTTTTCTATCATTTGACTTCTTAATCTGTGTAAGTAGTTTTTGTTTGTGGTCTTTTAAGCGAGAAATTTCTTCGTTTTTATCTATGATAATTTCGTCAAACTCTTTTTGCACCCTTGTTATTGACTTTTGATTTTATTGTAGGATCACCTTCGCTATATCTTTAAAGTCTTTTGATGAAGGTATTATCGATTTTGACCTTATAGTAGTGTCTCGAAATGTCATCATCTAATTCTTATAGGGGAACATCACAAACATTTTCTCCATGTTTAAGATGAAGGTACCTATATGTTTAAACCAGGGCAACCCGAGAATGATGTAAATTTCTTTTTTATACATAGTTGTAACATAGAATTGAGATATATACTCATATTCATCAATTGTCACTTGTAACTTGTAACATCCCGCTCTGGTGCACACTGAGCGAACTTATTCTTTGAGGACACTTGCTTGCAAGTGATCCAGATTATTATATTATTGGTCGTTGATTATGATTATGAGGCATTATGGATGTGATTATATGTTATTTTGTTTATTTACATAGACAGGTGCTATTGACTGGGTTCTCCTGAGTGTGCAGGACTTTGGACCTCGAGAATGCAGAGGCATCGATAAAATCCCTTGGACTCTGGATCGAGTCAGGGAGTGGACTATTGGGGTTTGATTGTTGTTGATATGACATATGCACATCTGATTAGATGTTATGATGATTGATTTTATTTCTGACATGATTCATTGATGATGCAGGCTGACGATAGCTTGCCGACCAGACTCACATGTGGAGTAGAGGGATCACGCACAACAACCAAAGACATTGAGGGAGAGCTGTGGACAGCAGCCCTGCCACAACCTACTAGCACTCCCATCGTGGCTCGAACTGTAGGTTAACGATTACCTAGTTCGAGAAGACCCACGATGCCGTGAGGGAAAACTGCGACAATCACTCACGATGATTCTAAGGGGCGCACAATAAGGCAGGAGCCTTATTCCTTAGAGGCCCTTAGTCTCCCACAAGATCACCTGGCGGAGTATTGACTCCGGGGGGTTTTTATGTCTACCAAGTCAATCAAGAGGCGAGTGGCACCCTTGGAGAACATAGTGCGTCTTGAAGGGCACGTCGCGCAAGAAAAATGGAAAGAAGTGAGTGGCACCCTTGGGGCACGTAGTGCGTCCTGAAGGGCACGTCGCGCAAGAAAAACGAAAAGAGGCGAGTGACACCCTTGGAGCACGTAGTGCGTCCTGAAGGGCACGTCGCGCAAGAAAAACGGAAGGAGGCAAGTGGCACCCTTGGAGCACCTAGTGCGTCCTAAAGGGCACGTTGTGTTGTTAACTAATAAGTGAATAAACCTAGATATCCTTAGAACGAATGATGTGATACGAAAGATTTAAAAACAATTTCCCTAATAAAAATGTCGCCCAGGCTAGGAAAATAAAATCTAGGTCTAAATGATACTTGTAGTAAAAAAAAAATAATAATAATAATAATAATCATTAAACATGTGACGAAAAGGGGGTAAGAAATT
This sequence comes from Picea engelmannii, assembly GCA_009831015.1. NCBI lineage: Eukaryota > Viridiplantae > Streptophyta > Pinopsida > Pinales > Pinaceae > Picea > Picea engelmannii. The sequence goes on from ML777154.1 coordinate 73,510, forward strand.
CAATTAATTTATTAAAATCAAATTACTTTGGTGGATTAAATTTTTAAAAAAGGGAAATGATTGTTTGTTACATATGCTAATTAAAATTTATTAATTAAAAAAAAAAAGGGGAAAAAGGTAATTTTCTACACTTGCTAATTTGAGTTTTAGATAAAAAGGGAAAAGAGGGAAACGTAAAAAGAATTAGGAAACTAAGGGGAAAAGGGGGAAACATAAAGAAAAAGGGAAACATAAGGAAAAAGCAGAATGACTAACTTAGTAAGGAATCTTGTCTTTAAGAACTTTCTAAATTGAACTCAACTAGGAGCTTAGTAAGGGAATATGGGGACACCTAGGTGCGATTTTAGGAATGCTTTTAGGTGGGTGAGGAAAATAGGACTAATTAAATAATTAATGAAATTAATTTCTGGTGTAACTAAGGGAATGGGTGACATGTGTACGAGGGAGGTTTTTTCTAAATTAAATTATTGAAAAATAAATTAAATGGGAATTTGGGAAAGAAATCACTTAGAAACTCTATATAAAGGAGGGAGGAGGAGGAGGAGTATGGATCTCTTCCTTTATGCGTAACGTTACGCTGCAGAATTTTTGTCTTGACTGACTTATCTTGTGGGAGTTGGGATACCCAGCTCGGGTAATGAGTGGTAGCTCTACCTTGCGAGGCGAGTTGGTTGCTAGTTGTTATTGGGTTTAGTGTGCGTGACCCCCTTTGCGGCTTGGGGGGCTCAGGGAGAAGAAGAGTACCCCTAGCATTGGCTGGGAGGTACCAGTGAAGTCACATCGATCGACAAGCAGGAGTTGGACGGAGCACGCGCGGGACAACAACTCGGAGTTGTCACCTTGGGCTACGGTACGCCTATGTTTATTTTGAATGGTAGATAAATATTGTTTTTGCACTTTCATTTCTGTACTTTTAATGATGTAAAGAAAGTGTTTTACTTAGAATTTTTAATCGAGAACTTAAATTCATACTAGCTTTACGCCCGTTGCATTGAATTGATTCCCTTGGCAACTGATCATTGATTGCTATGACTGTTCTGATGTTTTAATGATTATTATGAAGAGATTGTGCTTTATATTTTATCCTCTTCCCTAGATCATCAGTCCACGCTTAAGCAGTCGGCCAGGAGCTGGGTCGACGGTCGTCACTTCGGTTTTAATAGACCTATATATCCTAACGCCCTGCTTTTATGTGCGTGGATAATGAGCGAAGGATAGTTTTGCCCAGTTGTCTACCCTTGATGATTGTTCGTGATTGATTGATTGCCTTGCGCCTTGTTGCGATTGATTACCTCTACGATTGTTTATCTTTTCTCTCAGCGAACCACTTATTATCTTTTGTGTTTTCACCCTTACTTACCCAACATTCAACCCACTCTTCTTGACATCTTACACACAGCGATTTGTATTCATTGTTGGCACAACAGCTCCATCATTACTCTGCATTTTATTATGTCTGATGGCAAAGGCCCTCTGCATTTCAATACAATAAACCTCGAATTTATCCCTCTGTGTCTTATTATGCTGGATGGAAAATATCCTCTACGTTCCAATACTTTCCACCGCGAATTCCCTCTGCAAATCATTATGGTTGAATGACGAATTTTCCTTGTGTTTTAATATCTTCAACCCCGAAATTTCTCCCTCTGCTAATCATTGTATTCTGATGACAAATTGTCCTTGTGTTTTAATACCTTCAACCACGCAAATTCTCCCTCTGCAATTCATTGTATTCCGATGACGAATTTCCTTGCGTTTTAATACCTTCCACCACAAAATTTCTCCCTCTGCATTTCATTGTATTCTGATGGCGAAATTACCTTTCATTTTAATCCATTCAACCACGAATTTCCTCGGTAACTCATTACAGTTGATGGCGAATCTTACGCTGCGACTTTTTTACTGTTCCATTGACTACGAACTTACATTCCTTTAACTTGTTTGAGTGCAATATCAATGTGGTTTTTAATACATATTTGACTGTGTTTTTCATTAATAAAACTCAGTGCCTTTGATGATAAAACTCAACAACGTTCATTGATGAAACCCAGCGATTTTGAGGATAAAACTCCGCTTGTCATTATTAAAACTCAGTGAATTGATTATGCTATCACAGTGAATTAGTAATGCGATTTTAAATGTGCCATCAATGGCAGCAATTTATGTGACTGCGTTTTAGTAATGTGATTTTAATATGCTATCACAGGGAATTATATTACAGTGAATTAGAATTGCTATCACAGTGAATTAATTATGCTATCACAATGAATTAGTAATGCCATCAAAGTGAATTAAATATGCTATCACAGTGAATTAGTAATGCGATTTTAAATATGCTATCGTGGCAGCGATTCTCTAGATATTGTGCAATAGCGATTTTTCTATTTCATTATATAACAGCGATTTATATTCACTTATGTCAGCGATTCAGATTTGCCCATGGTTGTGATGTAACAGTAATACCTTGATTCCTGACAGCACTTAATTAATATACCGACAGTAAATATTGGTAGTAAATTTTGATGGTATGCCAGCGTTGACAGTAACTATAAATAAGTGACAGCCTTTTTATATGCGTTATGTATAATAATAGTCGGCAATAATATAGTATAGACTGAACAACATTTTTAGCGATTAATATTGAATGTCTTATACACAGCATGCTTGTAGTGAATTGATTACACCAAGATACATACTGCTAATTTAAAATACAACTGAAGGACAGCGTGTTTATCTAATGGAATAAAGAACGGCATCCGAATGATTGTTAGACAGCGTGTGGTAAATTAATATTGTTGATAGTGTTATAATTATAGTGTTATATATTAATATTGTTAATAGCGTTATATACTAATATTGTTAATAGTGTTAGATTAATAGCGTTATATATTAATATTGTTATTATTGTTATATATTGTTAAATCGTTAATTTAGATTTGTATTTATTGATTAATTTAGACTTGTTAATTTAGGCAGCAAATCGATTATTATATAAGCAACATGATTCAATAGTTGACTTAATTTAATGGACAGTGCGTATTGTTAATCAGCGTTCCTTGATGTTGTTCAGTGCCTAACTTAGGTCACCATATGATAACATTTATGACCATAGTAGCTTGGTTACAGCTCACTCCTTCGCACTTAGACATCTTGCTTGGATGGTTTGGGTTGTTGGCGAAGTCGTGTAATAGCTTGTGCATTTTCTTTTTGAATGACGTCATCTTGCGTCTTGTCGACCTGTTGCTTGGGGTGTGGGTGTAGTCTTCTTGTCAGTAACTCGGCTCCTAGCGCGTTGTATTGATCTAGAGTCCTTGGTCCAAATAGGTTATGTTGCGCTAGGGCTATTGTCGCGCCTATCACCTGGGGACGGCATAATTCCTGATGAGGGGATCATGGCACGCCCTATTGGATAGAGGCAATGGATAACTTGGCTGGAGTCTGTGCTTCCCTTTGTGGGTGTGTTGATCATTGTAAGTCTGTTGTGGGCGCTTGGGTTGTAACGCCTTCATGCGTTGGGTTTTGTGTGCCATAGAGGTTCTACTGACTGGTCGTCGGGACTGTTGTGTCGAGATTGTGGATGTTGTCCTCAGCTTGTAAGCGTTGTCATGTTGTGTGTTCGGCGGGTAGTCGTTTCTATCTTCTTGATTTACGCATGTTTTGCCCAGTTGATCGTCGTGCTAGTGCGTTGAGTCATTGTTGTATGTTGCCTAATCTGCGTGAGTGTGTTCGTCGTCCGGTGGTGTGGATTAACTGTTGTCGTCGTTGCCTTCCTATCCAACAAAAAAAAATTGCTTCGCTTGTAGTCGTAACGAGAGGGGTCGTTACACACAAACAATTTTACTTCACTTCCAACTTTTGAACACATTGTTTTCTATCATTTGACTTCTTAATCTGTGTAAGTAGTTTTTGTTTGTGGTGTTTTAAGGGAGAAATTTCTTTGTTTTTATCTATGATAATTTCGTCAAATTATTTTTGCACCCTTGATATTGACTTTTGATTTTCTTGAAGGATCACCTTCGCTATATCTTTAAAGTCTTTTGATGAAGGTATTATCGATTTTGACCTTATAGTAGTGTCTTGAAATGTCATCATCTTCTTCTTTATACATAGTTGTAACATAGAAATGTGATATATACTCATATTCATCAATTGTCACTTGTAACTACTTAATTTGAAAAATATCTTCCTTTTCAATTATATTCGGTTCTGGAATAAATAATTGATTTGCCAAATCATTATTAATGTAATTTTCATTATGGTCCAAGCCGATAATGATGTTAACCTCTCTTCCTTGAATACTTCCCTTTAATGTAGAAAACATGTAACATGAAATATAACAACTTAAGAAAATCTTCCTTTTCCCTTGTTATTAGACTCCATCTTGCTTTCATCGATAATTTGTGATACCTCACAAAAAAAACTTCCTTATACACTTTAATTCTTCAATAGCTTCTTTGATTATATATTATATATATGTGTGTGTGTGTGTGAATTTTAAATGTCCCCTTTTAATTCCAAATGGAATAAGTTTTTTATAACCATAATATAAGTGGAATAAATAATATATTCCCTTTTAACTTCGAATGGGCACCTTTTTTATACTTTAATAAAAACCTTTTGACTTGAAAAAATCTTTTAACTTTTTCACCTTTTTAAATATACCTAAGTCCTTTGGTATAATTATATTTAAATAACACTTTATACTTCCTTGATATAATATAATAATAATATACTTTGGTCATAAAATATATTTATGTACTTTTTTTCTTCTAATACCCTTTCTTATAGACTATAACAAACCAAATGAATATCCTCTCTTTTAAATTGGCTCGTTCTTCCGTTCCAAAAGGGTAAAATAAATATTTTTCACTTCACTATTTTTATATAAGTGTTAAGGACTTCAGTGATTGACTCTTTAATTAAACTTCGATGTTGTAGCGATTCCTTGTATTACTGTATTGGCACCATAAATATAATGTATCTTGCAATAACAAGGTGGCCTATTTGGGAGGAATGATTGTTACCCTCCCTACCCACGTTCAAATCCTTGGAGTGACATGTTGTGTTCTTAATGGGTCTATAAGATGCTCTTGTTGTTGAGCCCCCAATATTTCGAAAATGCTCGGCCTCCCCATGTTTTCTCGCGGATTTTGGGGGGGTTCTCCGTGGACATAGCGAGTACCAATATCCGGTGTCGTGAACCACATGTTAAAAAAAAAAAACAAGGTGGCCTATTAATTAATCGCGATTATTATATAACCTAGACCATAAAAACGTTATACACGAGTCGCAACTTCTCCCTTAGCTTTTCTCCATTGTTGTTTGCCACCAACAAGTTGGATATCGCATAAATTTGATCGGTTATATATATAACTCCTTGTTAATAAATATTTTCCTTCATCCTTCCTCTAATTTGATGAATGATCGCGACTTTTTGATAGAGGTTTTTCGGACTGATATCTTGTATAATTGTAATCTCCATGCACAATTGTAATCTCCACGTCCAGCAACAAAGGTGCATTTAACTAGTCACAAATCTTTTTTTTATGACTACGGTAGCGTCAATCTTCAAGTCACAGTTCTTCAAGAATTCAATTACCAAGAAATGATTTCGACGGAAATATTCTTCGCAGCCTAGCAATGGCCCAATCAGAATAGACATGGCTCCACACTAACTGATATTATCCCCTGTCTGTGATCTTTCGGTGGAAATTAGTTCAACAGCACAATAATTTATGGTGATGTCCACCCAAAATCTTTGATGGCTTTTTCAACATGCTTCTTATTTGTTGTAGATTCCCAACGGATTTGTTTTTCAACTATTTTAGAGGAATGTTTGTGATTCCCTTTTTTTTGGCAGCTAGAGATGGTACCCAGAATCTCGATTTTCACCCTTGGACTTAAGAGATCTGCTCGACTTTGATATTTCTTCCTCTGATTATATATATATAAAACAAATTCTTTGGTATATTTTTTTTAATAAATTCTTTTTTTAAGATTTGGAATGAACAAAATAAAAATTCAATGAAATGAGACATGGCTTCTAATATGTGCTTCGAATATTTTGCAGCGGAAATAATCTTTTCTTCCACAACAATTTTGATATTTAAATGGAAAATTTCCCTAGCGTGGTCAAAGACCCAGAGTTAGAGAAACTCTGAGAGAACTGTAGTTCTGGCCAAAAGCCTCCAGTGACGTTGCCAAGGGCAACACAAATTTTTGACAAAAGGTTTGATGGCCAAAGGCCAGGATCAGAAAGGAGGGTCTGATACCAATGTGGTGAACCAAATCTGGTTCACGAGTTGTTGACCGCCTGCTTAGCACAGAGGTCAACTCATTATCATGAAGATTATTCTATGTCAGAGACAGAGATGGTTCTACTGGGTGTTTTATACACCAGCACTTAAATTTTTGTAAACGGGATTTCCGCACCCCTGCGAGGGTATATAATGTAATAATGTCTGCATGGATCATAGTTAGGTCAGGTACCTTGGATGTTGACATCGGGGGAGTTCCTTTCATCGAGGGTTTTTTCATCTCAGGGGTTTAATGTGGCCTAACTAGTCAAGTTAATCTCCATTGAGTTTTTCCCTCCCAGGCTTCCTCCAAAGTGGTGGAAGGCGCTCTGGTGATCTCGTTCATTGAGTAACCTCTTAGGAATATTGTAAATGACCATGCCAGGCAATGTCTGAAGTTTCGCGGAATTCCGTC
>ML777154.1:105860-217657 GCA_009831015.1 Picea engelmannii
GAAACGTCGGTATGGGTACGATACGACCAGGAAACGTCGTCAGTCATACCATCCGGTATGGCCGGCGGCGTTTCCTGGCCGTACCGGCCCGTACGACCGGCGTTTCTGGCGTCTTTGAGGCGAAATAAAAAGAAAAATAAAAGGGGGCCGTGGGGCCACCAAACATTCAATTATATTTTATTTTTGCATTTTCTATGTTTTTCTTGCATCATTATTGCATTTTTTTTGCATCATTATGTTTTTCTTGCAATATAATGTCTTATTTTTAAAAAAACTATATATATATATATATTTTTTAATTTTTTTATATACAACATTTCCCCCGGCGTTTCCCCGGACGTTTCCATTTTGGGGGGCCTGTTTCGTACCGTCCCGGTTTCGGAAACTTAGAAACATTTCCCCGTTTCGTGCAACTTAGGGAGCACCCTATTGTGTGCTAAGGTTTGTCTTGAGGGCCACCTTTGTTGGCACCTTGTATTCTCGGTGGAGAGAGGTTATTCTCTTGGCAATATAGCAATGGGATTGCTGGGTTTTTCCCTTGATTGAGAAGGGTTTTCCCGGATAAATTTCTGGTGTCTTGTGCATGGTTATTCTTCTTGTGATCTTGGTTTACTGCAGCTAGTGTAGTGTTGCTGCAGTGGTTATGGTTCAGGTAAATGCTAAATTGAAAATAAACTACATGCTTGAGTTCTTGAAGATGACTACTGCACAATCTTGAAGGCAGGCCGTGAAATTTGAGGGCTGCTAGAACCCTTGACGTTGGCATAAGGAGAGGGCCGTACCTTCCCTTAAACTCTGTGGTGAAGGTTGAGACTGGCCGCAGGCCTAGTAGACTTGGTCGAGCCTTATTTAGGGTCTTAAAGGGAACCGCAGTATAAAGAAACCCCTCTAAGGGTTGTCGCAGCTAGGAGTCCTAAACCGCAGACTTAAAACCAAAAAAAATTGCAGACCTGTTGCAGCACATCTGAGGAAGCGAATAAGTGTTATCTGAGGCAGCGAATAAGAGTTTTCTGAGGGTATAAGGCTGAGGTTGAAGTATTGAAGCCTGTTCTGAAGCAAGTTCTGAAGAAAATTCCAGACCTGTTCTAAGGTTAAACAAGGGCAGATTTGGAGCTGATAAAGGGAAAATCTGAGGTAAATCTAAGAGGGAACTTCAGCAGAAAATGGGCAGTGAAGATCTGAGGTAAACCAGTAGATCTGAGATGAGTTTTGAGTTCTGTCCTAAAGCATCTCACAGGTCTGTCATGGGGTTTTTTTCAAGTGAAATTTAAAGAGCTGTCCTTCAGAAGTAACCCTGGCGAATTTCAGACCTGGGTTGAGGTCCCTCTCTTTTGAAGCAAATTACAGGCATACGTCATGCAAAGTTTGAGGACGAAGTTTGGAGCCATCATTTGTATATCCAAGCAAATATTAAGGAGCAGCTAGGCCAAACTTGAGATTCATCGTGAGCACAAATTTTCCAGGATTGCTACAGGAATTTTGCTAGCCAAGTTCTAAATCTGAGTTTGAAGACATTCTCGTTTTGAAGTAAAATTTCTGAAACTTGTCTCGAGAATAATCCTTGACATGACTTTTTGAGTGTGTGTTATAAGTGCATCTTATTCAAGCTCTAGTGGACATCAAGGAGACTAAACTTGCAGCTAGTGATGTGCAAGGTTTCAAGCCCTTGTCACTATGCGAATCATTGTCCTTTGTGGAAGAAAGGAAAGCAACTTTAGCCACCTCAAAAGAAGTCGAAGAATGCAAGCAAGAACAACGAGGATTTTTCTCTATCTCAGTCTTCTCGGGAAGACCAAAAGCAAGATTGAGCATAATTGTAGACTAAGGTAAGTTTTGTACTACTTTCCTTATTTGATTTCATCATTACTCTATAGTAGTTTGCTTTTGATAATGAAGGATATTATCCCTTGTATGGGAGCCCTCATGACTTGGACCATTATCCCTGGTACAGGAATCCAAATTTTCTTGGTTGGTCATTATCCTAGTACAAGAGGCCATTTTGGTTGTTATCCCTATGGGAGGCCATCTTGGTTATTATCCTAGTACGGGAGGCCAGATTTCTTATTTCATTATTGAAGGGCCATGATCCAATTTTTTCTTGGTTGGTTATTATCCTAGTATAGGAGGCCATTTTGGTTGTTATCCCTACGGGAGGCCATCTTGGTTATTATCCTAGTACGGGAGGCCAATTTCCTTGCTTAGCAAAGTACTGTAGAGGCAGTAGAGGACCTGAGAAGACATGGAATGTCTCCAGGTTAGCAACACAGGAAAAGGAAGATGTTTATTCTTCCGACTTCAGAGGGGGTCACTTGACTCAGAGGAAGTCAAACTATTTGAGAAGGAAGAAACAGTACCTTCTCCCCCTTCAGCAGTTCAGAGGGAGACGGTCATTGATTCAGTTGATCCTGTAGCTCCAGTTGATGTTCCCAGAGACATGGCAGTAAGCCGGAAGAAGCCTACATGAGCTCGACAGACTCTGCAAGAGGCAGAGGGACATGCAGCTCCTTGTGATACATTCTGAGAGAGCAAGAGACCACATAGATTTTCGACCTATGTTTCAGCCATGAGCCACATCATTGATACTGAGCCTTCTTGTCATGGAGAAGCAGCAAGTCAGCAGGTTTGGCAAGATACCATGACCGAAGAGTATCAATCCATCATGAAGAATGATGTGTGGGATATTATTCTGAGACCGGAAGGGAAGTCTATCGTGACTTCCAAGTGGATCTATAAGATCAAACATGCAGCTGATGGAAGTGTCGAGAAGTACAAAGGGAGATTTGTGGCTAGAGGATTCTCGTAGGTGGAGGGAATAGATTATTAGGAGACATTTGCTCCTATTTCCCAATACACTTCCATCAGTACAATTATTGCTCTTGCAGCATCCATGGGTTGGAGACTACATCGGATGGATGTAAAGACAGCCTTTCTCAATGGTGAGATTGAGGAAGAAGTTTACATCGAGCAGCCAGATGGATTCATGACACATGGGAAGGAGTTTCATGTATGCAAGTTGAAGAAAGCCTTGTATGGACTAAAGCAGGCACCTCGTGCTTGGTATGAGAAGATTGATGGATACTTGATGAGTTTGGGTTTCAGCAAGAGTGTTGTTGATCCAACCTATACTATCACATTGTTGGTGACGAGTGCCTGATTTTAGTCCTGTATGTTCATGACTTATTCCTCACCGGTTCAGAAAGCCTCATTGTTGAATGCAAGCATGCATTAGATTTTGAATTCGAGATGAAGGACCTTGGTATGATGCACTACTTCTTGGGTCTAGAAGTGTGGCAGAGGACTGATGAGATTTTCCTGAGTCAAGGAAAATACACAGTGGAGATATTGAAGAAATTTGGGATGATAGACTACAGATCCATGCCTACACCGATGGTGATGAATCTGAAGAAGATGAACGAGGCTTCTTATGATTCAGGCGAGATTGATCCACATCTTTACAGACAGTTGATTGGATCATTGATGTATCTGGTTAACACCAAACCTAATATATACTATGCAGTGAGTGTACGCAGTCAGTTTATGAGTCAACCGAGACAGACACACTGGATAGCAGCGAAGCATGTGTTGAGATATTTAAGAGGCACAGTTGGTTATGGAATGAGATATGCCTCCAGTGTAGACATGAGATTGCAGGGATATGTCGATGCATATTGAGCAGGGAGCGCAGTGGACCGGAAGAGTACCTTCGGTTGTTGTTTTACTTTGGGATCTGCCATGGTTTCCTGGTGTAGCAGGAAATAGACTTTTGTGGCTTTGAGTACCGCAGAAGCAGAGTACATTGTATTATGTAGGGCAATCCGCGAAGCAGTGTGGCTTCACAAGCTCCTTGCAGACTTATTTAGACATGAGATGGATTCCACTGTTATCCATTGCGATAACCAGAGTTGTGTGAAGCTCTTCGAGAATCTTGTCTTTCACGATAAATCGAAACACATTGAGATGAAATACCATTACATCAGAGATATGGTGCAGAGGAAAGCAGTACATGTGCAGTACCTTTCTACACACGAGCAGGTTGCAGATGTCTTCACCAAACCGCTTGCCAGGACGAAGTTCAAGTACTTCCGTGAGAGACTTGGACTGGTGGAGAATGTCTCCCTAGCTGAGAGGCAGTGTTGATGATTGCAACTTCATGAGACATTCTCCAAATCGTACTCCTCTAGACTGAGTTGAGATGATATGTGAGAACACCCATGTGATGGGTGAGTCATACTCCTCTGGACTGAGTCGAGATGACGTGTGTGGTCTCTTGTCATGCTCCTCTGGACTGAGTTGAAATAACTTGAGATAGCCTCCTGTCGGACTCCTATGGACTTAGTTGAGTCGACTTGAGATGGCTCTCCAGATCATACTCCTATGGATTTAGTTGAGTTAGTCAGTTGAGAGTGACATCCCTCTGGTTGAGCACATGTGGACTTGTCCCTAGGAGGCAGAGAGACATACAACTCCTTGTGATACATTCCGAGAGAGCAAGAGACCACAGAGATTTTCGAGCTATGTTTCAGCCATGAGCCACATCATTGATACTGAGCCTTCTTGTCATGGAGAAGCAACAAGTCAACAAGTTTGGCAAGATGTCGTGATCAAAGAGTATCAGTCCATCATGAAGAATGATGTGTGGGATATTGTTCCGAGACCGGAAGGGAAGTTTGTAATGACTTCCAAGTAGATCTATAAGATCAAACATGCATCTGATGGAAGTGTCGAGAAGTACAAAGCAAGATTTGTGGCTAGAGGATTCTCTCAGGTGGAGGGAATAGATTATGAGGAGACATTTGCTCCTATTGCCCAATACACTCCCATCCGTACAATTATTGCTCTTGCAGCATCCATGGGTTGGAGACTACATCAGATGGATGTAAAGACAGCCTTTCTCAACGGTGATATTGAGGAAGAAGTTTACATCGAGCAACCAGATGGATTCGTGACACATGAGAAGGAGTTTCATGTATGCAGGTTGAAGAAAGCCTTGTATGGACTAAAGCAGGCACCTCGTGCTTGGTATGAGAAGATTGATGGATAATTGATGAGTTTGGGTTTCAGCAAGAGTGTTGTTGATCCCAACCTATACTATCACATTGTTGGTGACGAGTGCCTGATTTTAGTCTTGTATGTTGATGACTTATTCATCACCGGTTCAGAAAGCCTCATTGTTGAATGCAAGCGTGCATTAGCTTCTGAATTCGAGATGAAGGACCTTGGTATGATGCACTACTTCTTGGGTCTAGAAGTGTGGCAGAGGACTGATGATATTTTCCTGGGTCAAGGAAAATACACAATGGAGATATTGAAGAAATTTGGGATGACAGACTACAGATCCATGCCTACACCGATGGTGATGAATCTAAAGAAGATGAACAAGGCTTCTTATGATTCAGGCGAGATTGATCCACACTTTACAGACAGTTGATTGGATCATTGATGTATCTGGTTAACACCAGACATGATATATGCTATGCAGTGAGTGAAATCAGTCAGTTTATGACTCAGCCGAGACAAACACACTGGATAGCAGCTAAGCATGTGTTGAGATATCTACGAGGCACAGTTGGTTATGGCCTGAGATATGTCTCCAATGTAGACATGAGATTGCAGGGATATGTCGATGCAGAATGGGCACGGAGCGCAGTGGACCGAAAGAGCACATCTGGTTGTTGTTTTACTTTAAGATCTGCCATGGTTTCCTGGTGCAGCAGGAAACAAAGTTATGTGGCTATGAGTACCGTAGAAGTAGAGTACATTGCATTATGTGTGGAAATCAGCGAAGCAGTGTGGCTTCGCAAGATCCTTGCAAACTTATTTGGCCATGAGATGGATTCCACCGTTATCCATTGCGATAACCAGAGTTGTGTGAAGCTCTCAGAGAATCCTATGTTTCACAATAAATCGAAACACATTGAGATCAAATAGCATTTCATCAGAGATATGGTGCAGAGGAAAGCAGTACATATGCAGTACCTTTCTACACATGAGCAAGTTACAGATGTCTTCACCAAACCGCTTGCCAAGACGAAGTTCGAGTACTTCCGTGAGAGACTTGGTCTAGTGGAGAATGCCTCCCTAGCTGAGAGGGAGTGTTGTTGATTCCAGCTTCATGAGACATTCTCTAGGTCGTTCTCCTCTAGACTGAGTTGAGACGATCTGTGAGAGAGCCCATGTGATGGGTGTGTCATACTCCTCTGGACTGAGTTGAGATGACATGTGGTCTCTTGTCGTGCTCCTCTGGACTGAGTTGAGACAACTTGAGATGGTCTCTTGTCAGACTCCTATGGACTTAGTTGAGTCGACTTGAGATGGCTCTCCAGATGGTGTACTCTTATGGACTTAGTTGAGTTGATCTATTGAGAGTGGTGTCCCTGTGGTTGAGCACAGCTGGACGTGTCCCTAGTGGCAAAGCACTAGATGATGTGTGGATCCCTTGCTATATTGTCAAAGAGTAAGACTTTGGTAAAACCCTAATTTGTGTTGTAAAGGGTACAAGTCGGCCCCACCATGTAAAGATAATTAATATTGTGTCAAAGATTAATTATATTATTTAGTTGTATAAGTCGGCCCTATTGTGCCAAGTGTCTTGTTTATTCGTTGAGTTAAGTTTTGTATTTATAATAGAGGAGATCCCCGTTGTGGATCAATCATCTCTCTCACTAACTCAACGCATGGCCTGAAATTGTGAAGGGTTGAAGTACGCACACTTTCCTAGGCGTCTTCCCTCTTTTTTATAGGAGCACCCTATTGTGTGCTAGGGTTTGTCTTGAGGGCCACCTTTGTTGGCACCTTGTATTCTTGGTGGAGAGAGGTTATTCTCTTGGTAATATAGCAATGGGATTGATGGGTTTTCCCTTGATTGACAAGGGTTTTCCAAGGATAAATTTCTGGTGTCTTGTGCATGGTTATTCTTCTTGTGATCTTGGTTTACTGTAGCTAGTGTATTGTTGTTGCAGTGGTTATGGTTCAAGTAAATGCTAAATTGAAAATAAACTACATGCTTGAGCTAAATGCAACAATTTTACCCCCTAGGCCTTTAGCCCCTTCTTCCCACTAGGCAAGGTACAGCCCTTACTAGTGTGGCAAATCCCAATGCCCAAACAAAGGTAGGGGAAAATGAAATTAATAAAGATGGAAAGTGGTAAGTATGGAGGGAATGGATGATGACCTTTCATGGACCCACCCAGTGGCAACCCATCCTAAAGGGAGACTAACTTACTAGGGCATCATGTCACCTTCCCAGGTATGAACAAGTTAAAGAGCATAATTTCCAAGCAAACGTTATGAAATGAAGGAGAATTTAATGCAACATATTTAAGTGCTTCAATAATTAGAGTGACACATACCATGATACCCGGACTCTTACCTCATGGAGAAAGACTTATTGCTTCTTCAAGACCAGGCTGGTGGGATGGATGTTGCTGTTGTTGATAAATGGGTTGCACTGAATAAAAGAGGGGCCCTTTGGGGCCATGCTCAAGTCATCCGGCTCTCGGCACTCCATGTCTAGGACATGTGGGCCTCGAGATATGATCTCCTTAGTTATCCCTAGGATAGGGGATAACACTGCCTTTTATGACATTGAGATTTCACCAAGTCAATCACTAACCCTAGATCTCCAAAGTGATCAAAGGATGAGATCTAATCTTACTTTCACTTTAGATCTAACGGCTAGGGCTTAATCAAACTCTCACTTAAGTTACTAATGCCAAATAACTTAGGCATTTAACTTAATTAATAAAAATATCATTCACTTTAATTAATGACTCATAAAGTGAACTTCCTAAAGTTTTTTGAGAGGTTACAAGGACGACTCCCACATGCTAGACACGGAGCATGTGGAAGTACCTGTCCGATGCTATTACATAACAAAAAGGTATAAAATGGTTGTTAAAGCTCCTTATATATATATATATATATATATATATATATATATATATATATTATCGTAAATTATCGACAAAAGCAAAATGGAGTCTAGTAAGGAAAAAGAAAGATTTACTTGTGAAGGTTGTTGTGTTTCATGTTACGGGTCATTTACATTAGAGGGAAGGATTCAAGGAAGAGAGGTTAACATCGCCATCCACATGAGCATGGTCCAAGATGAGAATTTCATTAATATCAATTTGGTAAATCAATTATTAATTCCATAATCGAATATAATTGAAAAGGAAAATATTTTTTACAGGAAACAATATGAAATTAAAGAATTATAAGTGACAATTGAGGATTATGAATGTATATCTCAATTCAATGTGACAAGTATGTATAAAGAAGAGATTGACATAATTCTCGGGTTTACCTGGTTTAAAAAACTAGGTACCTTCATCTTAAATATGGAGAAAAAAATTGTGATGTTTCCCTACAAGAGAAGATGACGACATTTCAAGACACTACTATGAGATCAAAATCAATAATATCTTCATCAAAAGACTTTAAATATATCTAGAAGGTGATCCTTCAAGAAAATCAAAAGTCAATATAAAAAATGCAAAAAGAATTTGACGAAGTTATCACGGATAAAAACGACAAAATTTCTCACTTAAAAGACCACAATCAAAAACTACTTACACAGATCAAGAAGTCAAAGGATAGAAAACAATGCGTTCAGAAGTTGGAACAAGATAATCAAGATCTCGAAAAGAACCTATTAGAAAAAAATGAAGAAAATTCTCGTTTGAAGAGCGTTAATCAAGGGTTACTAAAACAAATCAGAAAGTTGAAAGAAGAAAAACTTGAAAATCCAGACATTAAAAATATTGACAAATCAAATAATGAAGAAAAATCACTTCTAAAAAATCATAATCAAAACCTACTGATGCAAATTAAGAAACTTAAAATGATAAGAGGTTGTTGGAAAACAAGTTAGAACAAATCCAAAAGGAAGCATCAAAGTCCTCAGGAGTAAAAATCCAAGTTGTAGAAAAAGGAACAAATACAGATCCAATCCACATCACAACTGAAGAAGATGTCAATCCAATTGAAGTAAAATAATATTCGAAAATTCCAAGTGAAGATCCAAAGACTAACCAAGCAACATCGATGCATGAAGAAAATCATATACCAAAATTAAACCAAGAAAACGCTACAAGCATGATAAGGGAAAATCATGTCACAAGAAGTCCTTATCGACATCCAAATCATAAAAGCAGATATCTTAAACAATCAGAGTATCAACATCGCTCAGGTTAGGAATGACTAACTTATTGTCCGAAAAAAACTGATACCAACGCAATTAAGTCTCATGATAACCATTCATCGTGGAAGTGCAATTGGCCTTCAATTTGGCAAAATTATCTTCGTTTTGTTTTGGTTATGGCATTGTATTGTCTCACTCATTTAATTATTATCCACAGCGAAATGGCCTGGCAAAATCAAGTAACAAAATTTTAATGGTCATCATCAAGAACATTGTGGGAGACAACAAAAGAAGTAGGGACAGCAAAATTAAGTATGCATTATAGGTAGATAAAATAACGAAGAAACAATCTATAGGAAGAAGCCCATTTGAATTGGTGTATGGATAGAGGTCGCACTGCGAGTCCACTTAGAGATCCCAACGTATCGTTTGTTACATCATTTCACCACTAAAAAAGCAATTCAAGCAAGGGTGAATTAGCTTGTAGAATTGGATGAAAATCGACAAAGAGCATTTGATCACCTTGTCCAAAACAAAGGTAAAATTAAGGGGATATTTGATAAAAGTGCTCGCCAAAGGGAGTTTAAAAAGGGGGATTTAGTCCTCATGTGGGATAAGAAGAATGAAAAACTAGGAAAGCGTGGAAAATTTGATTCATTAAGGCTTGGACCTTATAGGATTGAGGGTGCAATAAGTGCAAATTCTTTCCATCTTAGTCACTTGGATAGAGAAATGTTGCTACTGCCTGTGAATGGGAAAATTTTGAAGTATTACTATTCTAGTGGCTACTAGTGCCAAGATAGTTATGTAGGAGTAAGAATAAATAAGCTCGTTTGAGCAATAATTTAGAGTAGTTGTTTGTTTTCATGCATCGCTTTGACATTTTGGGTTCATGTTGTGTTTTAGAAATTCATTTATTAGATTTTCATGTATTTTTCAATTGCTTCAGTGATATTTCGTGATGGACTAAGGTGAGATGCTCGCGCTATTATGTGGATTTAATCTTCGCCATGTTAAGATTGCCTCAGGTTTGACCGAGATTCTGGAGTTATCATGTCCTCTTTTTCAAAGAGCACATGTCCTCATGTTGGCACCAGTTGTTACCCCACATAAAATGTGATCACATTTCCAGGCTTCCAATATGAGCACCAATGTTCTAGTGCCATGATGTTTGAGTTCACGTCTGATGTGAGCACTTCAAATTTGTCATTCAAAGCACATGGTTGAGGATATTTCTCACAATTTTTTGCTACATGATGGTCTCTCTTTACACAATGGTTGTACCCCAGCTTTGATGGTTCCATGATGGATGTTAGCATGGTTGTGGACATTTTACACATGCTTTAGTTGATTTTGACCTATGGATGATGGACTGTGATTTTGTACCCATGATGAGAACACCCCAATGTTTCAGTTGTCTATTTTGATCATATAGTTATGCTTGATGTATTGGACATTGGTATATCTTGTGCTCTTGCTCACATATGTTGATATTGCTTTCTATATGAATCATGAACATGGTGGTCGTTGGTGTAATCTGATAATAGCTCATAACACTCTAAATTCTTGTCTTTTACTTGGTTGTACCATGGTGAGTTCATAGTTTTCCTTTAGATAAGTGTTGTCACCTTGTGAGTAAAGTTGTACTACTAGCAACCTAGGTAGGTGTAGCATGTCATTCTCCATGGCCATCTTTCACACCTTGTTATTTTCCCCATCATTTCCATGCACATTCATCATTTTCCCTTTCGTGGTTGACTTATCATATGTCATGTAGCCAATTCCAAAATAAAGAAAGGAAAATCCCATCTATAAAAGGCCTAAATAATGTCAAAAAGAGCTAAAAATGCTCAAGCTTTAAGCAGCCAAAAAAAAAAGTTATATTACATGCATGAGTCATGCCACCTTGCTATAAATCCCAATTTCCTCAAGTCCCTTGCCAAAAAGGCTAATAAAAAAGCAAGAAGGGACCAATCAAATAAAAGAAAAAGATGAAAAAAGGGTTGTAAGAAAAAGAGGCTCAAGGAATTGTAACTCATTGCCAAGCACTCCCTCTAAAGGAACCCATGCAGAATGAAATGATGACCCCTAGCTCTTGAAAGATAGAAATGGAAACCTATACACTCATCCTATGTGGCTATGAGGCTCAACTCATGAAAACACCTTTTCCCTAGCATCACATTCATCACATCACATACTCCTAACTTAGACTCCTAGGAAATGTTTCTTGTCTTAGGGGTTATCACATGTAATAAAGGTTAAAGATGTCCACACCATGGTTAAACTTGGGAAGGGATAAAAAATAAATCAGTCGTTGAGCTATTTAACGATATCACATAATGTTTCACCACCTAATGACACATTTGGAGGCATGACTCATCATTTGAGGTGGCGTCACTGCATTGGGCATTGTGTACCTGCCTAGAGCATTGCATTCATGCCTTGGGAGTTGTGTCTCTTGCCTTGGGAATTGCATATATTCCTAGGGCATTGTGATGGTTGCATTGAGTATTGTGATAGAGGCCTTCTACATCTTTTGAGACACACGTGCCACCTATTTCCTCACTTTGAGGGGTGGACATGCTTCTATTTGAACCATTCACTGAGATGCATGCACTTGAGCCACACATGTCTCCTACTTCACTCTCTTGGCATTTTTTAAGGAGTTTGATAGAGCATTTTGAGGGAACAACCCTCTTTTTTGGCACCTACTCACACATGTGGGATTTATTGAAGCATCTTTGGAGCATTTGAAGGGGACAACCCTCTTTGGCATGGATCTACACATGTGGAGTTTGATGGATCATTTTGAGGACATACCATTACATCTTGTTGGGTCAACCTCCTTGAGGAGGGTATTTGTCATGATTTGACCATATCTATTGTACTATTTGAGGAGGGTGTCCACCTTCTTGGACCATCTATTCTATTGAGATTGTACATGTGGCATTAGTCCACCATAAAATATTGTTGTTGACTTGTCCTCTCAAGTTAGTTGGAGGATATCAGTTTTTCTTATGATAGATCTAGGGTTAGTTATGAATCTATTGATATTTTATTGATGGAGTTGTTGAGTTAGAACTCTATAAATAAGAGGCTCCTCCATATGTAATTGTTGTTGGAAGTGCTCCCAAGCTTTGGAATAAAATTGTTTTATCTTGTTCAAGCTTTGTGGAGTGGTAATGTCTCTTTGATGATATAAGGTGAATTGTTCTTGGTGCATTATTGGAGCTAACATTGCAAATTTGTGGATGCCAAAGTCCACTCAAGGGCCATAGAGGCGCAAGCTTGCTACATTAGAAAAGGTTATGTGTAATAGAGGCTACACCTTAACCCTTTTGTTTCATTTTTTTTAAAGAGAAAAACTTTTGCTTTTGACATTGAATGAGTTATTGCATTTGTTAGAATCTTTAGACAAGAGCCACCCTTTGTGTTGTATTGAAAGTGGGTCCTTCATAGACCCTTTACTCCTTCAAATCTATGATCTTTAGTTACCAAATTAGGGTTGTTGTTGTTACGCGTCTTTCGCTGTCAACAAGCCCCTAATCTCTCATATGAATAGCCCTCTAGGGAGGCTAACTTGACCCCATAAGCCCAAATGAATTAAGGCACCAATTTTTGTTGATGTATTTAGCATTGGACAGTTACTTCCACATAGGCTTGGTGTCTAACATGTGGAAGTCGTCCTTGTAACCTCTTAGAAACTTAATTAAAGTGAGTGATCTTTTAATTAATTAAGTCAAATGGCTAAGTAATTTGGCATTATTAACTTAAGTGAGTTAATTAAATCTTGATCGTTAGATCTAAAGTGAATGTGAGATTAGATCTAAGTCGTAGATCACTTTAGGAGATCTAGGGTTTTGGATTTAAGGTTAACTCAAAGTAACAAAAGGCACCCTAGGTGAAAGGATGAAACACAGAGTGAGGAGATTTCATTGAGTGGGTGAAGAGCAGTTCATCCAAGTGGTGAGTGGGCAGGGCTGAAGAAAGGTACAAAGGGGCAGCAAGGGAGATAGCAGCCAGGTGGGCTAGACTATTGCTGCATCGTATTCCTCTGATGGGCCATTATCCCAGGACGGGAGCCTAGGATTTTTATTAATAAAATCAAACTCAAATCTAGTTTTCCCTTCGGGGTTTTTCCAGGGGTGATTTACCCAAAATATCTTGTGCAATGTGTTATGGTTTCAGTTTTTGCTTCCGCTAATTATTTTCGTTAAGTAACCTAGTTGTGCAATTAATAAATAAAGATATTTTATTTCGAGTTAATTGTCGGTGCTAGGTTCAGGAATTAACAATTTTTCCTTCCAACCAAACACAATATACAAAAAATTTCACCTTTTATTTCCTGTTCTAAGCAATCTGAAATTACAGCAAACAAAACCCTTAAAACAGATTGCATTCTAAGTCATTTGAACCTCAAATAATCATCTAAAATTTGACATGTTGATTCCTAAAGCAAATCTGTGATTTCTAATGGTAAAATCTAATTCAATTTGCTAATTGTAACCTTGTTTTACTAATGTTTTATAAATCTGGAAAAGGTTACTCAAATCTGATTTAGATCTGAAATTTAATTGTTAATTTAAAACCCTAAATCAGATATAACACTAAGCTCCCTTCCCTTTCAACTCTACAATGATTGAGCTTAGTACACCTTAAGGATTCCCCCCTTGACTAGAACCTACTTAGTCTAAAGAGAGAAAGGCAAGACTATCAAGGCGACGATGGGCAGTTTAGGGGACTTTTACACCAAGTGATAACCTAGGAGGTAACATACCACAAAAGGAACCCCGAGGGAGTTGCTGCCACGGAAAAATGTTGCCAAGGTGAAGGTGAGAACCTCAAAAGGAACCTGGCAAGTGAAGACCAATGGATCTAGGTGGGCCGTGGGAGCCAAATGAACTAAATGCTAGAATAACAATGTCTGGGGTAGAGGAGCAGGCCTCAAATGAACCCAGGTATATACTGAGAAAAAGTTCTAAGTGGGGTGTCTAGGGCCAAAAGAACCAAAATATGAAAAGAAAAATGCAATGCCTAAGGTGGAAGGTAGGTCTCAAAGGAACCTAGAAAGATGCAATAAAAGGGTTCTAGGTGGGGCAAAGGGTTCTAGGTGGGGCAAAAGGCCAATGAACCAGAACTTGAAAATGTTAAGTGGTTGGGGTGGGAGGGCAAGCCTCGAGAGAACCCACACTAAAGGCATTGTGTAATGTTCCCAAGCCAATTTACCAAGAACATTGTGTTTTACATGAATTTTTTAAATGTTTTCTGGTTGTGGCATTTCGTCAAACACTTTGCTGATTTGGTCTTTTAGATTGCACTAGGGTTTATACTAATGGTTGTTATGTGTATTTGCAGCAATAATCAACATAAATATAGCAATGGAACATACATCAACAAGATGCAAGATCAATCAATACAAGAGATAACCCAAAACACCTCAGATCTGATATTATTCATAATAATGGTTCTCCTCATACAAAATGGACAGATCTGGAATACATATAAGATAGTAGAGTATCTGGCCACCAAAATACAATATTGAAGAAGATCCAGGCTTCCAAAATCCTCTCCAAGCTATAGACCAAAAACCCAGATGAACCAACTCACAACCCATCTGAAATGTGAAGATCTCCCTAGCAATGCGCCCCTCACTGGCTGAATCAAACCAAGAATTCGGCCTCCAAGAAATAAGTTGTTGAATCCCCTAAGAAAGGTGCCAAACTGTAGATCGGGACAAAGGAAACTCCCTGGTAAAGTCTCAGGCCGAATGATGGAGATCTGACCCTCCAGATGGTTGAATCATCAATCTGCAATGCGCCCTCCTGGCTATAGAAGAACCAGAATTCGGCCTCTATGAAAATGGCCTCCAAACCCTCTAGAAAAGATCCCAAACTGTAGATCGGGCCACTGGAAACCCTCTGGTAAAGTCTCGGGCTAAATGATGAAGATCTGACCAACCCAATGACTAGATCCTCAATCTGTGGTGCGCCCTCCTCTCTCTGAACCTATGTTGAGCTCCAATAAATAATACGGTGGAGAAACCTCCTCCAAGAAAGGATAGAAAGTAAGCCCTAGGCCCTACAAAGAATACCCAGAAGTTTGTTTTCTCCAAATCCTCCTCCTATGCATGGAACGAACCCCTCTCCTCAAGATGGTGCGCCCTCCTGCTGAAAACCCTCCTGAAGCTACGCCCTAGCTCTCCCTGAACCTGTGGCTGATGTAGAAATTCCCATGAAGCTGAGTGGATCTAATGTAGAATGGTGAGGGAGGAATCTTTCACCTCCGTGACCAAGATTGGACCAGGTTGGGTTGGATCTTTCACCATCGAGTTGATCTCTAGGGTTTGTTAAGTCAAAACCCTCAAAACCCCCAAGTGCATGGGCTCACTAGCAAGAAGCCAGATATCAAAATAATAAACAGCATGAATGAGAGAATAGAGGCCATTGTCTCTCTTTTATCTTCTCACCTTGTCTCTCCAAAGTGACTTTACTTTATTGAATTATTAATTAATTCATTAAATCACTTTAATCAATTAATTAACCATTTTACCTCTGAAAAGTACCTTATCTCTCCTTGTGACTTCCCTGGCCACTGAGAGTCACTTCTCATCATCCTATATTGTAGTGTTGTTCCTCCCGATTCCAATGAGCTATTACACTAAGAGGTTCCTCCAAGTATTATGCCCAATATGACCTCCTTAGTGAATTTAATTAACTTATAGCCCAAAATAACTCAATATAATGGAAATCGTCGGAATGTAACGGAACCAAAGCCAACCTGTGCGGAATGGATCATAATGATGAAATAAGATGAGCGATGCAAGCCGGACCTCAAAATACTCCTCAATAGCCCATGTACTCACTATAACCTCCATCTGGCCACTTTGGTCACCATAACACTCTGTGATATAATGATGTCCCAAAGTGGGGAAATTACAGAGTGGATCCCTTGTCGAAGTGAGGAAGTGAATCCCTATAGTGGCTACGAAAACCAAAATCGGCCACTTCAATACCAAATGATGAGACACAAAGAACCTTACATCTCAAAACAAAGACATTTGAGAAACATAATTCAAAAATAGTTCCATGTCTTTATTCACCAACAAATGCCTTTATTTAGAATTTCAAATAGGCTTATACTTGACATGGTCAACCTTAACTTATTAGTCGAGATTAGACATAGTCAATCATAACAACTTAATAACTAACACACTTGCATGAAACTCAAAGATGAAAGTGTGTTTATTTAATTATGCCTATTTATTACTGTCTAGAAAGGCGAAAACTGGTAGCATGTCAGGAAGGATGAGTTGGGATTTTTAAGGCTCACAATTTCTAATGTTTTGCTCACAATTTGTGACATATGAGAAAAATATTTAGAATTATGAACCCACAAACTAAAGAAATAGTGGAGTTAAACAACATAAGTGACATGAACATATTCACAGATGTTTTGGGGTATGATTAAGTTAAAATTTTCCTATAGCCACATCTTACATTTGATCATTCATGAAAGAAATTTAGTCACATATATACCCAAAAAAATGAAACAACATTAATACCATTAGATGTAGCTTCAAAAATCAAACCCTCAAAACTTGAACATCTTTAAAGTTTAAAGAAGAACAAAGGCATGGAGAACTTTACGATAAGTAGTCTATTCATGTTTTTTGAACTTTGTATTTTTATTTATATGTAATGGTTCAATAATTATTATTGGCAAGAGGATTTAGTAAACATTTAAAATAATATCTTAATTTCAACATGTTACCACCTAAACTAGCACCCTTGTGAAAAGTCCCAACAGAGGTTTACCTAAGGCGACAAAATGGAAATTGCAACACTATCACCTCAGTACACTTTCCCATTCACTTTAGGCTAGCTCTTAGAAACCAAGGGGGTATCCCTCTTTGATTAAGTAAACCTCTTTAAGTGAATTAAAACCATGCAAGCTTAGGATTTACTTCAATGAATCCAAAATATACGTAACAAGACCATGCACAAGAATTCCAATGAGTGATTAAATGCTTAAAGAAAAACAATTAGAAACAATAGCATAAAGCACAAGTATATCCACTTGAAAGAGAGGGTTACAAGGTAGTTCATGTATGTGCCAAATCTTGTTGATATCTGTAGCATCGGACAGGTACTTCTGCACAGGTCTAAGTGTTTAGACATGTGGAAATCGTCCAAAGCCTTTACTTTAACTAAAGGAATTATTAAAGTAAAGTGTTTTTTATAATTAATTGAGTTTAATTTAATGAAATGCTAAATTTATTAGCATTAGTGAATTAAATGAATCTTAGCCATTGATCTCAAGTGAGGTGAGATATAATCTCAACCGTTAATCACTTTGGAGATTAGGGTTATGTTTGATTCAGTCATAACTCAAAATATAATAGCAATGCTAGGTGAAGGAGAAAGCATTCCATCCACTTGGGAGCAAAGAAGGACTTTTGCTCAAGTGTTTGAGTCACGAAGGACTATAACCCAAGGGGATCAAGGACAGGAGCAAAGAAGGACTTTTTCTCAAGAGCTTGAGTCACGAAGGACTATGATTTAAGGGGGTCTCAACAAAGGTGAAGAAGGACTTTCATCTAGAAATCAAGTCCAAAGGAGGAAGGTGCAACAAGAGGAGAAAACCCAACAGCCAAAAATCGAAGGACAGATTTTTGGGTAGTACTAGCAGAAAAATCTTGCAGATCTGAGGACCAACAGACAAATCTAATGCAGATTTGAGGTACCAATGGGCAGATCTAGTAGATCTAAGGTATCAACAGGCATATCTAGCAAATCGAAGTTACCAGCAGGCAGATCTTGCAGATCTGTGAGTCTAGCAGGTAGATCTAGGAAAATCGAGTAGAGGATTTCTTCAAGGCCAAAGTTGTCAGGTTTGTTGTATTTGTATTTTTCCTCAGTGGGCCATTTTCCTAGTAAGGGAGCCCTTGTAAGCTTGGAGTCATTGTTAATGAAAAGTTGATTTGAAGGGCATGATTTATGTGTGTTGTGTCAAGTGTGGTTTCCATATTTTCCTTCCACTGTTTTATTTCTAGCAAGTATATTTTATTTTTTGTGCTGTAATTTATTTATTTCAGCAAGGAAACACACAAGGTAGTAAAATATCTAGGTGTTGGGGATGAGAAAATTCAACATGGTATCAAAGCTTGCACTCTGAGGAGGAGACCAATTTCAGATACATAACATTTTATGATAGCAAATCTATTAGATCTAATTTGCAACAATGGGTGTTTAAAGGACCAAACATAGATCCACAACAATTTACAGAAGATCTATCAGATCTGCAAGGATATCTCTGCAAATCTATAAACCAGTGGTGAAATTCATTAAGTGCTTGAGACACGAAGGATTGTGACTCAAGAAGATCTCAGCAAGGGTAAAGAAGGACATTCGTCTAAAGATCAACTCAAGGGATAACAGAACTATTGGAGTCAATGACTCATAGAGGGAGAAAAGAACTTTTGGTCAAGGAGATCTTAGTAAGAGTGAAGAAGGACTTTCACCTAGAGATCGGTTCAGTCCAAAGAAAAGAGAATCTAGTGGGCTGCAAGTGTTGGCTATATTTTTCTTTTTTAAGTGGGCAGAAAATATGACAGGAGCACGAGAACTATTCAACAGTCTGACGGACAAAGACTCAGGGATCCATGTGGAAGTCAGGTGGTTCATTGGAAGCCCAAGATGTGCTATATGAATCAGTGACAGAGAACAAGGAGCAGGAGGCTCCAAAGGGAGAATAGTGTTCGAAGACTTCCAATGTGGGGAGTCAACCTTCAGGTGGGAAGGAGTAGCTAGCCCCTTCCAACTTTGTCAGGAGACCCAGGTATATCATGCAAACATTGAAAGATGTTCAGGAGAATGTTGAGGCTCCTAGGAGCACAATCAAGGAGAGCATGCCTCCAAGGAAGTTTCCAAACTCTGTGGCAGTAATGAGTAGCATCATCGATACCGAGTCTTCCAGTGTTCAGGAAGTAGCAGACCAGTAGGTTTGGAGGGATGCCATGGGGCAAGATGATGTGTGACATTGTGCAAGGTCCGAAAGGATAACCAGTTTTAGGTGGCTCTTCGAGAAGTACCTTCCTCGCTAAAAGGGAGTGTTGATGTTTGTAGCATCGAACAGGTACTTCTACACAGGTCTAAGTGTCTAGATGTGTGGAAGTCGTCCAAAGCCTTCTACCTTGGTAATTTACTTTAATTAAAGGAATTATTAAAGTAAAAAAAAATTATAATTAATTGAGTTCAATTTAATGAAATGCTAAAGTTATTAACATTAGTGAATTAAATGAATCTTAGCCATTGATCTCAAGTGAGGTGAGATCTTATCTCAACTGTTAATCACTTTGGAGATTCAGGTTATGTTTGATTCGGTCATAACTCAAGATTATAAAAGCAAGGCTAGGTGAAGGAAAAATCATTCCATCAACTTGGGAGCAAAGAATGACTTTTGCTCAAGTGTTTGAGTCACAAAGCACTGTGACTCAAGGGGATCAAGGACAGGAGCAAAGTAATTTTGCTCAAGAGCTTGAGTCACGAAGGACTGTGAATCAAGGGGATCTCAGCAAAGGTGGAGAAGGACTTTCATCTAGAGAACAAGTCCAAAGGAGGAAGGTGCAAAGGTGCAGCAAGACGAGAAAATCGAGCAACTAAAAATCGAAGGACAAATTTATGGGTAGTACCAACAGACAAATCTTGTAGATCTGAGGACCAGCAAACAAATCTAGTTCAGATATGAGGTACCAGCGGGAAAATACGAAGTAACAGTGGACAAATCTAGCGGATTTGAGGTACCAGCGGACAAATCTTGCGGATCTGAGGAACTAGCAGACAAATCTAGTGCAAATCTGAGGTAACAGTAGATAGATCTAGTGCAGATATGAGGTATCGATTGACTACCTATTCAACTAGGGGGTCAACTCCATGTACCATGAAGATATGCATCATCAAATGCAAATAAGTCGAAGACTTTTTGGTTCTACAGGGCATTTTTTGCTCCAGCACACAGCTTTATAAGCGGGATTTCCACACCCCTGCGTGGGTTTATAATGTAATAGGTCTGCATGGATCATGGTTAGGTCAGTTGCCTTAGGATTTTTTCATTAGGAGAGTTCCTTTCACTGAGTGTTTTTTATCCTCAGGAGGTTAATTTGACCTAACCAGCGTTATTAATTTCCCTTGAGTTTTTCACTCCCACTAGCAATAAATCCTCCAAAGTGGTGAAAGGCATTCTAATGAAGTCATTCTCTGGTAGCTAGTGTTTAGGAATGATGTAAATGATCATGTAAAACAGCACAACATGATTTGTGATTTTTAGTCGAGTCTAGATAGGTTTTTTTTAATTAATTAAAATTTCCTAAGGTTGGAATTTTAATTAATTAATTGTTTTTGATGAAAAATTGTAAAAGCTAGGTCCCTGGGCTTTTGGTAGGGGAATTTGTACTCGAAAGAAATGGAATGAGCCCCCTACACCCTTAGACCAAGTTTCGGCTCAGTCGGACAAGTTTTGTTAGGGTTTTGTCCACTTAGGAGTCTTAGTCCAATAAAAGCAATTTTAATTGCTAAACCCAAGACATGGGAAAATGTCAATTTTGTAATAAATGATCAAATAAGGTAAAGTAAAGGTGAAATGTGATTGAGAGAGACTCCCTAACCTACCCAACCCCACTTCCTAACCTTGACACCCCTTTTACCCACCTTTTAATTAATTCCCACCTTGGGATTTGGGCCCCTCATTGAGGAAATGCATCCCCCCTCTTTTGAAACTTAGTAGCTCATATTTGAAATGACTTATCGATCCCTCCTTCCACATGTGCGTCCTTCCTCCACCTCTCACATGCCATTGCATCCCCCCTCTTTTGAAACTTAGTAGTTCATATTTTAAATGAGTTATGGGTCCCTCCTTCCACATGTGCGCCCTTCCTCCACCTCTCACGTGCCATTTAGGAGTGTGCCAACACACTCCCTCAAAGCATGCGCTTTCCTTCCACAACCTCACGCCATCATCTTGGAAACTTGCGCCCTCACCTTTGGAGAAAGATGGAAACATCTTCTTTAAAGCGGAAGTTTGCTTTTAGAGAAAGGCGTGGGTCTCCTCCTTGACCAATGTGCCTTCTTTATGGTGCCACCTCACCTCACAACTCACTCACTTACCATTTCACCTCATACCCTAAAAGCTACACGTCTTCCCTAACTGGTTGTCTCTTGGCTTGGATTTTGGACAAGTGTAAGAGATCCAAGAGGGGTCTCCTTAGCCTCTCATGCTATTTAAGAGACCTCTCACTCCCTCGTTATTGACCATTATTCATAGTATTGTTATGCTACCAAATTCTCTCCATCTTCCTCTCTCTTTCTCTCATTATTGTCATCTTGCTTCATCGGTTTTGTTCTTGAAGAGCTTGGAGCAACTTTGTTGCTACAACCTCTTCCCATTGGATAATAAAGAATTGTTTTGGAGGAATCGAGAGTGTTGGATTTTGTCTACATGCTCCATATATGTATGAGGTGATATTGCTCTTTACTTAGAATGTTATTGTGATTTTAAGTAGCATTGCTAAAGTAAAACTATGTTTGCTTGGCTAGGTTAAGTAAAACTTTGTTTGCTTGCCTATATTCATTGTGTTCATTCTTAATACTAACTTTGTTGTATTATTGATGCATGCAGTCCATTTGTCTACTTTTATTTCACATTTTATTTGGAGTTTTGCAGGTCATCTCAAAGGAGTTGTTGGGATAGGTTCAAGGACGAATCTACCCTCATCTTCATTAAAACTTCACAAGCATTTTATGTTCTTCTTCCTCCTATCATATTCAGATTTTGGTATTTTGCTTGCTTAAATAGGTCAATAAATCAATATAAAATTATGGTTTTTACATGTGGGAAATTTCTGTTGAAAAACAAAAATTTCATAACTTTGTTGAGTGTGTTGCAGCACAAATCAACAAGCAATAGCTTGCTAATTTTTGCAGGTTCTCGCCAAGCTAAGGGTACATGCTGCCCAAATTTCAAGCACAACATACCTTTCAGTACCTCCTTTCCAAGTGGTAACAGTTTCTCTTCTTCCTCTTTCATCTAAACACTGTAAGCAAGCCCAAAGGAGTGTACCCAAGTGGCTTGCATTCTTTTCCTTTCAGTCTTTACTTTGCAAGCTTTAGTTAGACTTTCCTTTGTCTTTCCTTGCTTAGTTTAGCTAGTTTAGTTGTGATTTCTTACATGCATGCTCAAATCTAAAAATAATCTAGAGTAGATCTCACACCTAATTGCTAGCTTAGAGCTCATGGAGGCATAGTGGATCTTTTGCTTCCGTCATTACTTTGCATGCAAGTCATTTACCTTTTCAGTATTTAATCCTTACACATGCATGCAAACTTGGGTATCTTAAAGTTTAAAAGTAATCATCATTTACATTATGTAAGTTATTTCTTTGGTTTCACATGCAATAATCGCATTTAAGAATTCAACTTGCAATCTCGTCATATAAAGGCTTTAACCTTCACATTTTCAATTTTCAGTTTCGGCATTCTTGAGCAAGCTACAAGCACTAAAACACACTGCAACTTTTAGCTCATAGGTTTAATAATCAATTTATTAGACTTTATAGGATACCATTACCAACCATCTTCGCCATTTAAAACGAGGTCGAAGGAAGGCAACGGAAGGTGCTAGGCCGAGGACGGTCTCACGGCGTGCGGCGTCCTTTCCGGGAGTACTCTGACCTGTGGAGCTAGGGTGAGCCTCATTGCCTAACTTCTTGAGCACCCATCAGTCACTTGGTATTTGGGGGAGGAAAGTTTTGGGTTGACACTTAGATAGGATTAAAATAAATCTCACTTAATCACTTAACTTAATCCTTGGTCTACAACATTGGCAATTTACATTTCACACTTGCAAGCATACGGATCTCATATTTATATTCACATGCAAGTCTTTTATGTGTTGTAGAATAATTATCTAAGTGGTTATATCTCTCATCTAGAACACTTTATCTTTCAAGCATTTCATCTTTATTGTTGTTCCTATATTTGTGGTGTGATCCTTCAAGAAGTTGCGCATCCACCTGGAAGCACTCTCTTGACTGGGTCTTGAGTGAATTGCGTCTTTTGCCATTGATAAGCAGTCCAATAGAGTGAGATCTATTGCGAGCATGCTTGGCTTGATATGTTGATGTGTGTATCATCTTGAGTATCTTTATTTCTTGCACATTTCAAGCAACTTGTAAGTATTGTATATCTTGTATCTAGTTTAGTCTAACTTTGTATATCTGATATATTATTTCTGTATCTTTGTATCTAGTTGTATCTATCTTGTTGTAACATTTGTAAACTTGTAACTCCTTTGTAATCTACCTCCCTTTAATCTAGTTGACCCCTTGCCCAATCTTAGGCAGTAGTCTTAGTTGTCCTAGGAAAGGGCCTGATTGTTCATACTTTATTGTTGCATCTTGCATTTGCTGCTTAACATCATAGGCTAGATTCCCCTGACCATTTAACCAATTAAAACCAACTCCTAGAAATACAAACGTTAATTTCATCTAGTAACTAGGGTCTACACCCCTTGGCTTCCCTAGGAGTTAGCCTAGACGAAAGAGGTTCAAGTCAAAGTGACAGCGTGGACTTTGAACCTAAGCATTGTGCCTCCGAGGACACACTAAGTGAGCAGGACTTAGTTCATGTTTGCAAGTGTGTATAAGGACGGCAACAGTACCAATGGGTAGATCTAGTAGATTTGAAGTATCAACAAGTAGATCTAGCAGATCTGAGGTACCAGCAGGAAGATCTTGAAGATTTGAAGACCAGCAGGCAGATCTAAGAGTCTTGTTATCGCGCAATTTGTACTTGCCCAAAAGCCAAAGGCAAGTGAACAATAAATTGGAGTAACAGGAGGTTGTCCTATCACTGCCACCTAAATAAGACACCTCTTTCTCTTCAGGGGTAGTAGCCCAGGGGAGACGTCCCCGATGACCTGGGGATTTGAAAAGGCAAAAGTAATAGTATCAAGAAAGTTCTCCCCCTCTCACAAGTCACTCTGATCAGAAAGTCCCAAAGGTTTTAATAAGATGAAGCAAAGATTTACTTAAGAGTACCTGCCAAAACAAGACAACAAGAAAAACACTATTTTGCAAGTACCTATTGATATTAGTGCTTCATAAAACCATGGACTTTGAATAAAAGCATGATGTTAGTGCTTTATAACAGCAATGTATATATAATGATAGCTTCACACTTATGCCTTAAATAAGCTTCAATACTGACCAAAAATGATAACCTAAAATTGGCAATATGCTAGTATTTGTTAGAAGCCAAGAAGGCAATGTAAAATCAGCTCTAACACTTGCTTTTAGATGCTTTTACTGTTGTTATAGATGGTTGTAGCGAACTTTTGTAACAACAGCAAGATAATTAGTAAGTTAGCCTAATCTAAGGTTAGAAATGGTTAGTAGAGATCTTGAGGTAGATGATTTGAAAGTTGTTTTCATCAATCAATCAATTGTAAGGTATGAACTAGTGCCTTTAGGATAAATGGAGTCACTTTTGCAGCGGCAATCTTAAGGGAAAGTTTGAAACAAATGATAATGAGTGAGCTAAAGACAAGAGGGAGATTGGTTGAGGTGTTAGTAACTTAAGGCCTCAATCATCCAAAACCCTAGAAGGAAAAAAACTACTAGGAAGTAGGTAACTCTAGGCCCTAGTGGTTTTCCTTCTTTTTTAGGTCAAGCTTGAAATAAAATAAAAGCTTAATGAAGCAATAGTACTAGAGTGCTACAAAGGTAGGACTCTAACATATGCTTCAATGGAGGTGTCTTCTAGCAAAATCAAGTAGGTGGATAGCTATTAAGAGAAGGACAATAACATGTGCTTTTCTCCTAGGGTTTCACACTAGCAATTTCATAATCTTATAAATGAAAAGTAAAAGATACCATAACCATTCAAAGAAAGAAGGATTGCAAATTTCTACTTACATCCACCAAGAATAATCTAGTCACAAGCCCTAGTTGAAGACTTTCCACCATGAAAATGCAAAAATTCACCAATAAAAGCTCCCTCCAAGAGCTACGCACCACTTAGTTCAGCCAATAAGCCTTAAAAGAGGCCAAATTTCAGACCTCACACTTGTGTGAGTGAAAGATGATGATTAAAAATGAGAGTTTTTTCTTTTATTTATACAATACAAATGACCTTTAATTACATTTTAGGTCAAAAAAGGCCGACATGGCCAGTTTACATCAAAAATCCAATTTTACATAAAATTAACAATAAAAAACCTAATTTTATCTTTTTAGGGTGACGTCATGCCCTTCCTAGGGTGACGTTGGCTCCCCTCTTGGAATGTTAGGCTTCCAAAGTGAAACGTTGGGGTTCAAAACCCCTCAGGAACTGCCACACGTGCCAACCAAAGTCGTCCTCATGCCGAATACCCCAACTGGATGACGTCAAGGCTCTGAATGATGACGTCAGGGGCCCTCAAGGACCAACATCATGGTGTGAGAGAAAGACCACCCTTGGTCCAAGCCTACCAAAGTGCCTCTGGTGGAACATCGTCCTTTTTCTCTGGTGCAAGCCTCTGGTATCCCTCTGCCCCTGGCTGGGGTTTCAACATCCATCTGGTGGGATTTTAGCCCTATGGAGGTCCGAGCTAATCGTCTCCCCGTATGTACTTATCCATCGGGCATAGTCCTGCAACAAAAACAAGTATGCCCTCCATGGGCTCATAAGTCACAGGAATCATAGCAATGTCAATCACATCTAATAATCAAGTTACCCAAACATGTGCATAAAAACCCCCCTTTTCCCAGACAAGTGCTCAAAGACATTATGTTATTTTACAAGCCAGATTTGGAGAGGGTTTCAGGATGTCCTATTGAGCTAATTCTCCTTAGGTGTGGGGTGTTTCCAGGTGAAGACCAATCTAGGTCATGTAAATGCATGAGACGGTGTGGGGGATGTTTGGGCAAGGGGTGCAGTGATAACAGGGAAATGTATGTCTTACCTGTGGGTGCCTTTGTAGAGGGTGAGTTGCACCTTGTCATGGATGCAATTATTTCCTAGCCCATTCAATGTCTTTTTACTCTTTGTCTTATTGTTTTTTCTTTCAATAGAATAGCTGGAGAACACTGCCTTGGCGTGGTGACCAGTGGTGACAGCGTTACCCATAAGCATTTCACGGACCCCCTTTCTCTTGGCTATGCCACCAAGAGCCACTACCCCGGAGTGGTGACCAGATGAATAGTAGTGTCATACCGCTACATGCCCATGGACCTAATAGGCTGGCTCATGATGAGACCCCCTATCCACCAACTAGGTCTTGAGTTTTATTTTATGGGTCCCCCCTCTTTCTTGTTGAGAAGCCTTTTATTGTTTTCTCGAGGATCCCTGAGCGAAGCATCTCAAGGTTTGATCTTGGCTTTTAACTTTTGCCAGCTACTTTTACCCTTCGGGTCTGTTATCCACCAGTTTGCACAAGTTGGATTTCCTAAA
The DNA here is from genome assembly GCA_009831015.1 of Picea engelmannii. Lineage (NCBI taxonomy): Eukaryota > Viridiplantae > Streptophyta > Pinopsida > Pinales > Pinaceae > Picea > Picea engelmannii. The sequence goes on from ML777154.1 coordinate 132,486, forward strand.
AAGCCGCCAAAGAATGAGCAATGAGTGCTCATATTTGCAGAGTTCGGAGTTCAGCTGGTCTTGTAAAAGACCCCCTTTTTTCCGCATTTCCACCATTGTAATAAATGTCCTAAGTATGAGATATTGTAAAAGGCTATTGGCCACCCAAGACCAGGAGTGAGCACATACGTTGAGGTCTTTTTTTCTACTTGTTAATTATTTTTCTGCTTCCCTTAGTGAGCGATTAAATAATTTCTAAGTTTTTTCACTCAAAAAACTTGCTCCAGAGTCGGAGTATGTGCTGGCAAGCTGGTTTTGGCATGGAAAATCCAATGTATAGTGTCTAAATGTATATAAGCTCATGCTAGGACATATTGATTGAGTCATCTGGAAATTGCGGCTCGGTTTGATAGGTTTTTTTTAAGTTTTCAGTGAATTATTAAATTCTCCCAAAATGGAATTTATTAATTCTAAGTCAATAAATGTAAAAAATATGGCATCAAATGTTGTCAGATGCCATATTTACAGTCGTTTCCTAGTCCAGAGTATGATGTAAACCCCTATTTCCCATCTTTCGAGACTAAAAAGTGATTATTATCACTAAAAAATCAATTTTACTGGAAATTTACGAAAAAGGGGTAATTTAATTAATCTCCTAAATTTTAGGAGAACTGGGGAACATGATTGAGACATGTTTTTTCATGTCCCCAGTTGACTGAGGCCTAAAGGCGAGTTAACTAGGGAGAATTCCACTTGATTGAGATGACATGGAGTGGGAGGAGATCCCAATGAGGGAACTTGACTCCCTCTCCTAAGTGGCGCATTCCCAAACCCTAGCACATCTCTTAAGGGGCCCACGCATCACTTAACTAACCCATCACTCGCACTCACTCCCACTCCTCTTCACATAACTCATCCTCCACTCCCCTTCCACTCTACATATCCCCACACCTCTCCACTCCACTCCCTATTCACTCCCACGCATCTACTCTTCACTCCCACGTAACTCCCTCATATCCTCACGCATTACCTAAACCCTAAACCTAACCCTAGTGCATGCATTACTTAGGGATTGTCACCTCCCATTCCTATTTAAGAAAGGGTCGACCTCTCATTTAGTGAGTTCAGTCTTGGCCGAAGAAGCTATTGTAATATTGTTGCAAGTATTTGGAATAAAAAGTCTTTGGAGCTATCTTAGTGTGGACTCAAAAGTGTGGTTGTCTTGACCTAAATGCAAATATTTTTATGAGGTAACATGTATTGATTTCTATTTTAATTTTATGTTTAATTGTTATAGCTTTGTAGGTATGCTATCATATGATAGGGTAAGAGTAATCTAGGTTGATTGATCTTACTTCTTATTTACTTCATAGATTCTTCAATGCATGTTTTATTTTTTGTTGAATTTAACATCCTTTGTGAGTTGTGTGTGTAGGGAAGGTCTTTAACAGTTCTGTGCAAGATTGAAGTATGTAGTTACAGGTACCTCAAAGCGGAGGATTGACAGGTGGTGGCTTCCATTGTCATCGTCCAAGGATTTGAAATCAAGCTCTCTCTTTTCATACGAAGAGAACCCCATAGCCCAAAGTTGTAGGCTTAGACGGAAGCTCCAGAAAACCGATAAAATTTATTTCCTCTTTCTTTCTTTGATTGCATGCAAGTTAGAACAAGTTTATATTTCATTATTGAATATCTAAAGTTTGCATGCATGGTTTGCTAGATCTAGGCTGAAATTTTTCAATTTTAAAGATAGATCTAGGCAAGTTTGAAGCAATTTTTTTGGTCTTTTCACCTAGAAATCTAATCAAAGTTCCTTGTTTAGTTTTAAGTTGTTTATCTAGCTGTTTAGAGGTCTATTGTTTGTTGTCCTAAAACAGCAAACAGAAGTCACTAAAAATAGCCTAAGTTAGGTTTGTTTAAAGCCTCAAAAAGCCTTAAAAATTTACCCTTTTGCCTTAGAATTTTTTCAAAAAAATTGGTAAAAGTTTTTAGTTGTTTAAAACTTCTTTCCATCGTTTCTAACTTCATTTGTTTGTTGTTTTGTTGCATCAAATACAGGCTCAAGAGGAGATTCTGCCAGTTTTGGGCAAAATCAAAGCTCCCTGGGATCCTGGGGGGTTGTGACTTCGTCAAAACGAAGTTTCTCTTTTCTGTCTTTTCTTCTTGTACTCCTCTTAACGATCCAATAATAAGGATCCCTCTTCTTCTAAGAGAGCTAAAAGCTCAAAGAGAACTCTTGTTCTCCATTGTAATAGTGCAAATAAAAGCGAGCCCTTTGTGCCCAGTTTCTTCATCCCCTTAGGGGGATTTGTGTTGTGGGTTTGCTTTGTCCTTTTTGAGTTGTGCATGCTTAAAATCTAACAATCAAATACACAAGTCAAACATATCAAACACACTACAACACTCTAAGTTTCATGCATGTTAACCATTTCTCAAATTTTCATGCATACTTAGTTAGCTGGTTTCAAATATTTTCTTTTCTTCAATCAGCTTTGCAACAATATTTAATTTTCAAGCAATATATTGTTTATCTCTTTCAACTACAAAGCAGGGTACATCATTTAATTGTTGCAAATTTATTTCTTTCAAGTGTTTGTGCAAGTGCCTCAATTACAAAGCAGGGTGTGTGATCTATCTTTTTTTAAGTTTTATCAAAGTAATTGAACCTTGCTAGTCTAATAGGGCAATCCTTTAAGATTGTGAGTTCATTGGGAGGAAAAGGCCTGAAAGCGACCTGCGAAGTAAGACGGTTCGTCGTGTTGGACATCCAGTGTTTTTGGTGAATTTACTGATGAAACCATTGGGTTTCGGTAAATTCTCAGCAAGTCCAAGCAAACAACAAACTTCTTAAGGGCCCAAACACTTTTCACTAACTAATTACAAAATTTACCTTAATAAAATCTTCGATCTACACTGCCCACAACTCCTTTTAAGGCATTGGTTAAAATACTTTCAATCTATCTTATGTGAGCAGTTGCATTTATGCATGTTATCTAATATCCTTTATGCTCTTGATTATTGCAAATGTTGTATCCTTTTTTATGTATAAATGTATCATGACCTAAGTGTTCTTTATGATGATAAATGCTAAATGGTGAATGATCGAATTTTATTTTCAACAATAAACTCCTAGATTAAAGTGTTTTTCTTTCCTAGTTTAGAAAAGCCTTAGTTTTATTTTTATAGGGACTACCCCCCTTGGCTTCGCTAGGAGTTGACCTAGACGGAGGATTTGAGGATCAGATGACAGCACCTTGACTCGAGACTTGCCCCCAAGGACACACCAAGTGGATTGAAGGTTTCTTCCACATTACCCCAGGTGTGTATTAGGACGGCAACAGGGCCTTTAGCCCCTTCTTCCCACAAGGCAAGGTACAACCCTTACTAGCTTGGCAAACCCAATGCCCGAACCAATGTAGGGGATAGATGAGAGGGAAAAAGATGAAAAGTGATAAGTATGGAAGGGACGGACGATGACCTTTCATAGACCCACCCAGTGGCAACTCATCCCTAAGGGAACCAACTTGCTAGGGCACTCTGTCATCCCCCCAGGTATGGGCAAGTTAAAAGGCATAATGTCCAAGCAAACGTCATGAAGCAAAAGAGAATTAAATGCACATATTCAAATGTTTTGAAAATCAAAGTGACACATACCATGATACCCAAAGTCATTACCTCGTCGAGCAAGACCCACTGCTACTTCAAAACCAGGCCGATGGGATGGATGTTGTTGCTGCTGATAGATGGGAGGCGTTGAAGAAAGGATGGGCCCTCTAGGGCCAAGCTCAAGTCAATATGGCTCTCGATACTCCATGTCTAGGACCTATGGGCCTCGAGACATAATCTCCTTAGTTATCCCTAGGATAGGGGATAACCTCTGGCTCCAACTCAAGGACATGTGCTCACCGTAGAGCGCATGAGAACCTCAACATCTCTGGTATGACCTGTGACCTGCTAGATCTCAACAAAATGATCAGTAATCTCTTGGGGTGGTGATATCACCCCTGGCTCATATATGATAAAATGAAATACAAGTAAGAAATCATATATACAAATGGAAATACAACTACTCTAGCATGAAATGCAGATAGTATATACAATAAATGCAAAATGCCTACCTACTTACCTCTACTTACCTGTTGGTTGAATGCTAGGTGTAGTCAAATAGCTAGTGAAACCATCCTAGCAATATCTCATAATACCTGCCTATGTGCTTCATTATAAACCAAAACAATGATAACGTCTAGCTCATAAAGGAGGGAGGGACAAAATCATGCCAATTCACACCTTTAGGAAAGTGCTCAATCCATCTCAAAAAGGGATCGTGAAAAATCAAAGGTTCAATAGACGGACTCAAAGAGTCTGAAGGTTGGCTACCTTGGATGTCTTCACAATCTAAGGTCTAGGAAGGAACTAGCAAGAACCTCGGGGATGACTGACAATTTCTTAAGGGAAGGCTAGAAAATTGAGATAACAAACTTCTTCTTGAGGTATTCAACCTACCCTTGAATTCTAAAAGTAAGCTTTGCCTCAGAGAAAACTTAAGACAAAGGACATGCTTCCCAACTACACCTTTAGTGATATATCAAGATAAAATAGTCAAAGGGAGCTAGGAGACATTGTCATAAGGATCATTCTCTGGGCAAGCAATGTCCTCACATTTATCAATATCCGAGCACAACGGTGGTTGATAATCTTCTTCATGGAATAAATCCAAGTGCTCAAAGGAATATTTATCAAAATCCTCAAGGTATGATAGAAAATCATTAGGAGAACATATCACCACGTCATCCTTGGGTGTCTGAAAAAGGTTTGTAATCATATCATCTCCTCGTTGGCAAATGTCAAAACTATTAGTAACCTCATATGATAGTTGTAAAGGCAACTTTTGGAACTGACCCTCGATGTCGTAAATGGGATCCCCATCATATCCTATCACATCCCATTTACATTTTTCGACATGTATGAATTCATCAATATTATCAACATAGTCATCAACTTTATCATAACATGAAGTATTTAATGCATCCAAGTGCTCCTCGAGTACTTCTTCACTTTCCAAATCATAAAACAAAGCATCATCAAAATCTTGGAAAGGGAAATAACTTACCGTGTTCACTTCTTGTTATGCAGGAGCATCAATGGCTTGGATGGCTTCATCAAATGGAAGAGGGTCCAATACGTCATCACCAAGGCTCATCTCTTCATCTTCATCAGAAAAAAATGGAACTGGCTCTTCCAAGGGTTCCTTTACTTCTTCACCTTTTGAATCATAGAACAAAGTGTCATCAAGAAACTGGAAAGGAAAATGACTCACCTCATTCTCTTCATCTTGTGTAGGAGAGATAGGATCTTGGGGAGCTTCATCAAACGGAGGAGCGATTGCTAGTGCTTCATCCTCATAATTCACTTTTCTAGTTAAATCTTCATTGCATTCTATCGAATCATGGGAAAAATCTTGCTCCTCTTCAAGGGGTTGACAATTTTCTTCACAAATTTCTCCTATATTAGAGGGTTCTTGGTATTGAGTATGGTACACATCCCTGAGATCTTCCACAATCTCAGTGGTGAATCCTTCATTCTCTAGGGCTACTGCAAGATTCTTAAGGGAATCTTCATATGTCAGGCATTGTGGTTTCACAAACTCAATAAACCTATTGATGAGGTCTACAAAAGATGATATACCCCTATCTTCACAACAACTCCTTAACCAATCTTGCAAAAAATATGGCAAAGAAAGTATGAATAATTTTACCAGAACATCCTCCCCTCCAAATTCTATCTCACTTATATACTTCAAGAATTCTACAATGTGAGTAATTGGGAGGCCTCCAAATCTTAGAGAGTTGTCTAACCATTTTGTATCAAAATAATGTGGGTATCCTTGAAAACTTTTGAAATCAATAGTCGGATACACTTGTTCCCAGGGTGCCATGATCCCATCACTTAGAAATATCACAAAATTGAGAGTAAGGTGGCACCTTGGAAAAGGTTAGTGGAGTCGCCAGATAATTTTCTTGAAATTATCAAAGGGATGAGGGGATCACCCTCAGTGGAGTCGCCAAGTAAGCTTTGTAAAAGAAAGGCTTTTGAGGAAAGGCTTACTGAAAAGTGTCGTCTTTGAGGAGAATTGGCTCAGTATTCCCCGGAACGGCGCCAAAATGTTATTGCGCAATTTGTACTTGCCCAAAAGCCAAAGGCAAGTGAACAATAAATTGGTGTAACATGAGGTTGTCCTATCACTTTCACCTAAATAAGACACCTCTTTCTCTTTAGGGGTAGTAGCCTAGGGGAGACATCCCTGGTGACCTGGGGGTTTGAGAAAGCAAAGGTAATAGTATCAAGAAAGTTCTCCCCCTCTCACAAGTCACTCTGATTAGAAAGTCCCAAAGGTTTTAATAAGATGAAGCAAAGATTTTCTTAAGTGTACCTGCCCAGAACAAGACAACAAGAAAAACACTATTTTGCAAGTACCGATTGATATTAGTGCTTCATAAAACCATGGACTTTGAATAAAAGCATGAGCTAATATAAAAGATGAAGCAACAGAAATATTTATAACAGCAATGTATATATAATGATAGCTTCACAATTATGCCTTAAATAAGCTTCAAAAATAATAACCTAAAATTGGCAATATGCTAGTATTTGTCAAAAGCCAAGAAGGCAATGTAAAATCAGCTCTAACACTTGCTTTTAGATGTTTTTAATGTTGTTATAGATGGTTGTAGCTAACTTTTGTAACAGCAGCAAGATAATTAATAAGTTAGACTAATCTAAAGTTAGAAATGGTTAGTAGAGATCTTGAGGTAGATGGTTTGAAAGTTGTTTTCATCAATCAATCAATTGTAAGGTATGAACTAGTGCCTTTAGGGTAAATGGAGTCACTTTTGCAGTGGCAAACTTAAGGGAAACAAATGATAATGAGGGAGCTAAAGACAAGAGGGAGGATGGTTGAGGTGTTAGTAACCTAAGGCCTCAATCATCCAAAACCGTAGAAGGAAAAAAGCTACTAGGAAGTAGGTAACCCTAGGCCCTAGCGGTTTTCCTTCTTCTTTAGGTCAAGCTTGAAATAAAATAAAAGCTTAATGAAGCAATAGTACTAGAGTGCTACAAAGGTAGGGCTCTAACATATGCTTCAATGGAGGTGTCTTCTAGCAAAATCAAGTAGGTGGATAGTTATTAAGAGAAGGACAATAACATGTGCTTTTCTCCTAGGGTTTCACACTAGCAATTTCATAATCTTATAAATGAAAAGTATAAGATACCATAACCATTCAAAGAAAGAAGGATTGCAGATTTCTATTTACATTCACCAAGAATAATCTAGTCACAAGCCCTAGTTGAAGACTTTCCACCATGAAAATGCAAAAATTCACTAATAAAAGCTCCCTCCAAGAGTTGCGCACCACTTAGTTCAGTCAATAAGCCTTAAAAGAGGCCGAATTTCAGACGTCACACTTGTGTGAGTGAAAGATGATGATTAAAAATGAGAGATTTTCTATTATTTATACAATACAAATAACCTTTAATTACATTTTAGGTCCAAAAAGGCCGACATGGCCAGTTTACATCAAAAATCTAGTTTTACATCAAATTAACAATAAAAACCCTAATTTATCTTTTTAGGGTGACGTCATGCCCTTCCTAAGGTGATGTTGGCAACCCTCTTGGAATGTTAGGCTTCTAAAGTAAAACGTTGGGGTTCAAAACCCCTCAAGAACTGCCACACGTGCCAACCAAAGTCGTCCTCATGCCGAATACCCCAACTGGATGACATCAAGACTCTGAATGATGACATCAGTGGCCTTCAAGGGCCAATGTCATGGTGTGAGGGAAAGACCCCCTGGGTCCAGGCCTGCCAAAGTGCCTATGGTGGAACGTCCTCCCTTTTCTCTGGTGCAAGCCTCTGGTATCCTTCTGCCTATGGCTAGGGTTTCAGCATCCATCTGATGGGATTTTAGCCCTATGTAGGTCCAAGCTAATCATCTCCCCATATGTACCTGTCCGTAGGGCATGGTCCTGTAGCAAAAACAAGTACGCTCTCCATGGGCTCATAAGTCACAGGGATCATAGCAATGTCAATCACATCTAATAATCAAGCTACCCAAACATGTGCATAAAAACCCCCCTTTTCCCAGACAAGTGTTCAAAGACGTTATGTTATTGTACAAGCCAGGTTTGGAGAGGGTTTCATGATGTCCTATTGGGCTAATTCTCCTTAGGTGTGTGGTGTTTCCAGGTGAAGACCAATCTAGGTCATGTAAATGCATGAGACGGTGTGGGGGATGGTTGGGCAAGGGGTGCAGTGATAACAGGGAAATGTAGGTCTTACATTTGGGGGGCTTTGTAGAGGATGAGTTGCACCTTGTCATGGATGCAATTATTTCCTAGCCCATTCAATGGCTTTCTACTCTTTATCTTATTTCTTTTTCTTTCAAGAGAATAGTTGGAGGACACTGCCCTGGTGTGGTGACCAGTGGTGACAGCATTACCCACAAGCATTTCCCGGAGATGAGAAGGCTAGCTCGTGATGAGACCTCCTTTCTCTTGGCTATGCCACCAAGAGCCACTACCCTAGCGTGGTGACTAGATGAATAGTAGTGTCATATCGCTACATGCCCATGGGCCTAATAGGCTGGCTCATGATGAGACCCCCTATCCACCAACTAGGTCTTGAGTTTTATTTTATGGGTCCCCCCTCTTTCTTGTTGAGAAGCCTTGTATTGCTTTCTCGAGGATCCCTGGGCGAAGCATCTCAAGGTTTGATCTTGGCTTTTAACTTTTGCTAACTACTTTTACCCTCTAGGCGTTTAGCCCCTTCTTCCCACAAGGCAAGGTACAACCCTTACTAGCTTGGCAAACCCAATGCCCGAACCAATGTAGGGGATAGATGAGAGGGAAAAAGATGAATAGTGATAAGTATGGAAGGGACAGACAATGACCTTTCATAGACCCACCCAGTGGCAACTCATCCCTAAGAGAACCAACTTGCTAGGGCACTCTGTCATCCCCCCCAGGTATGGGCAAGTTAAAAGGCATAATGTCCAAGCAAACGTCATGAAGCAAAAGAGAATTAAATGCACATATTCAAATGTTTTGAAGATCAGAGTGACGCATACCATGATACCCGGACTCATTACCTCATGGAGCAAGACCCACTGCTACTTCAGAACTAGGCTGATGGCATGGATGTTGCTGTTGATGATAGATGGGAGGCGTTGAAGAAAGGATGGGCCCTCCAGAGCCAAGCTCAAGTTAATATGGCTCTCGGTACTCCATGTCTAGGACCTGTGAGCCTCGAGACATAATCTCCTTAGTTATCCCTAGGATAGGGGATAACAAGTCCAACATGAAGATCTAGGCAAATTGAGCAAAGGGTTTCTTCAGAGCCAAAGTTGTCAAGTTTATTGTATTTGTAATTTTCCTCGATGGGCCATCTTCCCAATAAAGAAGCCCTTGTAAGCTTGGAGTCATCATTAATGAAAAAGTGATTTGAAGGGCATAATTTTTGTGTGTTGTGTGAAGTGTGGTTTCCATATTTTGGTTTTGTTGTTTTATTTCCAGCCAGTATCCAGATAATTTTATTTTGTGTATTGTAATTTATTTATTTCAACAAGGAAACACACAAGGTAGTAAAGTATCTAGGTGTTGGGGATGAGAAAATTCAACAAATATGGTATGTAAGATAAACAACATTAGCAACTTCAGATTTGCATTTATATCACTCAACAATGAAACTTCAAAGAAGTTAGAACCACTTTTAACCTACTTTAGGGCACAAAAAGTGAAGATAATCAGCATAAATCAATGGTGCAATGTGTGCTTGTGATTACCAATTGATTAAATGCTGAGGGGCAAGCTTAAGGCTATCCTTGAACTTCTAAATCTGTTTTATGATAAATAACGTAGAAATTTCAGATTTAGAGCATAAAAAAGACCATCCAAGAGAGAGATTATGCACTAGAGAGCAAGATGTCTTGGATGCTTCCACTTGGGCATGAGATATGCTATGCAACAATAGCCCATTAAGTGTTAGAAACAAGTTTTAAAGATAGATGACCATTAACCAAACAAGATCCCCAAATAAAAGATGAGCATTTATGAGCACTTTAGAGATTAAATTCACCACTAGATATGTAAGATAAACTTGTATAAACAATATAGATATGAAATAGAGGCTAGGTATTAGTAAGGATACACCTTTAAGCACCAAACCCTAGCCTTAGGGTTTCACCAAATCTGATTTTTATTGCTGCAATTTAATTTCCAGATTTGAGAAATGCCTTAAATCAGCCAACAATATGTTAGATAAGACCTTGAAACACCTTTCTATACAGTCATTTTGACTTCTTAGGGTTAAAAATCAACAATTAAACACAAACCCTTGAAAAAAAATTGTGTAGGAAATATATGAATCGTTAACTTGACACTAAACAATGAAAGAAATCTAAATTAATATTTTACTTTGATTTTTCATCGTTAGATTTCCTTCTAAACAAATAAAAATAACAAATTTTGAATTTTAGGGTTTTTGGTTGGTTGTTGGGAGAAGACTAGTGCCTTTTCTCCAATTAGATCTTATGGGGTCAAGAAGTATGCCCCTCTAAGATTTGGTCACTTCTATCTTAAGGTTAGGGTTAGAGATTAGAACTCTAGGGGTAGAGTAATCCCTCACCTAATCAAGATAAGGTATGAGGACCAAGGTCCTACAAGAAGGGATTCCATGAGGGAAAAAACTTCACCAACAAGATCATTATCGCTTGAATAAAACACTTAAAACCCTAAGACAAGACAAGACATTAAGCACTTACCAAACCAACAAAGGAAGATGGAAGAGATAGAAACCCTAGACATCTTCCTTCCAGGTGGTTAATTAACCCTTCAAATGGATCGATCTTGCTAGCTAATATAAGTATTGAACATTTACAACTAGTATTTGATGCACCAAGAAAATAACCAAGAAAGGGAGAGCTCCAAGAATTGACACCAAAACTTCTAATAGGTAGATCTTCAACAAATTGTATTCTCAAGTAATATCCAACAACAACAACAAATGGGAATGAGAGGAGGGCCTTTATTTATAGACAAGACTTCTACATCCTTCTCATTCTTTATTATTTTTTTATCTTCCTAAAATTAATCTAGGAGAATTACAAAAGGTGACTTGTCATCCACATAAAGAAGGAGACTAAGTCAAATACAAGTAAAACATGCCACATGTACAATAAAACCCTCTAAGAGAGGGGGTCATCCCATAGAAGAGGAGTCGACTAGATCAAGTAGCCCAACATTCCATTGAATGTGTAGTCAAGGTCTCAAATCATGATGTAGAAGCATCCTATGCAAGGAAGAAGCCAACGTCAAAATTTCAAAGATGGAATGACCTCCTAGAATGAGTGAATAATACCCCAAGAAGTGGGCGGTTCCTCTAAATGTGCTCATGAATGCTCAAAAGATGCCTCCAAGGTGTAACCACGTCCTCATGTCAAGCAAAGATCATCCACAAGGCATGGAAAGTGACCCTCCAAGTCAAATCAAGTCATAAAAACACCCCACGACTATCATAATGTCCACACATGTGGATCGGCCCTCAAAGAAAGTGAAGACATGCTCAAAAAGTGGTGAAATGAGAGGGCGTCCTGGAATCTTCAATGTGGCATGTGTAGAGGTGACCAATGTAAGGGAAAGTAACCCAAATGTGCCTCGGAGGATGTGACATATGCCTTGGGATACATGTATTGCCTTGAGAACTATGAGACTACCTCGGGAAACATGAAACTAAGTGAGAATCTACAAGATCATCTCTAATAGTAGATGGCCAAAGTGTGATGAATACATAAGATAAGAGTCCATGCTTAGGCATAAGATAATTGTGTTTTAAATGGGTGTGACTACCTTTACAACATGAGCAACACTTTTACATTACATACAAAGAGGTGAGAGAGACTAGCGGCTCCCCTAGATCATATGTCCTAGTAGATCCACCCCAAGATACTTGCATTCCTACGCAGATCATAAATGACCGACATGGTGACGAGTTACTCACACCAAGGGGCAATCGACCGAAGCCATAAGAGCAATGCATATCTTGAAATGGGGACTAAGAGGACGGGCCATGACCGACCACAAGGGATCTAGAGATACCATCTAGGCCCCTCATTGATAGATAGACATCTAAGAATGGCCCAATACAATACATGAGTACAAATAAAACCACACTTTTGGCTCTTCATGATACAATGATGCACATAATCTGCTCATATGATGGGTCACATCTAGCAAAAAAATGTAGGGTACACTTAATTGAATCTGAGGTGTAACACAACGCTAATCACAGTTCCATGCTCCAAAGTGTAGAATTATTGAGCTTGATTTAATATGCAGATTATTTCTTTAGTTTCTTCAACGCTTTAAACAAAATATGATTTATCGACCAGCAAAATGGATACTCAAAAAAGATGAACAGAAGTAGAAGAGGTACTCAAATAGAATCTCACACATGCACAAGATTTTACACTGGAGAAACCCAAAAGGGGAGAAAACTCAAGCAAACAATCTTCCTTTAATTGCAAATAATATGTATGATCAAGTACAATAATCCACCATGAAAATACCTGACTGTGTGACACAAAAAACCAGCACTCTTTACTGTCTTTTACTGCTGATAAAAACCAGCACTCTTTTCTGTCTTTTACTGCTGATAAAAACAGCAATAGTCACTGTCTCTTACTACTGATATACACAGCAATACTTGCTGCCTCTTACTGCTGATATATACAGCAATACACGTTGTCTCTTACTGCTGATATACATAGCAATACTTGCTGCCTCTTACTTCAGCACTGCCCTTTCTCACTGTGTAGACAATACACAGCAGCACTAGACACCTTCGTTGCCCTGTCTCCTTTACTCTTGCGTTGCATAACCTATGTGTCAAGAAGAGAGGGTCAAGCTTTGTATATAAAGGCACAGGAAGGAGAGGAGAGTGTACTTTAATTAGAAAGAGGTTGCATGTCTTTACAACTCGACTTTACAACTCAACTCGAATTAGAAACTTGACTTGAGACTAGACTTTGCATGCATTGCATGCCAGCTCGACATGCAACATGCAACTCGACATGCATGCAACTCGACATGTAACACGCATCATGCAACATGCAACATGACTTGTCAACTTGACTTTTATCACTCAAGCTAGACATACTTGTCTTTTACAACTTGAGTTTGACAACTCAGACTAAACATGCAATTCAACTTTTACAACTGAGTTAGGTAACTCGAACTTCTTTTCATGGTGGATAATGCTACACGTGCCAGTGCACTAGATCAATACATTTACATTATTTGCATAAGGAAGATTGTTTGTTTCTAGCGCATAGGAATTGTACATTCAACCTAACTTTTGCTAGATGCCTTGACTTTTGCTCATGGCTCACAAGGTTTGACTAGGCTCACAAAGGTTGTACGTTCCCCCTGACTTTTGCACTAGTCTGTCTATGCTCACAGAGGTTGTACATTCCCCCTGACTTTTGCACTCGACTGTCTATGCTCACAGAGGTTGAATGTTCCCCCTCACTTTTGCATTAGACTTACATCTTGACTTTTGTCTTCAACTTACAAGACTTCTTCCTTTGCCTTGGCTAGACTCACAAGATCATATAGCATCTCGTTCATCCTAACTTTTGGTTAGACTCACAGAGGTTGTATGTTCCCCTTGGATTTTGTCAATACCTCACAAGACTGGTTGATTCTCCAAATCTCCCTGGCTAGCCTCAGGGTGGCCCACATGGCCTCTCATTGGAGAACGACTATCGATGCTCCCAAATTTAACACAAACAACACCTAGGAACAATAGGGTCACATTTCTTGGAATTAGAAAGGAGTAGTACCCCACCTAAATAGGGAAAAGTTTCCAAAATATTTCACAAATTAAACTAATATTGCTTCTATTCTACCTCCATTGCACTTTTCTGCTAGTTAGCTTTTAAGGTTCTTGCATTGAACAAAATTGCTAAAGTGCCTTTATACCAGTATAGATCCATCTTAACTTTGAATCTATTATGCACCAAGAGGGATCCAAAAATAAATTGAGATGCAAACCCCTCAATGCTTAAAAGATCCTAATTTAAAATGGATATATGTTGGTGTGCTTTATATATATATATATATATATAGAGAGAGAGAGAGAGAGAGAGAGAGAGATCATGCAATTCACTATTAATACTAGGGGTTGATAAAACAACAGTCGAGAATGGTGCTAAACATAATTGCCTCAAATTCCCCTTCTTCTATTAGTTGATATGGTTTTGTTTATATATATATATATATATATATATATATATATATATATATATATACCATGCAACTCACTATCAATACTGTAGGTTGATTAAAAAAACCAGTTGAGAATGGTGCCAAACAAAATCGCCTCAAATTCCTCTTCTTCTAATAGTTGATATGATTTTGTTTATATATATATATATATAGAGAGAGAGAGAGAGGGTTGTGAATGATTAATATTTCACTCACATTAGATTTATTATTACTATATTTTCTATTTTCTATAACATATTATGTTGGGTCCACACACACTGACATAAGAATTATAGACATGGGATGGTACAATCTCTTTAATACTAGGCTGTAGAATGCACCTTGCTTGTCTTATTGAATCAACACTTTTACTTTGTAGCTTTTCTTTCTTGTTGTTACTATAACTTTTCATTTTACATTGAGCCAATCTATAAAGTATCTATTATCATAGCATCTTAGGTTATTTATTGCTATGTCATCGTATAACTGTTGAATTTAGAGAAGCTATTAAGTTCTTTTCAATTTACTAGACAATAATAGCATAAGCATGATCTTTGAAAGATACGCAATCACAAGGTACACAACATTTATCCTGGGAAACCCTCATGGGGGAGAAAACCCAGCAAAAACTTCCTTAATATAGATAGCCAATACAATGCCAAGATAATAAACCAAACACTAGAGAATATCCAACACTGAGCAATGCGCCTCTCTCTTTCTTCTTCCGACAACTGGCAATTGCAGCTTCCTTCAAACTTGCCCTTTAGATGAGTGACTTGAGTGAGTGAATTAATGAGGCGCTAGCCTCTCTTATTTATACTAGCTGGCAGGCGCTAGGGTGGTGTCTCTTCATCAAGCGAGGCCGAATTCTTCACTTAGTGGTTAAAACCAGTTTAATTAGGCCTGGGGGGCGACTTCTTAATTAGCAACATATAATTAGGGTTTGACCAATCCACAAAAGGGGATTTGGTCTTATACAAAGCCCGATATGATCAATCCACAAAAGGGGATTGATCTATAAGATAATAGCTCAATAATAAGTGGAATATTCTTTGCAGTTACAATATTTCAACACTCCCCCTTAACAAGAAGGGTATTCTACAACATCATCAAGAGAGAGAGAGGGCAGCAACAACAACATCTAGAACACTGACTGGCATATCTATAAATCATCGAAAGTTTTTCTCATCATCAATAATATCATCATTCTCAGTATGGAGCTGGAATGGCATGATCATCATTGTTCACAGTATGGAGCTGAAACAGCATCGTCATCATCATCATTCACAGCATGAAGCTAGAACCTGAAACATCAACATCAGTTAGCATAAAAGCAATAACAACAACATCAACAGCACGAGGCTGGAGTAACAACATCACAACACGAGGCTAGAGCAACATCATCACAGCACGAGGTTGGAGCAACAACATCACAGCACGAGGTTGGAGCAACAACATCGTAGCACGAGGCTGAAGCAACATCATCATCATGGGGCAACAGAATGAGGCAGGTGTATCAACAACATTTTGTGGTACTCTGACAGTCCCTAGGGATCTGCCCAGGATTCATAAGATTCCCTAGGATATAAAATCCTAACGGAGCTACCACGCGGTACTCTGACAGACCGTCCTTGCCGAACCTTCAGGATCTGCCCAGGAATCATAAGATTCCTTAGGATTATAAAAATCCTAACGGAGCTACCACTACTGACCACAGCTAGCATATACATGCACAGGTACTCTGACAGACCGTCCTTACTAGACCTTCGGGATCTGTCCAGGGATGATCAGTCCCCTAGGATATAAAATCCTAATTGAGCTACCCGTTGTTGGTCAGGATACCATAGTATCATCAGCATCACTCCCCCTTTCGAGGGAGGTCCTTTCGAACTATACCAAGTTTGTCTCGAAAGTGCTCAAACTTTACATGAGACAGAGGCTTGTCAACACATCTGCAACCTGCTCATTTGTGCCAACATATTGGAGCTTTATAGCTCCCCTCTGCACCATATCACGAATGTAGTGATGCCGGATTTCTATGTTCTTTGACTTGTCATGGAACACAGGGTTCTCTGTCATCCTTTATGCAAGTCTGGTTATCACATAGAATCACAGTTGCTTCCATCTCCAAATCAAATAGACATGTCAACAACTTCTGAAGCCATATGGCCTCACAACTGGCAGAACATCGAACAATGTATTATGCTTTTGTTGTGCTGAGAGCAATACTGGATTGCTTTCTACTCAGACATGAAGTCATGGTTGACCCCAGACTGAAACAACATCCTGAAGTCCTCTTTCTGTCAGAAACACTTCCAGCCCAATCTAAATCGGTATAACCAATTAGTTTGAAGTCATGATCTCCATTATAATAGAGACCAAAGTCCAACGTACCCTTAAGGTATCTCATTTCATGTTTTGCAGCAACAAGGTGAACACGTCTGTGCTCTACTAGATATTGACTCAAGGTGTTCACAGCAAAACATATATCTGGCATGGTGTTCGTCAGATACATCAACGATCCAATGATCTGTTTGTACAGCGTAGCATCAACCAATTCTGACGAAGTATCAACCAGAAGCTTCAACTTTGTTTCCATGGGTGTGTTCATGGATTTACACTCCAAAATATCAAACCTTTTCAGTATTTCAACTGCATACTTCCCTTGGTTAAGGAGGATCTTCTCTGGGCTCTACCAAACCTCAAGACCTAAGAAATAATGCATTAGGCCTAGGTCTTTCATCTCAAACTCTGCAGCAAGCTTATTCTTACAATCAGTGATGATTTTTTCTTCTCCAGTTAAAAATAAGTCATCCACATACAGCAGCAATATAACTGGCTCATCATTCATAACCTTGAAGTAAAGGTTAGAATCAGCTTTACTCTAAATAAAGCCCAAGCTCGTCAGGAAACTGTCAATTCTTCCATACCAAGCTCTAGGAGCTTGCTTCAATCCGTACAGAGCCTTCTTCAACCTACAGACATGAGTCTTTATGTCTTCAACTTCAAACCCTTGAGGTTGTTCTATATACACATCTTCTTCAATAACACCATTTAAGAAGGTTTTTTTCACATCCATCTGGTGTAACTTCCAATTCATCTTAGCTGCAAGGGCTATGATGGTTCTGATAGAAGTGTATCTGGCTACAGGAGCAAACGTCTCTTCATAGTCAATGCCTTTCTTTTGAGAAAAGCCACGAGCTACATACCTTGCTTTATGTTTTTCAATACTTCCATCAGCAACATGTTTTATCTTGTATAACCATTTGGAAGATACCATGTGTTTGCTCTTCGGTCTGGGAACTATTTCCCATACATCATTCTTTAGAATGGATTGGTATTCTTCTGTCATGGCATCTGCCCATTCTTTCTTCTGAATGGCTTCTTCAAAGCAAGTAGGCTCTTTCTCTATGATATCACACATCAACGCCATATAACTGGAAAATGGCATAGGTTTCTTGACTTGTCTCATGGTTCCCTTTGAGGCACCATACTTCTCTCCATCTTGAATAAGTTCCCTCGCCCAAGCTGGCTTTCTCTTTTGAGAGATTTTCATCTGGGGAGGTTCCTGAGACTCTATCATATCATGATCTTCTTGAAACTCATCATTAGGGGAAGTTGTGACTTCCCTTACTGGTTCTATAACTCTGGGAGCTACAGGTTCTTCTTCATATACTTCTTCAAGCTGGCATCTCCTTGATTTCTTGAGTGTTGCATCTTCATCAAAGGTTACATCTTTGTTGACCTCAATATGATGGTAACCTGGTATATAGATTTTGAAGGCCTTTGAGACCTCACAGTATCCAACAAATATTCCCTTCTTTCCCGAAGGGTCTAGCTTGGTTCTCTTCTCTTTCGGAATGTGTACAAATACTAGACAGCCAAATATCTTGAGATGGCCTACTTCTGGCTTCTTTCTAGAGAACATTTCTTCGGGGGTTTTGAACCCAAGTGCACTATGGGATGATCCGTTTTGTACATACACTGTTGTTCTTACTGCTTCTGCCCATAAGTGCATTGGAAGATCTTGATCATGGATCATAGTCTTCACTGCTTCCATTATAGTTATGTTCTTTCTTTCTGCTACACCATTTTGTTGAGGATTGTAGGGAGTGGTGAGCTCCCTCTTAATCCCGGCATCTCTGCAAAAGCTTACAAACTCTTTTGAGGTGTATTCTCCTCCACACTTCATCTTTTGATTTCAAGAAGTAAATCCAAGTCTTGCGAGAATAGTCATCACATAGCATACATACCCACTAAGAGAGGTTGATGGCATTGGGCCACATACATCTGAGTGGATGAGCTCCAAGACTCCTGCTTTACTGTCGCTCTTCGAGAAAGGATTCTTTATGTTCTTTCCTTGTGCACATCCCTTGCACACACCTTCATGGTCAACCTTGAAATCTGGTAGACATGTAACTGCTTTGCTCACATATGGTAAGGTTTTGTAATTGATGTGAGCTAGCCTTCTATGCCAAAGTTCACATGGACTCTTAGTGGAGTGAGTCAAAGTTGCATCTGAGTGACCTTTTAATTTATACAGGCCACCTTCTTCTGTTCCAATAACAATTGCATCTTCTATGGTTTTTCCTTTAGGCCACATAAGGACTTTACCATCTATGAATGCAACCTTGAAGCCTTTCTTATCTAAAGCTGAGATAGAAAGAAAATTCTTCGTCAAACCCGGTACATATGGTACATCCTTCATCTTCATTGGGATCCCTGAATCAAGTTTGTAAGTGGACTTTCCCACTCCTTTGATAGGGTATTGGTAATCATCTCCAAGTATTACTTTTTGGGGAAAGTTCTTTTCTGTGAGGCTAGAGAGAATGTCTCTCTGACCTATCATGTGCTTAGAAGCACCACTATCTATGAGCCAAGTGTCCTCTCCAGGTGACACAGATCTTGAGAGGGCAGAGAATAAAACATAGTCTTCAATCTTTTCTTTAATCATCTTTGTGGGTGGCTCATCATCTTCAACTGCATGGGCATGGTGTCTTTTGTTATTTCTCTTCTTGTATTCTTCTCTTCTAGCTAGACAATTCTTAGCAATATGTCCCATCTTGTCACAATGGTAACATTGATAAGAGGATAAATCCTTTTCTCTTCTTTGACCTTTCTAAAACTTTTGGAATCTCCTTGGAGGGTGAGATTCTTTATGGATGAATCTATTTGGGGAGTGAGACTCCTTATGCAGGTGGGTCTGCTTCTTGAAGTGAGGCCTTCTCTTTCCTCCTTTAGCATGAGCATCTAGGGCTTGATCTTCATCCCTTAATAGTACTACTTCTCAGTTAGCTACTCTTGCTTCTTCTTGAACACATTCTTCCCAAAGACTGTTAAATTGTAGTTTTTCCTTTCCGGCACAAATAGTTTGGATGAATGCATCTCAAAGTCTTGTGAGACCATTAAGAGTTGTCGTTATGAGTTCATCTTCATCTAGGTTGTCTCCAATTGCTTCTAGCTGTTCCTTGAATTGAGAGATCCTAGAGAAATAGTCATGAACTGTTTCTCCTTTCTGCATCTTCATATTCTTGAGTTGGGTTCTAAAGTTCATCTTTTGGTTAATGTTCCTTCCTTCATACAATCTGGTTAGGGCATCAAACATTTCTTTTGGAGTATTCTTAGAAGCCACTTGAGGGATCAAGTGATCTTTAATAGAGTCTGCAATGATTCTTTTGGCCCTAACCATATCCTTCTGGCACTTTGCTTTAGTTGTAGCAACTGTGGGTTCTGATACATTTTCCTTGATGAATCTTGCAAGATCATTCTCTTCAAGAATGAGTGCAATCCTATACTTCCAGGCACGGAAGTTATCCACACCTTCTAACTTGTCAACAAGCTTGGTGCTTGCAGACATCTTGACCTAAAACTAGGAAAATGACCAAAAAATGAAAGTGCTCAGAATTTAGATCTGAACTTACCAGGAGGTGCGCTTGGATGAGGTGAGTAGCCTGGTGCATTCTGTTTTCTGAAAATCCAAATTTTTACCCCTTGAAACTGGGCCTATGCAAATTTAGACTGGTACCTCTGATATTGGTTCTGGTTTCTTGGTTTTCCGGTACCAGTGAACACTAGGGTTTCACTTTTTGAAGGCTCTAGCCACTAAAAAGGTGCGCTCCAGCTGCCAATGAGTTCGCTAGGCTAGGGCGCATTTCCCTAGATAGATTTTAGGCGAAATTCTCTTCCAACAAAAAGGGCGAAATTCTCTTCCAACAAAAAGCCATAATTTTCTTGTACGGCAATAGTGACGTTTTTGGTAACCCAGTGAAAGGTGCTCTATTCAAGCAAGCTCTGATACCATGTTGAATTTAGAGCAGCTATTAAGTTCTTTTCAATTTACTAGACAATAATAGCATAAGCAGGATCACTGAAAGATACACAATCACAAGGTACACAGCGTTTATCCTAGGAAACCCTCATGGAGGAGAAAACCTAGCAAAAACTTCCTTAATATAGATAGCCAATACAATGCCAAGATAATAAACCAAACACTAGAGAATATCCAACACTGAGCAATGCGCCTCTCTCTTTCTTCTTTCGGTAACTGGCAACTACAGCTTCCTTCAAACTTGCGCACTAGAAGAGTGACTTGAGTGATTGAGCTAATGAGGCGCTAGCCTCTCTTATTTATACTTGCTGGCAGGCGCTAGGGTGGTGTCTCTTTATCAAGCAGGGCCGACTTCTTCACTTAGTGGTTAAAACCACTTTAATTAGGCCTGGGGGCCGACTTCTTAATTAACAACATATAATTAGGGTTTGACCAATCCACAAAAGGGGATTTGGTCTTATACAAAGTCCGACATGATCAATCAACAAAAGGGGATTGATCTATAAGATAATAGCTCAATAATAAGTAGAATATTCTTTGCAGTTACAATATTTCAACAATAACTCTAGTCTTAAAGCACTTTCTCACTCTTCTCAAATTACAAAGCTTATAAACTATAATTGTTCCCATTGCACTTTTAACATAACTGTCTAATGTAGCCATTGTACTTGGGGCATTGGAGCATTTAATTAGCATAGCACTCTAGATATCACTAAATCTGTATAGTTTGTGTGTTATTGTTTTGGCACTATATTATAAAGTTTTCACCCTCAAACTAAATTCTAATCCATAACAATGCATTCAAGAGTTGTTTCCTAATCTGTAAATAAATTTTACTACAAGTACTCATAGAACGTTGGTACAAGAAACCCAGGGGGTTAGCTCAACTGATTATCAGCGATGTTGTTGGGCATTTGGATACCTAGTTTCCAAATTCAATCCTACAAAAACCAAAAATTTGGCCAAATTTTTCAAGGAGGTCATTTTTATTTAATGGCGAGCAAGCAATAATTGTTCATCGGTCCCATGGCCTCGAGATCTGCCTCAGTTAGCTGAGAGTGCAGTTGCACCATCTAGGGTAGAGAAGGATCACTAAATTTTGCATGAGGGCATGATTTGTCTGCTTTGCTCCATCCAAGAGGTGGGGATAGAAAAACACTTCATTTTCAAGGGCCGCATCTACTACGAGATCTGGGAAAGATTTCACTACTTATATAGAGATTCTGGCAGGACACTCACTACCTTCTTTCAATACCCAAACCAAACATGCCTAGCCCTATACGTTCAAGAGGTATTTACATTTGGACAATGTATCCTATTAGTTAACTTGTTGCTTGAAGAGTGTTTGACTCTTGCTATGAGAGGGACGCATCAGTGGGAGAGTCTCATGAGGGCAAATTGTCTCTTAGCCCCTTTTCATCTATTTTTTGACACTTGGAGTTACTTGGACTAGGAGGCCACATTACTTAAGTTGTTGCATATAAATATGTATTGTTGTATAAAAATATGTGGAGTGGGTGCTTTGAATGTGTGGGCATGTACCTACATTGGCACATGTGGAGCAAACTACTTGATTTAGTTACTTGGAGTAGATCCTTGGCAAATGGGAGGTGCACTATTGGGGGAAGATTCTCTCTTAGGGCACATGACTTGGTTGGAGTTGGGTGGACCTGGTCTAGGCTTTAATCCTTTACTTGTAACTCACTCCTCTTACTCTATAAAAGGAAGGCTAGGTGCACCACTTCATTACACTTTTGCTTGTTTTGCTTGAGCAAAGAGTACTGCTAGATGTGATGTTCTAGTTAGAGCACTTTGTTTTATAAGCTTGTGAGAATTTTTTTGCTTTTGCATTGTAAGCTTCGGAGAAGTTGATTTTTGTTAGAATTAGGGCAGTAAAGCATAACAGTAGTGTCTTTTAAATTTCAGTGAGTATAACAACTAGAGCATAAACAAATCTATACTGTAAAAACAAAGAAGACTGAATCATAAGTACCCAGATCTAATAACTTTAGATAAAGTCAATAGTTAGAGAGTAGATCTAGCATAGATTCTAATTCAGATCTATAATGCTGGAATAAAAACTTTTACTGATCTACAGATCTAAACTCAATTCTACAGATCTGATCATGAACAGTAAATCATACTACAGAAACAAGAGAGTAAACTCAATATATAGTTCAGATCTAATAACTGTCAATGCTGATACATAAATCTAGATAGATCAAACAATACAGAACTCAAAACAAAAATCCAGATCTGAAGATGATAAATAAATAGCTTACCTTGTCCTAAAGCCTTACCTCTGAAGAAGTCACAGCCAACACAAGAGATGCAGAACCATTTGTAATTATGCTCAGACAAAGTCCAGCTCATAGATCCACCATATAGGATGGATCTCTTTGCCAAGAGATAAATGAACTTTCTTGCCACCAAGGGGATAGGGCCACAAAGACTTCACCCAGTTAAACCCTCACACAAATCAATCACCCAAATCCACACACAGAATTTCTGTGGATAGAAACCCTTACAAAAGGAGTGGCTTAAGGAAGGTCATGGCTCAAAGGACAGGTCTGGACAGATTCAAGTCACTCCACAGCAGAAAGGAGAAGAGCCGAGCCACCTACAGTCACCCCACAGCAGCAAGAAGAAGGGTCGAGCCACCTACAGTCAACCCACAGCAGC
Organism: Picea engelmannii; assembly: GCA_009831015.1. Classification (NCBI taxonomy): domain Eukaryota; kingdom Viridiplantae; phylum Streptophyta; class Pinopsida; order Pinales; family Pinaceae; genus Picea; species Picea engelmannii. The sequence continues at coordinate 155,791 of ML777154.1, forward strand.
AATGGGGAAGGGGCGAGCCACCTACAGTCACCCTACAGCAGTAGATAGGAGGACCGCATCAACAGTCAACTCACAGCAGCAATGGAGAAGGGTTGAGCCACCTACAGTCACCCTACAGCAGCAGATAGGAGGGTCGTACTAACACCACAGTCCTCAAAGGGAGCCGCAGTAACACCAACAACCTCTTCAACAACAAATGGAAGGAGGGTCGCAGCTAGAAAACACTCCAACAGCAGATAACAAGAGGGTCGCAGCAAGGAGAGAGGATCTGCAGACTTTAAGAGCACAAGAGATAAGATAATAAGAATGTAGAATGTGAGGGGTAGGGGTAGGGGGGTTCAATTTATAGTTTAGGCTAGGGTAATAAAAATATAAATTAAATTAAAATAATTAATATAACATGTTTAAATTAAATAATTTAAACATGGTATAATTAACATTTAATTTAAACTTTATTTAACCCTTAAGACAAAACAACATAAAACCCCAAAACAACACAAGCAAGGGTAAGAGAGGGTTTAGGAGGGTTTACAAGGTGGCAATACTTGTTCATTTATTTTCAAGGTGACCTTATTACTTTATCATCATTGCATATGGGATACATCCCTCATGTGGTCATGTACTCCTTCAAGGAAGGTCATACACCAACAAAGTACTTGATCGAGGATCAAGTTGCCCCAAAACTTTTTCTGGGGTCTTATCCACCAAGGTCCAAGACCAAGGATCAACCCATGCCCTAGGCATGAGTACCCTGGACCATGTCCAAGGGCCCTAGACTTATCTAGGGGCTTTAACTGCTTGGTCCTAGACCAAGAACCCCAGTCGTACACTGGGGGCCCTCTCAGGGGTCTTTACTGCTTGGTCCTAGACCAAGAACCCCAGTCGTATACTAGGGGCCCTCACAAGGGTCTTTTGCCATGGCACTGACTGTTTGGTCCCAGACCAAGTACCCCAGGAGTGCACTGGGGGCCCTAGATCTCGTCTAGGGTCTTAGCCATCCTTCCGGAGAATGGCTCTTGCAGCTGCTTATAAATTTAACAGTTTTGCTGTTATGTAATCTTCTTTTCATTGTAATAAAAAAAAAATGTGATTGTTGTTGCAGATGTTAATTGCTGATCTGATTTTCCAAATCTGATATCTCTTTAGTGTACTGTTTTTTAGCATGCTGATCTATTTTCTATTACTGTGGGGCTGGTGTGGAGCTGAATTAACATGCTGATCTGATTTTACCTTTCCAGATCTGATTTGTCTTCTTGCTGTTCGGTTGTTGCTGAGCTAGTATGCGCTAACCTTATTTTCATAGACGATATATTATGCTGAGTTGATAAACTGCTGGGCTGGTGTTGGGCTAGTTTAGTAATCTGATTTTCAGATGTCTTTTCTTATATCTATTATCAGTTTGTTGCTGTAATGATCTAACCTATTGATATGTGGTGTCTACAGTGTACACTATTGAATCTTCCGAACAGCATTTTGGTTTCTGCAGATATGAAGTTCTGATAGGTGTTTCAGAAGTTTTCAGACTTGGTTGTGGGATTTAAATTCTATGAGTGCAGATCTGCTGTCATGAGCTGAAAATTCTATCACAGTATCAAAGCTCTGCTGCTGAAATTTTCCATCCAGTGAATGGAGAATTCAACTACCTGTGAGAGGGTGCTGAGAGTGGAGGATTTCAATGAGTGTGATGCCCAAAAAGCTCCAGTGATTGGAGCAAATCCATGCTTGTGAGAGGCATCAGCACTAGTAAGGGGTCAGCAGGTGTGATGCTGAGGAAGCTCCAGGGATTGGAGTGTGTTTTTTATGCATAAGAGGGGTGATTTGAACCTATGATAGGTTTTCGATTTTGGCTGATCTATTTTGCTTAAATTTGTGATTCAAGGGGCAGCAAGAATGGTGAACTTCATCGGTCTCAAAGAGTGTGACCAACTAGAGGGAGTTTCCAACTTCATCCCTTGGAAGTGCAATTTGCATATGCTGATGGAGGAGATGGATCTCTGGCACATAGTTGAAGGGAAGGCTACAGTTCCTACCAATCCCCAACAGTGGATTCAATATGCTAAGGCAGAGAGGATCTTGGATTTCGTGAAGGATCACCTGGTTCCTCATGTCATAGGCAAATTGATGATAGAGATGTATGAGGCGTTCAAGCCCAAGGGGTTAGTTCAACTGGTTGTCGCCAATGTCACTAGGCATTTGGCTAATTCAGTGCCAACAGGTGCCTCATATGAATCCCCTTGTGTTAGGAGGATCTTCTTGGATTTCGTGAAGGATCATTTGGTTCCTCGTGTCATAGGAAAATTGATGAAGGAGATGTATGAGGCGCTCAAGCCCAAGGGGTTAGCTCAACTGGTTGTCACCAATGTCACTAGGGATTTGGCTAATTCTGTGCCAACGGGTGCCTCATATGAATCCCCCTGTGTTAGGCACACTAGTCTAATCTGACATGTTTACTAAGGATCCCATCCACAAATGTGGGGAAGCATTCCTTGGGTTTCCCCGCGAGGTTTTCCTCAGAAAAAAAGGATATATAGTTGTTTTGGATATAGGGAACAACTATTGTTGTTGGATACAAAGGGATTAGCTAAGAACTTAGACTAACAAAAACCCCTTAAAATAACATCAACCATTTTATATATCTGTCATTAGATTAACTTCGGTTTCACTCCTTTGCAACTAGGCATAAACATATAAAATGTATAGTGGGATTGAATCAGGGTTTGCAATTAACAAGCATTTGTTTCATCTTTATCAAAAATTTAGGTTAATTGACCATGTCATTGGTTTTAGGTTGGTGACATTAGGTTATTTCCCTGATCAACAAGGCAACCTTGAGAGTGAGTTGAACTTGTTTTGGTTTTATGTTCACAAATCCAGTTCAAGTTACTCAAAGTCACAAAATTTTATCAACACAACAATCATCCCACTTGAGTATTTCTGGCTTAACATCATTAAGTTCATGCTGCACCTGCAATTTGGCTCAGTTCTTTCTGCAATAGATAATTAGTGGAATCAGGATCATCAGTTTGCAATAAACAAGCATTTGTTTTATAGCCATCAATAATTAGGTTGATTGATTATGTCACTGGGGTCTTAGGTTGGTGACATTAGGCTATTTCACGATCAACAAGCCAACCTTGAGAATGAGTTGAACTGCTTTGGTTTTATGTTCATAAGTTGGGTTCAAGTTATTCAAAGTCACAAAATTTAATCAACACAACAATCATCCCACTTGAGTATTTCCAGCTTATCATCATTAAGTTCATGTTGCACCTGCAATTTGGCTCAATTCTTTCTGCAATAGATAATTGGGGGAATCAGGATCATCAGTTTGCAATTAACAAACTTTTGTTTTATGTCCATCAATAATTACGTTGATTGATTATGTCATTGGGGTCTTAGGTTGGTGACATTAGGCTATTTCGCAATCAACAAGGCAACCTTGAGACTGAGTTGAACCTAAATTGTACAGTGTACACAGAAATCATTGAAGTTAGCAATTAAATGAACAAATTATTCCGATTGTTTAATTATAGATACACTAAGTATTTAATCAATTAGCAATCCCTAAATTGACTTCTTTGATACATCTTTACATTGATTTAGTTTTGTGTTCATAAATTGGGTTCAAGTTATTCACAGTCACAAAATTCCATTGACAAAACAACCATCCCACTTGAGTTTTTCCAGCTTATCGACATTAAGCTCATGTTGCACCTGCAATTTGGCTAAATTCTTTCTGCAATAGATAATGGGGTGAATCAGGACCATTGATCTGCAATTAACCAGCATTTGTTTTCTGTTCGTCAATAATTAGGTTAATTGATTATGTCATTGATCTTAGGTTGATGACATTAGACTATTTCCCCGATGAACAAGGAAATCTGAAACCTTCAGACTGAGTTGAACCTAAATTCCTATAATTTTGGCCCGATTATCCGTAACTGCATATTCACAATACCGACGTGGTGATCAATTGGATATTTGATCTGGGAATATCCTTCCATTTCATTGGCTTCCTACTTTTCTTGGGAGGTCAAATTCCATTGCTCATTCCAGTTGAAATGAATTCTCGATAATTTAGAGGGTTGGATTTGATAGCAACAGAATCATGCTCTGTAGGATTTTAACCTACGGCATCAGGTTTTGGAGACCTACGTTCTACGAAACTGAACTAAGAGTGTTTTCTTGAACATCCGGAGATAAAGGGAAGGAAAAATACCATTCGTTGTTACTCTTAAAGTCAAACACTTTCGCATCTGATATGATTCAATTATTTGATCGATCCATTCGAATCGATATCAAATGATCTTTCGTTCCTTTCTCTTTCCATAGAAAAGAAGGTAAAGGTAGGGATGACAGGATTTGAACCTGCGACATTTTGTACCCAAAACAAACACGCTACCAAGCTGCGCTACATCCCTTCTAATCATTAGACAATGTTATTTTATAGAATTCGAAATCTGTTTCCCACATTTTTCCAACTTCATTTCTCTTCGATCTAGTGAGTGAAAAGACTTTATACATGCATGTAGGGTCTATTATCTAGAAGATTAATTAGCAAAATTTGGTGATGAAACATCTTTTTCCTGTTCTATAAATAGGACCACAGCCCAGATCACACTATACTATACATATATTCATCAGTTCCGAGTTTTCCCTAGAATTAAAAACTATTGATACAGTTGAATCACTTACACATTATGATCGATAAAGAGAATTTGCAATGCAAGATCTAAAGACCTATCTTTCCACGGCACGTGTGTTAACTATTTCATGGTTCATTTTTTAAGCCAGTCTATTGATAGAAATCAATCATTACCATATTAAAGTTGGGGATTAAACAAACAAACCATCTTAGTTGTTTAATTCTAGATACACTGAGCAGTTAATCGATTAGCAATCCCTAAATCGATTCCTTTGTTACATCCTTAGGTAGCTTTGGTTTTATGGTCATAAACTGTGTTCACGTTAAGTCACAAAACTTCATCACCACAACAACCATCCCACTTAAGTATTTCCAGTTTATCATCATTAAGCTCATGTTGAACCCACAATTTGGCTCAATTTTTTCTGCAATAGATAATTGGGAGAATCAGGATCATCAGTTCAATTGCCTATTGGGATTTTCGTCCTGGGTCCTTTTGGTCGTGGGTCTCTTGCAATGCGATTTGATCCTATTGTTGGATTGCTAATTTCTGAATTTTGCGATCCAAAGTAATGGTCAACACCACAACATATTTATTAGGCATCAGAGTCTAATTCAATGTGCTGTTTTGTTGTAAGCTCGTGATTTTCTAATAGCTTAAGCTTTAAGTTACGGTTTCTACCTATTTTGATATAAATGAAGATTCTTCCTTCTCATTTATATCTTTTCTGTTTTTGAGCTTTACTGATATGATATTTTTGCTATTACTTTCAGTTACTCCTGTAGTTGCAGTGTTCAAGCCGTTTTGGATACAGGACGAACAGGGCAACAACAAAGACAGTCCAGTGACAAAGGGAAATTGGAATTGCTAAAGTTGTATACAGACACACACGATAAAATTAAAAAAAAGAAGTAAAGGATTCAGGAAAGAAAGGTAATCTGCACTCCCTACCTTAGGTGGAAGGATAGCGTCAATATCTGCATCGGACGCCGAAGAGAATCTTTCACAGACATTACGTCTCAGCTTCTTGCGATCGGCACCAGAAAGCCTTTGTAGGGCTCTAACCTCGTTATACTTCTTGAACATGATTTCTGAAAAAGTAATACCTGCAATCCCACAAGTCTTCTGTCAGAGCCACGCCTCTTTAGGAAATCAGATGGAACCCTCAAATTTTGGCCTACACAGGCATAGCACTCTACAAGATCATCTTGTACCGAACAAACTACTTATATTTAAAGCATACAGCAGATTAACAAATACCATGCTCAAATTTACTCATACGGCCAGGAAACCAACAACCTTAACGAAAACAGATAAAAGCTCTCAAAAGCCGGTCAAGGAACAAAAATGGCAGTTTAACTTCAGCGATGTAAGAATTATAAAGCATCAGCCTTCAACGATCGTTTGGAATGCAAAACATTCGGGAGAATTACGAAACATCGGCCTTCGACGGCCGGGAAAATGCCTCAGATAAAGACATGTAAAAACACAGAAGTTTTGTGCAGATAAATATATACGGAATGCTAGTTAAAAGGACGATTTTAAAGAAAACGTCAACGGACAGAAAACCTTGCACGACATTCAAAATCAAAAAATCTTTAAAGAAAATCTTTAAAAATCTTTAAAGAAATCTTTAAAGCCTTGGACATCAGAAATCACATATGCGTCGAAGTTATTATAATTTCTCACTGTAATTCAAACAGCCGCTGTTGCAGTCACTGGGGAAATTTGAAAACATCTAGATTTTGTTCCAGGAAAAACAAAATTGAAACCATTTATTTGACGGAAAGTTTAAATTGGCCAGCAAAACGATTAGGCGATGTTCGATTTCCACTTACAAATATTTAAAGATGATAAGTATCAATAAAATGGTAGGGTTTGAACTGTGTTTTGGCCTGCTTTCGCTGAATATAGTGACGAAATTCGCGCAAAGGCCTTCGGCTTCCTCCTCTCCTGAGCACGCCCTGTAAATTTAACCGTAACCTATTTACGCTCCTAGCGTTCTTTCTCCTCTTTTCGCAGCTTAATCAAGTGTTAATTTTACGGTTTAGGATGTTTACACTTGTCGGGAGTAGAAGTGAAGAAGGGTGTAGTCAGGAAAGTTCTAGTAACCACGGGCTTTCGTGTCCTAAAGTCAATCGCAGGCTTCTGCTGACATGGCAGCCACTATCACCCAGATATGCACTCCGGGTCGAAACCACTAACCCTCCCACCTTAGTGACTCTTCACAGTCAATAACGTGCAATGAACACATTTAATAAGGTCTAAGTGTTCGTGATAAGATGGCCTAATTCGAGGAGGATGCACGAACACATTTAATAAGGTCTAAGTGTTCGTGATAAGATGGCCTAATTCGAGGAGGATGCACAATGGTTTAGGTGAGATATGGAGGTTTTTTTTTTTTTTTTCCCTTCTTTCTTTGGGGGATAATGGAAATTGGTAACTCGTTACACTGATTTGAGTTATGCTCAAGATCAACCCAATTTGTTGATATTATATAGCTTAAGAGTATATGCAACAATTCATAAATTAGATATATTAATAATTTATGATTTAGTAAAGGTCGAGACATCCAGAGACTCATTTATGAAGGGGGTTTCACTCCTTGGGCGTCTACTTTTTTAGTCTTATCACAATGGACCAAATGTCTCATCAAGAATGTGAACCTGGGTGGGAAGAGTGCGAGACCTACTTCTCAATCATTCAAACTATTGCTACTCAACTAGAGATATATTAACAACCCTTAATCATATGGTTTTAACAACAAGAGTAGTGCATTGGTTGAAGGTCTAACAGGGATGCAAAGTGATATCCAAAGTCTTTATCAAACACCATATAATGGATCACCAATTGGCCCATATGTATATAGACAAGAAGTATAATCAATTTAGGTTTTCTTTTATTTTCCACGTTGGATTCTTGTCATTACGCTTCAAGATGTCCATCATTAGCCATTGTTGGCACTATTGTGTATGAGTTGAAGCTTGTATATTCATCCTTGATAGAGTTACCAAATGGAAACACTTAGAACTTGTTATAACTATTTCAGTGCCCACTATGCTTTAGTCGTTGGCACACATGTTACTCCTATTTTGTGTTTGGAGACAAAATGTTGTTAAGAACTTGTGTTTTGATCATTATTCTAGTGGGTTGAAGACTTTGCTACCACCTTATTTGTATCTCCTATCCTTTGATGCTATAATTCTCTACAATTGTCCAAACAATATCTCATCAATGGACTAATCACAATAACCTTGTTCTTTTTAACAATCCTCACATTGCTTTGATCCATCTGAGATTAACACTAAAATCTTAAAAACAAGGGATAAGAAAAGAGGATTCACACAGTTAACTCAACCCTCAAATCTAGATACTAGAGAGTCCCTTGAAAACCAGGGATCATACTCAACCTCAAACAATAGCCCTCAAAGCCAAGCACATACAGCTAAAAACATGGCAAAATACAAGAATTGATAAAGCGACATGAGGAAAGACAATAAGAGGATGTACATGACCTAGTAAACCAAAATATAGCTGCAAGGCATAGAGGGAATATAACCAGGTGTTGATTGGGGACACGGACAATCCTTCCCATTCACCCCTTGGATCTTAAACCATCCTATAGTGGTAGCTCTATTTTAAGTTGTTATCATGAAATGGGTATGCAAGGACACATTTGTAAACATAGCCAAAAGGTTTAAATTGGGCTCAAAATTCAAAGTGATAAGGTGGATACTTTACTTAGTAGGTTCAAGCACTACAAAGAAAACACCTTTTAGTAGAGGTTTTTGCAAAATTTTCCCCAAAAAAATCTCCCTTGTTCATTTAGAACAAACGTTGCTAGTGGAGGCAAATGACAAAAGGTTTTAGTAGAGGTCTTTTAAATCAATACACTTTAATTGGACAAACAACAAACGCACTAGTACACTCTAATATATGATGTATCGATGCATAAAATAATAAGATCCACCAAAAATTGTTATACATATTCAGGGGGGGACAATTTCTTTTAGTTTTAGATAGTCTCTAGTTAGTGCATTTTAAACATATTAATGCACTAGTGTGTTACAATTAACAACACACCAAATTAATTACCCATTTACCATACAATATTGGTTTTTATTTTAAAATTTACCAAAAATAAATTGGTGCGCACCAATTTACACCACATTACTTCTATATAGCGCATTGAATTATGTTAAGACATTTAATTATAAAAATATAAGTTTTTATTTCAAAATAATTTCAAAACTCAACGTTGTGTTATATTGTCATGACACGCACAAGTGCACCCACATAAATAGCGCAGGGTTAAGCTTGGATGAATGCATCGGGGCACTCCAATATGTGACATGTTAATGCATAAAATAATAAGATGCACCAAATATCACTAAATATATTCCACAAAGAAAAACTCAATTTATTTTAGTTTTAAACAATCTATATTCATTGCATTTTAAACATATTAACACATTGGCCATGTGTTATAATGCACAATGCACCTAATTAGTTACCTATTTGCCATACAATATTGATTTTTATTTTTAAAATTACAAAAAAATACTCACTAATGCATTAGTTTTAAAATACTCACTAATTAAAACACTTAATTATAAAATATATGCTTTTATTTCAAAACAATTAAAAAATTCAATGGTGTGTTTTATTGTCATGACATGCACTAGTGCATACATAAACAATGCACCAACATGCATTTTTTTTAAAACAACAATGTGCATGGAACATCTTATAACACCAGTGTGTGCGACTTCTGGATACACCAAAATAGGGTTAAATAAAAAAAATTATCAAACCATAATTTTATTTTTACATTTCTTTTAGTACTTCCAACCATACAAGCATTGATACTCGCCATCCCTAAACAACCACTTTGTTGTCAGTGTTACTATGTTGTCAGATTCCTCAATTCTCACTTTGCCAATGTATTTGGTTTGTTTTCAAATTATGCAAAACAATTGCATATTTTCATTTTTTATCTACATGGGAGCCATGCATCCTCGTCGATGAAGAAACCAGGTAAATTCTTTATTTCCTTATTTAATTTGTAGTAAATTAAAATTTAAAATTTAGCCTAAATTTGTCATTTTTTCATTTAGAAAAATTGTGTAGTACAACACTATTAGCACTGCATTCTATATAGTTATAGGATGCATCATACTCGAAGTGACAATTGGTAAATAGAAGCATTGTTCAAACTATTTGGCTTGTGCCATTAGCGATGCAGCTTGTATAGTTATAGGACGCACCATACTCAGGGTGACAATTTGTAAATAAAAACATTGTAGGTGATGCTTCACAATTTCATCGTAAATGTACCAAGCCCTATTTAAATTGAACAAATTCCCATAGTTTCCAATATGTTTGTAAATTTTCAATAGCACCACTACAAGTGCATTGTTTGAATTGGACTGCACTAATAAAAATGAAAATAAATAAAATTCCCCACTTTTCGATGCTCTTTATAATATCTAAAAGCATTGTTGGTGGTGCTTCTCAATATTATAAACACATTGTTTAGGGATTCTTGTACAATATAGTAGAACCATTGGTGTTCTAGGAAATATACAAAGGCACAATTATCGATGCCTTCATATATATCAAGTGCATAGTTAATCCAATGCAAATTGAAAAAAATCATAGATTATCGACTGAAAATGTTATTGAAAACGACTGAACATTTGATCAATATGATCATGAGTGTGTCCAACAAGAAGGAAACCAACTTTCACCTTTTGAAAGATTCTCATTTCAACAAGCATGCTTAGATATTAAAACACCATTTGATTCTTATTTTCATGACTAATGTTGTCCAACTATAGATAGAGAACTTGAGGAAGATTTCCATACCAGTGAGTGAGCACATGATGAATTATGGTGATGGTCAGATTTGCATCATCGTGAATATTTGGAGCTGTGAAGTAAACCCTTGGACACATTTTTCCATTGAAAACCATACAACCAACCAAGTGAAACTGAATGAAATTTTCTTCCTATAAATTTTTGGGTGTACGAACAAAATGTGGTAGAGATGTTTTCTTCTAGTCCATGCCATCAATTATCATACCTAAATATTTGTTGGGAGCATCATAACACTTCTTCCGATGTTTGTAAAACTTCTGTCTTTCACTTGATTGTTGATTCCGCTATTCTTGGAGTGCTTTGACTATGGAACCTGCACATGACATAAAATGAAAATATTGATCATATGTTTTCATTGTTGATAATTATTCAATTTAACAAAAAATAGTAAATACATACCTCTTTCTGCCCCTTCAAATTTATCTCTTCTTGATTTAAGAGTAGCACATATACTGCAAATCCCCATCCTCGACTTCTTAGGAATACGAACATTGTTGAATTGTTTCTTCCATATTCTTGTAAAATATGCATATGTAATAAAATTACTATTTTCTTCAACACCTTTAGCATATCCTTTGTACAAGTTGTAGATTTCCCTCCTTGATAAATTTTCTGGAATATATATTGTGTCTCTATCTGGCATACACTCTCCATGTTTGGAAAATAAATCATGCATCCATGACAATGTAGTGTTTATCAATGGCCCACTCTCTTGTCCATGATGTACCTTTGAATAAAATGAAGGATCTTTTTCCAACCTTGTCTGGATTATTGATAGACGAAGATTACCAACTGAGTGAATTTTTTTTAAGGCCTTTCTGCAAAGTAAAATATTCCCAATGCGATAATCATATCCTGTATTAGTGATTATCATGCACCCCATCAAATGAGAATTTTGCATGCTCTTATTCATTGACGAATATGTATTCCTTTTATTCAAGGCATACATGTAGTCCATGCTTTTCAAACAGTTCTTTTGATAACATTCACTTGAAATCAATTCACTTATGGAAATTGATTTAGTGAGAAATTATTTCCTAGACCTTGTATAACTAGAATGTTTTGGATTGATATAAAAAGGTCTAGTCTTGGTCCTAGACACAATGTTTCTTTGCAATGTCTCCACTATTTCATCATCCTCACTAGAAGGATTTTCCTTATCACTAGAAGGAATATCAAGCAAAACATTGCCAAGAGACTGAACTAGAGAATGTTGATCACCTTGATTTGTTATAGTTGAATGATTGAGAACATGATCTTCATTCCTAGGTCCATCATCTTCATTGATAATCTCGTTCATGAGAGGAATATCAAAATCACTAGAAACATGATTACCATCCTCACCAATGTCATTGGATCTTCCATGAAAATATTCACTTGAAGGAAAATCATCGTCACCCATAAGATTGTCAATGCCATTAAGATTCTCACTTGGGGAAAATTTTCCATCATCGTCATCGGTACCTTGAAAATCCTCATTTGGAGGAAAAATCATCATCAACATTGTGTCCACCATTGAAATAATCATCTTCACTACTTTCAAAATCTCCACTTGAGTGAAACTTTTCACCATCATGCTTAGTGCCTTGAAGATCTTCATCGGTATCTTGAAAATCCTCACTTGGAGGAAAATCAACATCATCAACATTATTTCCTTTTAATTTATCACTCGGGAAAGAGTGTCCACCAATGGCGTAATCATCTTCACTACTTTGAAAATTCCCACTTGAGGGATATTCTTCATCATTCTCATTACTGGCTTGAAATCCTCACTTGGAGGAAAATATTCATTATCCTCGTCGGTACCTTGAAAATCCTCACTTGGAGGAAAATATTCATTATCCTCATCGGTACCTTGAAAATCCTCACTTGGAGGAAAATCATCATCACCAACATTGCTTCCTTTAAATTCCTCATTCGAGAAAGATTGTCCAACATTGCCATAATCATCATCATTACTTTTAAAATCTCCACTTTGGGGGAATTCTTCATCATCCTCATCCGTGCCTTGGAAATCCTCACTTGGAGGAAAATCTTCATCAGTACCTTCAAAATCCTCACTTGGAGGAAATTCATCATCACCAACATTGTTGTCTTTAAATTCCCCACTCGGGAAAGAGTGTCCATCATTGTCATAATCATCTTTACTACTTTTAAAATTTCCACTTGAGGAAAATTCTTCATCATATTCATTGGTGCCTTGGAAATCTTCATCAGTGCCTTGAAACTGCTCACTCGGAGAAACAATTTCATCCCAATCATTTAAAGTTTGATCGTAGTCTCCACTTTGACCTACATTTTGATTGTTTTCATTACTATTAAACTGTTGAATAGATTTATCACCATCATATTCCTCCTCTTCATCATCAGTGCCTTCAAAGTCCTCTAATTTAGGACTTTCATGAGGAACATGTTGAATAAAATTGTTTGCACTGTGATCAAAATTCTGACTAGTTGGGGTGATGTTGGGCATCGCCCCAATCCCCCCGCGGCTAAGGCATGGTCCCACAGGACCGTGCCTTAGCCGCAGGGGGGATGGGGCAATGCTTAACATTGCCCTAGCCCGACCAACCTCGTGGGCACGGGACCATTCCTTAGTTGTGGGGGGGATGGGGCAATTCCCAGCATCACCCCAACCGCCCGCAGCCAACGCATAGTCCCAGCATAAACCTAATAACTCCATGGGTCAATTTTTTTTTTTTTTTTTTTAAATTAGTTCTTATATTCAATGTTTTTTTTTGTTTATTATAATGTAAAAGGCTTGTTTTAAAAAGTATTTTGTTATATATATCGTCATAATATTATTATTTTTATTTAGTCACAAGGTGTATATGAGAATACAAGAGGAAATGGTCAAGATGTTGAATGAAGAAAGTTGGGATGACGTTAAACTCAACTATCCAGATTCAAGCTCTACAACATTATTGAAACAATTTTTCGTTTCATTTAAAAATGTATGTTGATCTATTACATTCATATTATTCATTTGTAAATTGATTTATTTTTATTTTAATAGTTATAGATATATAACTATATGTTTGTTTGTTTCATTAAAGATGCCAAAGAAGAATGCAGATGGAGTACCCGAAACTTTCAAAAGTTTTATTCAAAAAGCCAAGTTTGAAAGAAAAAGAAGGAGACGTGTTCAAAATGTTCAATTTGATGACACCATTGATCACTACATTTGGAATGGGCTCGACACTATTCAATATAAAGTGATATTAGGTGATTGTGAACAACTTGCAAATATTGTTCCTAAAAAAGAATACTCCCTAGTTATTGTGGATATCCCTCATGGTTATAATATCCAAAACATTGGAAATGATATTGAGCCTTATACTTACCAAGCTTTCAATAAAGTGGTTATGGGATTTATGGAAGTTACAACACCACCATTTTGGAGATTTATAGTATTTCATCCAGACACGCAACAAAGATTAGTACAATCAAGCTTCAAGGTGAAAGAAAAGATAAGAATGCAATTTATTTGGTAAGATATTGAAAGTGCATGTTTAACAATTAAGATTAGAAAACAATTTTATTAATTCACAAGCTAATTGAATTTGCAATTATTTGTGTTATAGGCACAAGCTTAATATTCAGAGCTCCAATAGAGAATCATTTTAAACGTGATTTTGAGAATATACATCTTGCAACCTAGACAAAAGATGATTCTTATAATTTTATTCTTGTCAATGCAAAGGATGGAGAGACTCTTAGTAGTATATTGGTATACAATGTTGTGGCTAGAAAGCTAACATATGAGGAAAAAGATTTGAAATGAGAGTTGGTTAACATTTATCCAAAACCACAAGCATTAATTAATTATCTTATAGATAAGTTTTCAAATGAAGGAGAATGGGTTTTGGATTTGTTCTCGGGTTCAGGTAAGAATTATGATCTAATATTTATGAAATCATACTTGAATCTTATATTATTTTTAATTTACCTCTTTTTACAGTATCTAACTTCATCATTTATTTTGTATTTGGTGATTAGGTACAACATTAGTGTGTTGCTTACAGAAAGGAAGGAATCGCATAGCCATTGAAAGTGACCCAATGCAGTACAATTTTATTCAACAAAGACTTAATGCTATTCCATCTCTTCCAGATGAAATGCAAGAAGTTGGCTTGAGAAAATGAGATTTTAGTGAATCAAAGGTGGCAAAAATGTTAAAGGAACCTCAAGTACCATTACGAGGAATGATTGGAAAGGATCACTTTGGATAACTTGCAAATATCAAAGAGCCAATGGAAGAACAAAATGACACAATGGAAACACAAAATGACGTCGAAGAAGATGATAATGTGTTTGTTGAGAATGATGAATTTGGGATATATGATATTGTTGATTAGCTTTAAGATTCCCTTGAAGACGATGCTCAATTTTGCAAATTTTTGATGAGCTATAACTGTAATGTTTTGACTTTCATATTTAAAATAAGAATGAAGATGTATCTGTTGTTGTTTTATGATGAATCTTTTTATTGTTTTCTTTTTCATTTTATTTGTATGTGAATCACTATACATTGGAATTTTTTATTAAATGTTGTCATTTTTTACTTCAAATGTATAAAAAGATGAAATAAAATGATATTTTTTTATAAAATTTTGACTTTTTTTGTTCAATTATGTCCATAAAAATGTTTTATTCGACATGTTATTTTAAAGGAATAGGTACCAAAATGTATAGGTTTTTTATTATATTTTTTTTCCTCGAAAAAAAGTGTAATTTTATTCATCCGGAGAGACAAACTTACATTTTGTAGGTGCTAGTTGAGCACATTCAAAAACATAGAGAAAGTGTGATGTTTTTTAAACCAAAATAAAAAGCAACCTGTTAGTAGTTGTGTTGTCCATGATCTTTGTAATCTGAATCTACACTAATGGAAACTGCTACAAGCAGTTTACAATAGCTGCAACTTATCAAAAAAGAACATTATACAATCCAGGGAAGATACCAGAGACTGGTTCCAATATATACAAAATAAAAGACAAAAGGCTGTGGATTTATGGAGAAAGAGTTTGAGTCGTCCCTGAGGTGTAGGACAGTCAGTGACAGAGTGTGTTGTTAAGCCACTCTGTGATGTTAAAGTCACCGGTTTGAAACTTGCGGGGACAAAAAATCTAGCCATGTTAAGGGTTGGTGTGGCTTAGGCCGGGTGCGATCCCTAGGTGATTTTGATGGCTTAGATGCCCCTGAGTCGCGGTTTCTTAGCCACAAGTTAGTCCCACAGGTCACGGACAAACTAATAAACAAAACAAAAAAAGGAGAAAGAGTTTGAGTCGGATCTTCGATGAAGGACCTGTGGAAGTAATCTTGAACTGTATCTCCTCGAGATTATGAAAAATTCCATTGACCATATGAGAGATTAAGCCCTTCCTTTGACAGTGCATCTGCTAGTGTGTTCTTGTCCCTGTAAACATGTCATATAGAAAAGGAGTCGAAAGAGGCCAATAATGTGGAAATCTCCCTCAAAATAGGCTGCAAAAAAATATTGTGGCATGATTGTGTTTTGTTAATCCAATTTATAACATTCATTGAATCGCCAAAGAGTTGTATGGAGTGTAACCCTTGCTCTTTTGTTGATTTGAGTAGGAGGAGAAGAGTCATTAGTTCTGCATAGTTGTTTGTGCCTTTGCCCAGTCCCATTTTTATTTTAAAAGAATGTCAGTCTGAAAGATGAAGGATTGTCACCCCCCCCAACAGAGAATATTTTGTGATGCGCCGTCAAAACCGTCAAAGATATGGATGGATCTATGGATGCAGGTTGAGATACTCAGATGCTAGGAGAATTATTTTCCTGAGGAAAGTGTTCCAAAATAGAGAGGCTTTGGGCAACAACTAGTTCGGCTACAGAGGCCTTTTCTTGAAAAATAGCCATGTTTCTGGCCAACCAGATTCCCCAGCTTATTATAACTGGCAGAGCTTTCAGGTTATGGTGCGAAGCTTCTTGTAACTAGGATTCCTAGGTGGATTCTAGCGATGTCCTATTCCACTCGCATTGTTGTCTCAGAAGTAGAGCAACTTCCCTCCAAACTTTTAGAGTAAAAGGGAAAGATATGAGGATGTGTTATATAGATTCAATATCCCTTTTACATAGTGCACACCAACAAGGCCCTTCAATCTGGTGCTTCCTCATCTTGTCCCAGGTTGGTACTTTGTTAACCAATGTTGACCATGTGAAGATCTTGGTTTTCAGTGGAGATTTGAGTTTCCAAAGACCCCTCCACCACCAACAAGGTTTCCTTTGGAGGAGGTTAACATTGAGGGCTATGTATCCCAATTTTGGGGTGTAGACCCCATGAGGAGATTTTTGCCAGACCAACTCATCTTCCATGTCTAGGAGTCTGATGTGGCTCCTTTGAAGAGCAAAAATCTAGTTGTCCCACTAAAGTTTAAGCTCACCTTCCAATTCGAGATTTTCAGAACTGAGCCAACCTTGATGCCAAATATTTGTGAAGCTTGGATCAACAATTTGATTAAGTTTGTAATATCCTTGAGTATGAAGACGATCAAGCATTTCCCGGGGAAGGGAGTGGGCATTCCCACTTCCAAGACAAGGGTCCGAGCCAATTCAGACTTTGTCTCCTCTTCCAATTCTCCAAGCCAATTCGTCCCCAATTACATGGAAGGATTTGATTATTGCCTTCCAAATGATGGAGCAGCTGGATAAAGTCTTGTTGGCCTGACAGATCCAATCCCCCAATGAACCTAGATTGATTTATTTGTGGGTGACCACTTGATTCCATAAGTTATCTATGGTGAAGAGCCTCCAACAAGCTTTGGTTGCTAGGGCTTTGGAAAAGATGAAGATATTTTTCAATCCCCATCCCCCCAAAGCTTTTGGTCGGGCCAATCTATCCCATTTTTCCCAAGGTAAAGTATAGTGATCCTTCATTCCAGACCAGACAAAACGAAAGCATAGACTACGGATTTTTTCTAGGATGCCTTTGGGAATCCAGGAGAGTGACATCCAGTAGATTGGGATAGCTTCCAGAACTTCTTTCTTCAAAGTCAACCTTCCCGCCCTTGAGAGCCAACAAAAACTCCAAAGGTTTAACCTTTTCTCTATTTTTTCCAATAGCAAACTCCATTCCCTTGTAAGATAGTTGTTTGCTTTGAGCTTAAAGTCAATGTATTTAATCCCCTGATGAAACTCCTGAAGAGGGAAGGGGAAGAGGGTTCTAAAAAGAGCTGAAGTGGCATCATCAAGCCCAATAAGGGATAAAGAATATTTTTTAGAGTTGATGATCATCCCTATTGCACTCCGTAACAGTTGGAGTAATTTAGCTAGGGTCTCTGCATCCCTGGGTCTGCCACTACTGAAAATTAGTACATCATCTACAAAAAGTAGATGTGTAATTATGAAATCTGGAGAGGTTTGAATACCCTATAAATCCCCCAAAATGATGGCCAAACCCAAGGCCATGCTTAAGCCTTCTATGACCAGAAGAAAGAGGAGAGGGGAGAGGGGACATCCCTACCTTAGTCCCCTTTATGAGGAGAAGAAACGAGAGGTTGCTCTGTTAATCAGAACTGCAAAAGAAACCAAGGAGATACAAGCCATTATCCACCTGATGAAGGGTACCTCAAACCCTAGATGTGTAATAAGAAGCCCGATGAAAGACAAACTTACTCAATCAAAGGCCTTTGAGAGATATATTTTCAGGACAACCCCTTTGGATCTTAAAGTTCTAAGATTGTGCAAGCCTTCTTGAGCCACTCCAATTACTTCATGAATCTGTCGGCCATTTAAAAATCCAAATTGTTCTTTTGATATCACCTCCGAGAGTATGGGCTTAAGGCATTGAGCAATGAGTTTTGCCACAATATTGTATATGCAGTTGCACAGAGAGATCCGTTGAAAATCCTCGAAGGAGAGGGGTTCGTCCTTTTTTGGTATTAGAGCCAGGAAGGTTGAGTTGAACGGAAGATGCATCAAGTCATTCCTTCTAGATTCTTCCACCACCTGGAGGAGGTCAGTTCCAAACAAATCATAGAATCCAAGATAGAATTCTATCAGCCAACCATCTGGCCCCGGGCTCTTATCCTTTTGAAAGCTGTGTAGAGTCTCCTTTAATTCAGCTTTACCAACTTCCTTGAATAGTTCTTTGTTTTTTTCTTCATTCACAAAGCTAGGATAATAGAGAGTAAGTCGAACGATCTCAGTGATATTCACTCTTTGTTTCTCTTTGTACAAGGATTTGAAACGATTCTTGCCCATCTTCGCCAACCCAAAAAAGGTTGATACATTCCTTCCTTCCTGGTCCCTCATATTCCAAATAGTATTTGAGGCTTTGCGGTCCTTTGCATAAGCATGAAATTTTTTTGTATTCTCATCCCCCAGATCTTACCAGACTGCCCTTCTTTTTAAACGCTAGGTTGCTTCCTGGTGAGCTAGGAGTTGTTTATGCCGAGCTTCTAGAGATCTTAGAGATTCCCCAGAGGATTCGAAGAGGAGCCCTACATCTGCCTCTTGGTAGATGGCCTCTATTTGTTCTTTTGTGTTCTGTAATTCCCTGTCCTCCCGCTGCCTTTTCTCCCTGGCCCAAGGAATAGTTAATGATTTGATTTTTTTAAGATTGTTCGCAAAGTGTAAACTCCCTGGAGAACCTGAGATAGGGTCATAATGCCTCCAATTTGTCTGAACCAATTCTCAAAAGTTCTCATCTGAAAGCCATGAAGCATTGAATTCAAAAGGTGAAGGAGGTTTGTTTGGCCCTCCCTCCAAAGCGAGCTAGATTTAGGAGTGATCAGAGATGCCTTCTGCACCGATCCTTTGCCTCACTTGGAAGTTTGCCTCCATTAGTGCTTCTGCAACTAGGAATTGATCGATTCACTTTTCCACCCTTACATCCCCTGAACGCATATTTTTCCAAGTCGAATTGAGCTTCCTAGGGGTGATGTCCAATAGGCCATTTGCCGACAGGAGGTGAGTGGACATAGTAGTGAGATGGTCCGGACATGGTGAGGGACCCCAGACCTTAACCGCCCCTAAGGAAAAATTGATTTCTCCCCCCAGGATTAAATTATCAAACTTCAATATCTTGAGTTTGAGAATAGAATCCTCGAAGGGTGTTTTGTCAAGATAAGGCCCATAAATGTTCAAAATTCTGAATTATTTACCCAAACCCTCCACAAAAATATCAATTCCTAAGCAAGAGTTGAGTGCCCAGGAGTTTAATAATTTGATCGATCTGGTGTGCCATCCCATAGCTAGACCTCTTGATCTACCTGTAGCGTCAATGCCCACAAAATGCCAACCTAGGAGCAAAGAGGCGAGGGTAGAAGAGGTTGATGTAGATTCTGCCAATGTTTCTTGGAGAAAAATAATATCCGGTTGTTGAGTGGTAATCAACCGTTTAAGGGAGGATTTCTTGTGGGGGCTCGCCAGACCCCTGCAATTGAAAGAGAGAAATTTCATGGGGGAACCCTCACAGGGGCCTGCATTGCTCTAAGTGCCCCAAAAATAGATTGTTGGCGGCCAGATGCAATATCTAGTCGCGCTCGATATTAAGCCTTGAATAGAAGGGAAGTGTGCCCACGAACTCACTTAAGGGAATATCTGTCGGGATCGAGACCAAGTCCTACATCCTTTAGAGTGGGCCCTAGAATGGTTCGATTCCTAAGATGGAAGATGATGGAGGGTTCCTCTAAGGATTTAGAGGAGGGGTCCTCGACCATGATGGAGTTGGGGGGGTCTGGAGAGGGGGGAGAGCATAGAGTGAGGGAATCAAGGGATGGTAAAGGGGAATGGGAAAGAGTCTTGGCATTCTGGGGGAAGGAAGAGTGGAGGGGCCTTATAGGGGGGGGGGTTGTCTATTTTTAGGAATTTGAAGGTCTGCAGAGGATCCAGAACCGACAGAGGGATAATGTAGTGCAAATTCAAAAGTGATTCGAAGGAGGGCATCTGAAGTTTACCTTGTGGACGATGAGGCACTAGTTCCCGAGCCTGGGGGGGGAACCCGTCTGATAGCCAACTGATCCGAGCATGTTGCCAATCTGTCTGAAGACTGTTGAGCCCCCCTTAGGGTTCTGCCTAGAGAATGTTGAGGGGCTGAGGTAGAAGATGTAATGGGTGATGTTGATGTCGAAGGAGAAGGCCCGTGTTGAAGATTCATATTCGCGAGAGGTCGTGATGTGGAAGAACGACCACGGAGTGGCTGTGGGCAGTCTTTTAGTATGTGTCTGTGGGCATGAAAATGACGACATCGAAAGGGGATGCCTTCATAGTCAAGGATTTGTTCCCTAGTGTGGTCCTGATCCGTGATGTTTAGTTCCTTTCAAAACCCTCCCCTAATGTTTAGGGAGACCAATATACGGGCCAAGGACATCTTCGTCGACTCCCTTAAAGTGAAATCGACATCCAAATAAGTGCCCAGTGAATTTTCGATTGCTTGGAAGACCTTCTCGGACCAAAGGTGGGGAGGTAGCACTAGCAGGCGAACCCAAATTAGGAAGAAGTCCAAGATTATTCAATTTGAAGTAGGTAATTAATTAGTTTTCTATTCATAAATCCTCTATCGCCATTTTCCCAAAAACAAAACAATTTTGAGAACATACCATTCTAATCCCTTCACTGTGATACTTAAATTCACCATGTAATCAATCCATTACGTAATCCAACCATAATAAGAAAAACATAACCCAACATAATATGAGAAACTAGTTTCTTGAAGCAAAATTTATCCAATTACTTAAACAAGACTTATTACTACATAGAAATCTAAACACACAATTTCATTGACCTAAAGACAAATATAAAAAAAACAAAACTATTTAAATATTTATTTTCTTAACAAACACAAATTATTACCGTGACTAGCTGCTTTGTAGTTTTATCTCTGGTTTAGAAACAAAAACCTTGGCAAAGGGCATGGCATTATGAATTGTAAAAAGCCCAAATCTTCAAATGTGATATTACATTTGTATCATAAGGTTATCAAAATACAAAGAGGATCTTCATCATCATCATTTTTTTATTAGGGTCTTTGAAAACAATTTAATTTAATCATAAAACAATAAAGGCCGATAGGAAGGGAAATGGTTCTACAGAAACCCTACGTAGGTAGGTCTCTGGTTTGCGCACTCAAGGGTTTACATAACTTCATTGAAGGCATGTAACAGTTGACATTTTCCCCATATCGAAAAGTTGTTTATCGACAATTGTCTCCATGTGGTCACTAGAGAAGGAATTGGTGGATTATTCCCCAGATCCGATGGAAGGAGCCTTGATCTAGACGGACATAGTGTTGCAACAAGTGGACCTCTCTGCAACACCATCCCACAGAATGTCGGGAGCAGACTATAGGTTTGCGTTGATAGGAGGTTCGGATCTTGGTGGCCTACCCGAGCCTCCTCTCCTAGCAATTTCGAGGGTTTCTTCAACATCGATGTTGCCTCTTGTGTCAGGCTCAAAGGTGAGTTCAGGCCCTGGGATCCTGGATCAGGATGTTGTAGCCAATATTTCTTGCGAGTCTATACCAACTCCCAAGGTTTCCTCTCTGTGTTCTTGGTCGAATTTTTCCCTTTCACTCGATGCGCGACGTAACTATGGTTATGAAGTGTCAGATCTAGGGTTTATGGAAGAATCGCCCCACAATGCCCCTTTGGGCGATAGGTTTTCGGGACTTTCAAAGGAATTTGACTTGAATACTCTACTACAATCTATCCCTCCCTTAATCCCCCCTCGAGCTTCATCCCCTCTTCCCTCCCTTTCCATTGGTTTTTAATCTTCCCCGAGTTTCATTGACTCCCTTTTGGTACATCTTGACTCCTAGAAATCTAAAAACGTCTCCTCATGCCACTCCACTTCACCCAAAGTAAAGGATAAAGGGGTCTCTCCAAATCAATCTCTAGGTCCTTCTGAACAATCTACTCCATCCAGGCCGAGTCCATGAAAAACCAATCTCATTAAAGACTAGGAGAAGCCAACCAAATTGGTGTTGGGAGAAGAAGTCTCCATGCCTCAAGTTGTGGATACGGCCCAGACAACTATTGTAGGTTGAGTAAGTGGGCGACGATTTGGAGTCAAGACATTGAAGTAGTGGGTCGAAGCTCAATGGTGTAAAACCCTTGGGCATACTCCCATTACTCAGGTGTTGTCCAGAGGGTGGTTCTTTTTCAAGTTCCGGAAAACTGAAGATGCAAATGGGGTTTTGAAGAGCTCTTGGAGCATTGATTCCTCCCTTAATCTCTTCAAGAAGTGGACTCCAATGTTCGATGCAAGTAGAGAAAGGACAAATGTTCTCTTGATTTGGGTGCGGCTCCTGGGATTGCCAGTGGAATTTTGGTCTTGGGCGTGTTTTAAGGCAATTGGTAACACATTGGGGTCTTTCCTTGATGCAGATATGTCATTCTAGTCTTCTGGAGAGCTCATAGTGGCCAAAATTTTGGTTATGTTAAATGTGAGGAAGGGTCTAGCAAAAGATTTGGATTTAGTTGTGGGGAATTCATCATACATGAAGCTTTTGGACTATGAAGGGGTTCCTTTCAGGTGCATGAGGTGTCATCAATATGGGCATGTGGAAAAATATTGTTCAGTTTCGTTCAAAAGTTGCTCTGTAAATTCTGGTTCCCATTCAGCCAAGAAGAGGCCAACTTCCCCTGAAGGAAAGGACTTAGAGCCACCACAAAAGTCTCAAGAAACCCTTGTGCATAGTCAGTCTATCAGTGAAGGGAAGATGGATCCTCCAGAGGTCAACAAACATCAAGCACAGTTGGTGCGATGCTCACAAAGTTGGGATGCTACCTCTCATCCACGGGACCAATGAAGAGACTCGGTTCCCCCTCATGGTTTGTGCATTAACACTTCCTTGTCCATTAACTTTCTGGTAAATTCCCTATCACTTCTTGGAAAAGATTGGATGGGTTCCCTGAAAAATTTCCCCTTATCACTCGAGGGTTTGAGTCTGCCACGCCTGGGAGATTCGAGCCCCTCCCTTGTTCAGTCCCCCTCCAAGTTGTATCCTCCCTCAGAACCAAAATTTTCAGTGGTATAGGAGGGGGGATACTCGCAGAAATCCTTGTGGGACTCAGAGGGACAATTTATAACATATAATTTAAGGAACTGCTCGATCCCAGTCCCCCCTTGAATTTCCAAATTGGGGTGAGGGCCTTGGAAAAAACCCTTTGCCTTTGAAAGGGGGTATTGGGAGGGGACGAAAATCACATTTATCCATTGCACAAAATAGGGCTTTGGTTGACATAGTTGAAGGTAAACAAAAATCGATTAAAGGGGCACTTAGAGCACTGAAGCCCTAGGATGGGGTTTCCCCATGAAAATCATCTCTTTCAACTATAGGGGTGTGGTGATCCCCTCCAAAAAATCTACCCCAAAAAGGCTGGTGGAATCGAGTCATACTGACCCTATTCTTCTCCAAGAAACATTGGGGGAAGGGGAGGCAATAGTAAGGTTATTGGAATCATTTTTCAAACAGTGGAGTTTTTTAGGTGTTGATGCTAATGGTCGATATGGGGGGTTGGCCATCAGATGGGACCAAAACTCCATAAAAATTCTGAACTCCTAGGGATTTGAGTCAGGGATGGGTGTGGAGGCATGCATAGTGAGAATGGTGGAGGTTTTTCATGTTTTAAATGTTTATGGGCCTTATGTTGATCGAGTTCCCTTCTGGGATTGCCCTACTCATGAAATACTTCTTTCAAAATGATGCCATTATTTTGGGTGGGATCTAAATTTCTCTTTAGGAGTCTCTGAGGTCAGGGGACCAAGGGCTAGATATGATCCTCTTTCATATTTCTTTGAGCACATTCTAGAAGAGAACGATCTTTCAGATTTAGACCCTATAAAATTGATGCCAACATGGAGGAATAAAAGGATAGGTGATGAAAGGTTTTCGAAGGGGATTGATCGGTTTCTCTTATTGATAAAATTCTGGATAAATCCCTCCGCTTCAAATAGTGCATTGGAGAAGATGTGGAGTCAAATCATTTCCCCATCTTCCTAGAAGTAGTAGGGGATTCCAAAAAACCTGCAATCCCCCTGAAGTTCAATCCCGATTGGATTAAAGAGGAGAGTTTTATCTCCTTGGTTAAGGAAGCATGGGTTCCTTTTGATCCTCTTTTAAGGGAGAAGGTTGGGGAGTAGATGGTGGAAAACCTCAAGTAAGTTAAGAAGGCGACAGTGACCTGGGACCACAACAAGAGACTACGAGATGAATAAGAATTGACATCAACCGAAGCAACTCTTCTTGATTAATATGCCTCATAAGGTGGTGGCTACCTCACGCAAAATTCTAAAGAGGCATTGTTATCCTTGGAAAAGAAAAAACGAACCCTTTTGAAAGCAAAGGAAGAAGTATGGCGCCAAAAATGTCAAGCCACCTAGCTGGCAAGTGGAAATGAAAATACCAAAATCTTCCAGGCATACGCAAAGGGATGGAAAACTTCCAACACAATTTGGAGCCTAATGGACTTAGCAGGGAGGGAAGTTACATCATTTCAAGGTTTAGCACACCTTGGGAGAAGGCACTTCCAAGAGCTCTTCTGAGTGGATAACAAGGTAAATATTTTCGATGTAGTCAGAATGGCCCAATTCTTCCCAAGGTTTGTGAATGAGGAGGAAAATATGGCCTTAATGGAGAAGGCCACTGAGGTGGAATTGCAATAAGTCTTATACAATTTCCAAAAAAAAAAAATCCCAGGCCTGAATGGGTGGACCATGGAATTTTTATTTGATTTTTATGAACTCATCGGCAAGGATGTCTTGCAAGTGGTGGAGGAAACCTAGAAGGAAGGTCACATTTTTGCCCCCATTAATTCAACTTTTATTGCACTGATTCCCAAATCCGAATCTCCTTGTTCTCTGAATGATTTTAGGCCGATCTCGCTGTGTAATTGTCTTTACAAAGTGGTGGCTAAAGTGATCGCAAGGAGAATAAAAGCTATCCTCTTGACCTCAGTATCTAGAGAGAAATTTGGGTTCTTGGAAAGAAGACATATTCATGAAGCCATCGGGGTGGCGCAGGGAGGACTTCATTCCTTGAAAACCAGGAAAGGTAAAAGGGTTGTTTTAAAGATTGACCTATCAAAGGCGTATGATAGAGTAAGTTGGTTATACATCAGGCTCCTCCTCACCCATTTGGGATTTGAATTTCCTTTTATAAATTGGGTAATGAGTTGCATCACCTCAACATGTTTTGCAATTCTTATAAATGGCTCGGCTTCCTTGTTCTTTAATGCAAGACGTGGGTTGAGACAAGTTTTCCCCCTCTTTCCCCTCCTTTTCCTTCTAGTTGTAGAAGGCCTCAACAAGGAAATGATTGATGTGACTTCAAAAAGGGGATTTTAAAAGAATCCCAATCTCTCCCATGCTCAAACTCTCTCATCTACTTTTTGTGGATGATGTCCTTCTTTTCTGCAATGGGCTAAGGGGAGATGCAAACAATTTGAGCTCTGTATTGGATCTATTCAACAAGGCAACATGAATGATGATTAATGTAAAAAATTCTACCTTGTCAGCCAATAATATAGAGGAAGAAGAGCTGAAATATTATTCCAATGTTTTTCCCTTTAAAATAAAGGCATTCGAGGTAGGATTGAAATATATAGGCTTCCATCTGAAACCAAAATGTAATAATAAGGAAGAATGGAACTAGTTGCTTTCAAAAATAGATAAACGCCTCAAGTTCTGGAGCTTCAGATGGTTATCTCGTGCAGGGAGATTGAACTTGGTAAAGTCAGTTGTGGAAGCAATTCCATTTTATTGGGTGTCTCTTGCTTGGATCCCAAAGGGTGTTTTGGATAAGGCTAGGAGGATTTGCTTAAGATTTCTCTAGGCAGGCTCCAAGGATCTTGTTGTCCTTCCCGAGGTAAACTAGAAAGCTATGAATTTTCCTAAATCCATTGGAGGATGGGGATTGAAGAATATTTTTCTCTTTTCAAAAGCCATGGCTGCAAAAGCATGTCGAAGATTGATATCAACAAATAACTTGTGGAATTCAATAATCTTTCAAAAATATATTCAACCTGACTCCCTTGTGGATTGGATTATAAGACCAAAGAAATTCCATGCAGGGTGCTCTATTATATGGAAGGCGATTACACAGGCTTTTAAATGAGTGGGCGATGGAATCACCTAGCAAGTTGGGAAAGGAATAGAGGCCAGGCTGGGTTCTGATCCCTGGCTAGGAAGTGGAGAAAACCACACTCTTCCTACAGACCTGATTAATCTTCTTAATGTAGGAGGTTATTTTTTTCTCAATAAAATTGTTGATTCAACCCACACTTCAATTTGGTCTCAGGAATGGAAGAGACACAATCCGTTGGGGATAGGTGAACCCTATATAGGCATTTAGGAAAACTACATTAGGGCTTTAAAACTAGCACACATCCATATCATGAATAGAGAAGATGAGTTAGTTTGGCAATATGCTCCACATGGGAGTTATACCTCAAATATTAGCTACATATAACTAAACATTGAGCTTCATTTAAGGGAGCCTTCTTGGTGATGGAAAGGTATATGGAAGGTTAAATTCCCACTAAAGTCATGCATTTTTATGTGGTGTATGATCATGGATTGAGTGCCTACTTGGGATAGAATGAAAAAGAGACAGGTTGAAGGGTCAGGATGGTGCTCCCTTTGCAAATCCAGTGAGGAATTAGCGAGTCACCTTTTCTTAAACTTCCCCTTTGCAGCTCAAACATGTGTTGAAGTCTCTTGACAGGTGGGTCAAATTTGTTCCTAGCGGGGACAAACGATCGAAGAGGCTTGGAAAGATTGGGCATCAAATGTTGCAGTCTGAACCCTCAAGGCTCTTCCTCTCATAATTAGTCGAGGCATTTGGATGGCCTGTAATATCACTATTTTCATGGGAAATTCCATTGTTCCTGAGGTGGTAGTTGCACAAGGGTTATCTTGTCTCACTTTCCCTAGTCCAAAGACTTAGGCCCTCCTCGGTTTCTTTGGGAAGCAAAAGTGGATCACTCAAAACCTTGGGCTTACTTTGATGGGGCATCTCAAAAAAATGGTCTTGTATGTGGAGGGGGGGCATCCTTTACCTCAAGGAAAACCATTTCTACAAAATCAAACTGGGACTGGGGCCAGACTCCAATAACTATAAAAAACTCATGTCCTTGAAGCCATTATTAACTTTTGTTGGCGAAAAAGGAATAAATACAATCCAGATATTTGGAGACTCTCTTAATGTAATCAATTGGGTGCGGAAAACCCAATCATGCCACAATATTCAATTGCTTTCACTGCTTCAAGAAATTTCCAGATTTATGGATTCTTTTGAATCCATTCTCTTTCAACATGTACACAGGGAAGTCAATATGGATGTGGATAAGCTATCTAAAGAAGGTCTTCAACTGGCACCAGGGTAGTGGATGATCATAGAAGATGTTGAAGGAGAACATTTTTCTTACTATCACATGTCTTTTATTTATCCCCCGATGATCCAAAAAGGATCCAGATAAGGCTAAGAACAACTTATAACTCACAATGACAACTCAGGACGCTCAGAGTGGCCTCAACAGATAGAGAAAGGGCAAAAATTCAAAGTTCCCAAAACTCAGTGAAAATGACATTTTCGTGAAGAGCACGTTGCAATCTTTCTAACAGTGCAAACGACTCGTCAAACGGAGTTACATATTGAAAGATATTTGCAGTCAAAGTTTGGTCAACCTAGCCTAGTCAACAGGGGATGAGTCAACATCCGTAAAGATGACGTCAACATCCGTACAACACATGTGACTTGAGAATAAGGTGACATGTGTCATACTGACATCAACATGATGTCATCATGGTGACATGGCAACACCAGAGGCTGGCATGTGTCACCTAGTTTTGGCACGTTCAGACTGATCCGTGGACCAATAGGATAGTGCCACATGGCAGTCCATAYGGTCCACTAGTTCAAGTTCCAATTATGAATCTCATGTTGATGGACGAAAGGAGAATGAGTTATTTCATATAAGAGTCGTATCTAAACATAATAAGATAGATACATTATTCGATCTGTGTTCCAAAGTAAACTTAATATCTGAAGCACTTGTCAAGAAGATGGGTCTTGAAATGAAACCACATCCGAAGCCTTATCCTCTTGGTTGGGTATGTGATAAAGAAAAACTTAATGTCACCAAACAATGTAGGATCATATTTTCTATTGCTTCAAAATTGATTGATGAAGCGGATTTGGATGTTGTACCACTTGATATATGTGGCACAGTGTCGGGAAGTCCTTATCTTTATGATAGAAAATCAGTCTTCTTTCGTCACGAGAACAAATACCACCTTACTAAAGGGGGAATGGAATATATTGTTAGAGCTCATAGCATGAGGGTAAATACAACACTTGTTAGTGCAGGGCAAATGAAAAGACTCATAAACACTAATAAGATATATGTACTCATGGTCATCAGAGAAAAAGATGTCGAGACATCTGACGCTTTCCAAGGGTGTGATCCATCTCATAAAAAATAATTAATTGATATTGTTTCTAAGTATGAGGATATTTTTCAGGAACCACATGGATTACCTCCTAAGAGGGAAATCCAACATGAGATACATCTTCAGTAGGATTCTCCTCTTCCTAATGTGGGTATGTACAGGATGTCAGTTGTGGAGATGAGGAAGATCAAGAAGTAGGTATATGGCTTATTGGATTAAGGGGTAATCAGGCCCAATTCATCTCCTCATGGCTCTCCAATCATGATGGGGCCAAAGAAGGATGGCACATGGAAAATGTGCATCGATTATCAGGCTTTAAATAAAATCACGGTGAAAAATCGATACCCTCTTCCTCGCATAGATGATTTACTTGATCAATTGAAGAATGTTGTCTATTTCACTAAGTTGGATTTGCGTAGTTGTTATCATCAAATCAGAGTCGTAGAACATGATGCATGGAAAACTTCCTTTAAAACCAAACATGGATTGTTTGAGTGGTTAGTTATGCCGTTTGGGCTTTGTAATGCTCCGACAACTTTCATGCGTGTGATGAATGATGTATTCATGCCTTTCCTAGATGAATTTGTGATTGTATATTTAGACGACATTCTTATTTTTAGCGGGACTTGGGATGAGCATGTGAGGCATGTAAAGCAAGTATTGGATACTTTTCAAAGGGAAAAGTTGTATGTAAAACTGTTTAAATGTGAATTTGGCAAGACTACACTTGTTTACTTATGTCATATTGTAGGAGGAGGACAATTGAAATTTGATCCTTCCAAAATTGATGTAATTGTAAAATGGCATGAACCAAAAAGTGTAACCGAAGTTTGAAGCTTCTTAGGTTTAGTCCAGTACTAGATGAGATTCATTCCCAACTTCTCCTTTATAGCAGCTCCTTTGCATGCCTTAACCGGTGTGAAGAACACTTTTCAATGGGAAGGAAAGCAACACAAATCTTTCAACATTTTGAAGGAGAAGATCAGTACCGCACCAGTATTAGCACTGCCAAATCTTCAACAACCTTTTGAGATCGAGACAGATGCCAACGAATACACCATGGATGCAGTATTGATGCAATATTGTAAGCCTATCTGTTACCACTCTGAAACTTTTAACCAAGTTGTTGTTAACTATCCTACATATGATAAAGAGTTGTATGCATTAGTCCAAAGTGTAAATAAATGGAAACAATACTTGTTGGGAAAGGAAACAATTATACATACAGATCACCAGCCCTTACAATACCTTCAAACACATACCAAATTGCAACAATATTGACACTACAGGTATATGGGTTTTCTACAACAATTTCACTTGGTAATCAAGTACAAAAATGATACAAGTAACAAGGTAGCTAATATGCTTTCTAGAACTCCTGTTGCTGCTTCTATTGTTTTGAAGAATGCTTCTTTATCTCATGATAGCTATGTAGAACAATATGCCATCGATGAAGATTTTAAAGAAGTATATAAAAGCTAACCCTTGGTGCACAGGTAGAGAACTATTTTTTGCAAGGAAAATTACTCTACCATCTTGGAAAGCTATGTATTCCTACAAGTGAATGAGTCCATGTAATACGTGAAGCTCACACTTCTCTTGTGTCTGAGAATTTTGGAGTAGGAAAAACTATGTCTCATTTGTAGAGGTTTTGTTACTGGCCTTAATAGAAAACTGGGGCTATACTCACCACTTCATGTTCCATCTCATCCATGGGAAAGTGTCTCCATGGATTTTGTAGGGGGTTTACCAATGACCAAAGGGGGTCATGATTATTTGTATGTGGTAGTGGATAGGTTCAGCAAGATGTGTATCTTGATGCCATGTAAAATGCAGATCATTACTGAGCAGACTGCTAATCTCTTCTTTCAACATGTTTGGATTCACTTTGGGTTACCCACATCCATCGTCTCAGATCGAGATACTCGATTCCTTGGGGAATTTTGGACTATCTTGTTGAAAATGATGGACACCAAATTGAAGAGGAGCATTGCTTTCCATCCACAGACCGACAAACAGACATAAGTGGTAAATTGAAAAGTGGTACTTTTGCTTCGAGGCTACTGCAACAAGTATCCCAAGTTATGGGATGATCAAATGCCCTATGTACAACATGTGTACAACCGAGGTTTACATTCATCCACTCAGAGTTCACCTTTTGAGACATGTTTTGATTACCTACCAAAGGTTACTTTGGACTTGATGTATGGGAGAGATGCCGATGTAAATGAAGAACGAACAGAGGACAAATCCTGCAAGTTCATCCAGAGGATCCAACAAATACACCAGGCAGTCCAGGAACAATTGGAGAAAAATCAAGAACAATATAAAGCTCGACATGACAAGCATAGGGCTGATCATCAGTTCCAGGTTGGAGACCGGGTATGGCTTCACATCAGCAAGGAGAGATTGAAAGGTGAAGGCTAGAAACGCAAGCCCATTCGTTATGGACCCTTCACTATCTTGGAGAAAAGTGGTACCAATGCTTTTCATCTTGATCTTCCACCTTACATGCAAATTTACTCAGTCGTGAATGTTGAGAACTCGAAACATTTTGAGCCTCCTATGATCATGGATCAGGAAGAGGAAGTTTCAATACGGTTAGTTGATGAGTTTGCACCCGAGTACTTGGATGAGCTACAGAAAGATATCATCCTGGACAGGAGGATGAGGACTTCACGCAGGGGTGATGTTGATTATCTTCGAGTAGGCTTAAAAGACACACATCCAAGCAAGGCAAAGTGGATTGAGAAGAGAAAAGTGAGGAAACTCTTCCCTCACTTACCTGTTGATTGATGAAAGCTTTTGGTGGTCCAAAAAGCTGTCAGTGGGAAAGCGTGGTCCAAAAAGGATCCAGAGAAGGCTAAGAACAACTCAGAATGCTCACAATGGCTAAAACAGATAGAGAAAGGGCAAAAATTCAAAGTTCCCAAAACTCAGTGAAAATGGCATGATCGTGAAGAGAACGTCACAAGCTTTCTAACGGTGCAAACAGATCGTCAAACGAAGTTATGGATTGAAAGATATTCGTGGTCAAACATGGAGGGTCAATAAGGACCACATCATCATCCATATTGCTGACGTCAGTAGATGACATGGCAGGATGACGTCAACATTATGGTTTCTGACGTCAGCATATCATGTGGCCACACCAGAGGCTGCCATGTGTCACCCGTCAATAGGCTTTTTAGGGATCCATGTGGACCAGTAGAAAAGTGACACATGGCACCCCCAGGTGACGCCATGTGGCACCACCCAGAAGTCACTACGTGTTATGTACAAGGTTGATGTGGAGGTGACATCAACGACTAGGTGGACCAATCAGTGGATGCCACATGGCCCAATTAGCAGGTGCCACATGGCACCCCCGAAACGCCCAAGGAGGGCTCGTGATCGAAAAATAAAAAATACATATATGACAGGACCCCCCCAAATTTGGCGAAGTTCCCACCATATCTAGCCACAACCGCCACATCTAGAAGCCGCCAACCAAGTATAGCATAGGTTACAACCAAAGAGACAAAATGGGAGTCCCACCGGTTTAACCCCGGGACCTCCCCCACATACAACACTCTAACTTTAACGCCATAACCAATCTGTCTAACAATTTTGTTGGAACATTTGTCCGCCCAGCTACCATTTAAGTTGGGTTTTCGCCTAGCCAAAGGGGGGAACTGACCGTATGAATGCGGGCATGTTTTACGAGGTAGGAATGTCATTATTGCAGGTTGCAAATGGCACAAAAACTGAGACAAAATTCTTCTTGGGCCTGGGAGTGCCAGAGTCGGATCAAGGCATGGAGACAATCATTTTTGGGTAATTCGATGCCACGAATTCAATGGTGATGTCGGTTTTCTGATCTGAGCATTATTCCTACAGCTTGATTTCGATATACTTATGTATTTTTCCAAATTCTTTTGTTGAGTTAATGCAAGAGCCTACCCATTTGAGAGTAGGACCCATAGACATAGTCCACCAGGGACGAACTCCATTATCAAGTTTTTGTGTTCATTTCTAATGCTTATTGTTGATTTTTCAATAATAATTGTTAAGCATGTAGTTCATTTTATTTTTAGCATTTCACTTAACCATAGCCAATAATGTTGCAGCAACCAAGATCACAAGAATAAACACCATGCAGAAGAACACAAGAAGTATCCTGGGAAACCCTTCTCAACAAGGGAAGAAAACCCAGCCAAATCCTTTGTTATATTCTTCAAGAGAAAGACCTTCACCACCAATAAGACCTAGCACACAAGAGGGTGCTCAAACCCTAGAAGAGTAGCGCCCAAGAGAGTTGTACACTTTTCCCTAGAAAGTGTACTTGCTGAAATTTCCAAACTCATGTGAAAGATATGATTCCTCAATGGGGAATTTACCTTTACTTATACTAACCTAAACCTGTCAACATAAGTGTCTATTGGCAGAACAAAGCTGACCTCTCCAAGTCACATTATAATTAGTATTAACCAGATTAATTATCTTTTACATTTATTACTAATCACATTAAGGTGGGGCTGACCTGTACCCTTTACATTACAATTAGGGTTACAGGCATGTATGACTCTTGAACAATATAGCAAGGGATCTGATACACCCACTAGTGCTCATCCACTAGGGTCACATCCATAGGGATGTCCATATCTTTGGCTCACTGCATTACACAAAATAACCAATTCTTCACATGTTCACCTGTGCTCGTCCACATGCACGTCCACTCAACAGATCTTCTTTCCCATTGCATCACACAAGAGAGTCATCTGGAGTTTCTCGTCAACTCTGCTGCTCAGAGGAGGCTAATATATCATCTTCATCTCTTTTCTCATGACGATGCACCCGACACTTTGGGATTTCGCACGTACACCTTGTGCTCAACCACATGCACATCCAACTCAACAAATCACCTTTCCCACAGGATAATCATGTGGAATTTTTCTCAACTCTCTGTATGGAGGAGGTCATCTCTACGTCCCAGCTCTGTCTTAGATAGGAACCACATACCCTTCTCAGGGGCTTTCTCTCAGGTTTGTAAGCTGGAGAAAGTCTCACATAGCTGCAATGATCCACATCTCACAGGTTTGTAAGCTGGAGAATGTCTCACATAACTGCAATCATCAACACTTATGTCTCTTCATTTTTTAGTTTTCCCTTCTTTAATGGTGCACTTTAATTTATGCTCATTTAATGCAATTCTTTATAAGTCATGATGAAAATATTCTGAATCACACTCATAGCTCACCTTTTGAGACATGTTTTGGGTACCTACCTAAGGTTCCTTTAGACTTGATGTATGGGAGAGATGCCGATGTGGATGAAGAACAAACAGAGGACAGAGCCCGCAAGTTCATCTAGAGGATCCAACAGGTACACCAGGTAGTCAGGGAACAGTTGGAGAAAATTCAAGCACAGTATAAAGCTTAGCATGACAAGCACAAAGTTGATCATGAGTTCAAGTTTGGAGACCGGGTAAGGCTTCACATCAACAAAGAGAGATTGAAGGGTGAAGGCAAGAAACTCAAGCACATTCGTTATGGACCCTTCACGATCTGGGAGAGAAGTGGTACCAATGCTTTTCGTCTGGATCTTCCACCTTATATGCTTTTCATCTGAATCTTCTGCCTACCACGTGGCAACACCAAAGGCTGCCACGTGTCACCCAGTTTTGGCACTTTCAGACCGATCTGTGGACCAATAGGATCGTGCCACGTGGCAGTCTGTATAGTCCATATGATGATGTGGCACATTGACGTGGCGTGATGACGTGGCACTGACATGGTTGTGGTCGAATGGAAGAGTGCCACGTGGCCCAATCAGGGGCTGCCACGTGGTAGGCAGAAAAAGCACAATGACAGTTCGTGAACAAATTTTGAAAAAAAATTAAAAGTTTGGCGGGTCCACCAAATCTTGCGGACCACACCAAACTTAGTCACGTTCTAACCGTTGGGATACTGGATAGCGTCGCCGCCAAAATTAGTGGGGCCACTTGTTATATTAATATATATATATATATATATATATATATATATATATATATATATATATTACAACAAAACAAACCCAAAAGGGGGAGGCCCACGGGTTTGACCCTGGGACCTCCTCCCCATACAACACCTTTATATTAACACCAAAACCAATAGGCCAACGACCTATGTTGGCATCAAAGCCCACAGAAATTACTTAAATTTTGAGTCCGTCAAGCCCTGGAGAGGAGGCACGCGTCTGGTATGGCCTTGGGCATGGTTTTCAATGCAATACAGTCATTAATCGCAGGTTGCAGAGGGGCACGAAAGCGGAGACAAATTTCTTCTTGGGCCTGGGAGTGCCAGAGTCGGATCGAGGTGTGGAGACAGTCATTTTTGGGTAATTCGACACCACGAATTCAGTGGTGCTATCTGTTTTCTGACCCAAGCATTATTTTTGCAGCTTGATTTCAGAATGAGGTATACTTATGTGTTTTGCCAAATTCTTTTGCTAAGTTAATGAAAAAGCCTACCCATTTGAGAGTAGGACCCGGAGATGTAGTCCACTAGGGACGAACTCCATTATCAATTTTTTGTGTTCATATTTGATGCTTATGTCTCTTCATTATTGATCTTTTCCTTCTTTAATGATTCACTTTAATTTATACTCATTTAATGCAATTATTTATAAGTCACTCGATGAAAAGATCCCGGATCACCCAGATCACTTTGTGGAGGCTTCTTAGTTTTTTGGTCTTTAGTTTGTTTATGTCAGTTTTGATGCTCAACCTCAATATCCCCAAGTCGATTATGTGAAGAAGTATTATTAGTCTCTTTATTTTGCATTCTCTAAGCACTACCCAATATCTATTCTTGGATATTTTCACATTTGTATTATGGCCCATACGTGCAGCCATCAAATGGAAGACTTTGTAATTACTTTTTGTGTTTTAAAGGATTGGCCATAATCCCATCCCTGACAGTCTCTAGACAAATACATGGAGTCCATGTATTCTAGAAAATGTAATTTTCATTTCAAATTGATGAACTAAAAACTATGCTTTTTTTATGAGGAAAAAAAAACTTTTCATATCCAACATCATAAAATGAGTAAAAAAAACATAATTGGCCAATTATAGATAACCATAATAAAATGACATGTCCACAATATCACTCTTTGTTTCCATCACCTTGATTATCTTTGTTGCTTTGCATTACAACATTGTTGTTGTCAAAAAGATGTTTTGATCTTAGATTATGTCTTAGTACAAACCACTAATCCTTATCCAACACATATAGGTTAAAAAAACACTTGGTTGCAGTGTTTTGGGAACATAAGACTACTAAATTTCATCTCACATCCTTTTAGAGTTGATGCATATTATCCCACTATCACGATATTCCTTTGCATTACTCTGATCGAAGGTATTCCACCACTTGCACCTAAAAATAACGCATTGGAAAGATGAGAGGTCCACTTGCATTATCTCTTGTATCTTTCTAAGATAACCTAACTTCCCTCTATTATGTTCTAATCAAGGTGGTTAGCACAACTATATTGGTTGAATTTGACTTCCACTCCATAGTCTACTATGACACATCCATCATCGACATCCTCAATACAAAAATAATGTCCATATGCCCACATAGTTGGGAACAAATGCACTTGTAATAATGTGAACAAAGGACAATGTCATATGTATAATAACCCAAGCATTAATAAAAACATATATATGTTATAATTAAAACATACTTTATAAAGTCAATAATGTACATATAAAGTTTATAACAGAGTTGTTGCACTCGATCCCTATGTTTAGTGCATCCTCTTCGCGACACGGGGAACAACTAGACACACCATATTTCTCTTTGGTCTGGTCATCCACCCAACTATTGAGACAAATCATTGGCATATTTAATTTTAAATGATCAAGATAATGGATGCTCATATCATTCAACTATCTAATTTTCCCTATCACTATCCCATTTACTTCTCTTCTCTTCATACAACGTGACATGGTTGCATCACCTTTGCATTCTAAAGAACAAATTTATTGATGGCATCAATTTTTGAATTCGCTAATATATTCATGAAATTAAAATGAATAGTATGAGATCAAATATATATGACCAAGTTCAGTAAACAATTACTCTACAGAAATTTGACAAAAGATAAATGACTTAATCTTTATCATGTGCCTTTTTCCATTCATTTGAAGTAGCTCCCCTTCCCGTTTGTCCTCATCCTGTTAGTCATCCCAAAAAAATATGCCTGGTGTGTGGTCAAAAAATAAAATTTCATCCACATGTTGGTTGATAAAGTTGTTTCACATTATCATTACAACACTGAAATAAAATCTTCAATGTTGCTCATCATTTTCCAAGTTCATATATATGGAGAATCAAGCGGCTCATTCAAGTTTTTGCTATCTCTCCTTAAACAAAACATTTAGTCCATGTTCATGATGAAGACTCATGTCCAGTGATCATATATGTTAGAGAGTAAAATAATGAATTTCCAACCACCCACTCTTTACTATCCAAAAAACAGAGTATGGAGCTTAGCACGAGGGCCAAGGTGGATCAATACAAAAGTGGTGGAATAAATACGAAGTAAATCTCTTCCACTTTCCTTCTATCCAAGAGGCTTCCTTTTATTCCTTAATGTATAGGGATGAAAAGGAGGGTGGTAGTTGATTATGAGGACCTCTGTTTTATGTCATCCACCATTTCCTCGTCCTTATCATGTTGGTCAACTATCTCCCAAAAAGAAGGAATTTTTTATTTTTCCTATTTAAATATTCAATGAGTTGGGTGTGCCAATGTAATGTCCCCAACTAGGATGCATGCAAATATTATGTTTGTTGTCCAAAATATTGTTTATCTTTATGTGATTTTGTCAAACACTTTGTATTAAGGATGTTGGAACTTCTTACAAACAATTTTCATATGTCTCAAGGTCATGAATATTGTCAAACATTATGCATACACCCATTACACAAAGAATAGAGAAGATAACCATGGAATATTATAATGCTTTGAAAACCCAAATCACAACAATACAAAGATCCTTATTGGTTGTAACAACAACTGCTAAAACCCTCCTAACACACAAATCTAATGGTTGCAAGGAAACTGCAATATCCAGTAACAGAGAATAGAACCTGGTAATGATGCAAAAATATCCTCAAGAAGATTATTTGTCCCCCCCTAGATAATCTAACCCTATCTGGTGCGACAAAAATCTACTCATAAAACACCTACTACATCAATTCATCCAAAATATTGTTTCTCTTTATGTGATTTTGTCAAACACTTTGCATTAAGGCTGCTAGAAATTCTTACAAACATTTTGCATATGTCTCAAGGTCAAGAATATTGTCAAACATGTTTCATGCACCCATTACACGGAGAATAGAGAAGATAACCATTGCATCTTATTATGGTTTGAAAATCCAAATCACAACAATACAAAGATCCTTATTCACTGTAACAACAGATGCTAAAACCCTCCTAACACATAGATCTAATGGCTGCAGTATCTACTAACATAGAATAGAACCTGATAATGATGCCAAAATATCCTCAAGAAGATTATGTGTCCTCCCTCAGACTATCTAACCCTCTCTGGTGCGACAACGATTTTCTCCTCAAACACCTACTACAACAATTTGTTCACTTGTAACTAAATAGCTATGCAACTCAAATCGCAGAGGGCCTCGTGGGACAATGTTGGATGTCTAGAGAAGCCTTGGGGGACCCCCTATACTGGACCAACAAGGATCTTCCTTATCATGATTTCCTTGAAAACCTCCTGACACCTGCAAAAATTCAATATGGCCTCCTTTGAAAATTTTCGCAAATCTCCTACACAAGCCAATATTCCTCCAACTGAAACATACCCAAAATGAAGCTCGAATGAGGACCCCATATGGATCCTCCTTCTTGTCTAGCTAGGGTGCATATTCCACCATCGAAACTAAACTGCAATAGTGGAAGGGTTTTTCTAAACCCTAATGAATCAATGGCTCACAAAAGCACTCCAAAGAGATTAATCCAAATACATGATGCACATTGAAGTGCCATCCCTCCTTTTAACCTTTTTCCCTTCCTCCTAGAAAATTTCCCTTTTTTACTAAATCAAATATAACTTCTAGAACTTCCCCTTTTCACTAGATCAAATATAACTCCTTTTGACTAAATCAAATATGACCCTTATCCCCCTGTTAGTTTCACTTTAAGGTTAAAAGTCACTTTTAATAATTAAGTAACTTGCTAATCTAAAGTTACTTTATCCTATTAATGTCAGTTTAAATACATAACATCTCCTAACTAAGTGACATTAAATAACCCCTTTTGAATCCCTTCTTCTTCATTGACAATCCACATAAGTCATTTCCACTTTCGAACAGGGGAATCCAAAAATGGGGACATGACAAATCCTCCCTTACCAAAGATTGCTTGTCTCAAGCAATGCCATCACACCCACATGAACATCAAGCTGAACCCAATTGAAACTAATGATGATCCCTGAGTCCCAAACCATTATGAAAGATTCATAGTACCTACCACCCATATATTGTCCTGCAATGTGATAACACCAAGGGCTTCCTGAAGGCCACCTATCAGTAGAACAATTAGATATTGTGAAGACCCAATATCCTCTTCATATAATATATCACCTAGGATATCCATCCACTATGTCATATGAATAGGCTCCTGAAAGTAAGAACTCACTCTCCCATCTATACTAGCTGCCAAGCGGTCAACCCATAAAATTCCAGGGTCCCATGCTATCACTAGAAATGACTCATCATGTTGTTGTTGCACCACTCTGATCATAAATATATGATCCTCCTGCATAAAGTGAATCCTCCACACCTGCATCCACAAGCTGTAATGCCTCAAGGAATCATCCCCACTATCAAGGATCATATACTGCCAATGTACCTAAGTTGTTTTCTCAATCCTGGGCAGCGAAAAAGAGAATCTTCCCAACCATAACATATAACCCTCAACATGTCTCCTCATGTCACTCTTAAAATGAAGCCGATCAAACACTGTCAATAAGATGTCAACCAAACCAACTCTATAATCAGTCATCTAGGAGAAGTCTATGTGGTCACAAAGTGATAGGGCATCAACGACACTTAATCTCCAAGTGTCAAAGGGAAAATACCTAATACTCTAACACCCCTAACCTACTATAGTTGTCAAAGAATAGTCGAGACAATCTCCCCACATACCATCCGCAAAGTCCCATCATGCGAACATAAGAATACCATAGGTGGTAAAGTCACCAGGATCCTATACTAGCATGTACGACGTGAAGCACTCTCTACTCAAAGAAATGGTCTACAAGGTGCTAATAGAATAATCCACCTGACTACTCCTCATAATCCAAAAAATCATAAGCTGCATAAACTCAACCAACTCCTCGGAAGAACATTCCACCAAGCAACCACTCCCAAGCCTCCTAAAAGTAAACTACGGAAAGTCAAAACCGACGCTCACTTCTCTAATAGTAGTTGAATTGTTAAGCAATGTAATCCCAGGGTCCCAAACTAATCCTGGAAAGGTACCACCATGTTGAAGTTGCACCACTTCGATCATCACTATCGAACCAATGCGTCGAGTCTGAGTCCTCCTATCCTGGAACCCCAAGTTGAACTCCCTGAAGGAACCAAAACTACTACCTTGGATCCTCCCCTGTGAAGGTGTCTGAGTGAAATCTAAGCCTGCAAATCCACGAATAGCGACAAGTTTGTCCTGCCATATAGATTAAGTCTTGACCTCCCTTCTACTGACACCCCAAAAGTAAAATAGACCAGTCACTGCCATTTCTCTGTCAATCGTCATCCTGATCTGAATCAATCTATCTCTCAAATGAATTCCTGGATCCCACCACCAAATTGGAAGTCCACCACTCCCAATACTTGCTAGTTGTTGTGATGCCATACTGGTAACCATCGGAGTCAAAATGAGCCAAATCCCTAGTATGCCATCACCTGGTGGAAACCAAGTACTAGGAATCAACTCTGCGCTTGTTAATTTGTCCATATCCTACCAAAATCCACCTGGAAATATGTTATCTCAATCACTGTCAATGTACTCAAGTAATTTGTGGAGTCTAAATACCTCCCTAGAAAATAGTCTTGTCCTCATACTCATATGAGTACCGAGAATACCCTACCAAAGGTGAATCATGTGTAGTTGATCCGTATTTAAGAGCGGAACAAATTGATTAAAATAATGAATACAATAAACACAGAGATAGGAAGAATAACACAAATATTTGGTGAACAATATCTTCTATTAAATAATGAAATAGGTTGAAACTGTAAAATTACAGAACTGAAACTTGCTCGAATGGTGGTAGTTATCTCTTAGAAGAGATGTGGCTACTACGTGCATCCGCGTGAGCAAAATGGATTACAATGAGGCTCCATAGGC
Source organism: Picea engelmannii (assembly GCA_009831015.1). Lineage (NCBI taxonomy): Eukaryota > Viridiplantae > Streptophyta > Pinopsida > Pinales > Pinaceae > Picea > Picea engelmannii. The sequence continues at coordinate 197,151 of ML777154.1, forward strand.
CCTTTTAATATTACTCATGAATGTCAAAACTAGAGACATCCAAAAACCTAACCCTAGAAGGTGAAACACCAAAATTCATGTGGGCCCTATGGGTAAGTTGGTGTAGCTTTGTACCTCAACTTCCTAGGGTCGTAACTTTTGCATACGACCTCCGTTTTAGGCATGTGATAGCTCGTTGGAAAGGTCTTTTAGATAACTACAATTTCTACCATCAAATAATGACTTCATCTACAATATGATTGTGGCAAGTCAACAAAACAACATTTAGGGCCCCAAAACAACCATGGAAGTACAACAAGATGTGCTGACATGAAAAAATACAAAATAATCCAGTTGGATTAGGTGAGAGGCCACCCGTATCCACCTAGAGAAAGTTTGAGGCTTCATACAACCCCAAAAGTGTAGAATTCACAATTATAAAGTAGTACAGAAAGATGTGTTGAATAAAAAGCAGACACGAGGAGCCAGTTGGAATAGGTGGATGGCCACCAATATCCACCTGGATAAATCCTCATCCCTTAGGAAGCAATGGTCTCCATTGTGTTGAGTTCCCCCATCAGGTGAGGAAACTTATGCTGGATTTGGCCCGGGTGAGCCACTTTCCTTGGTGTAGGAGTTTCCCTGCCTTGACAACCTGATAAAGCTGGATCCACTATCGGCGAGTTCCCTTGACCTGTGTGTCCACTATATGATCGGTGGATGCTTGTTCCATGCAGTCAGGGTTGAGCTTTGTTGGTGTCAGTTGTTTGACGATCTCAGAGGTGTCCAATAATGGTGGAAAATATGGCCGAAGGAGGTCCACATTGAATACTGGATGCAGACCAAGGAAGGGTGGAGTGTTGAGCTCAAAATCATTGCTACCCATAGTCTTGGTGATATTGTAAGGCCCATAATGAAGTGGTTGAAGCTTTCGATGGGGCCCAGTGAGATGCTCCTTCTACAAATGTAACCAAACTTTGTCTCCAACCTGAAACTGGTGTGGTACCCTATGTTTATCATGGCGCTGCTTGTACTTATTATTGGATTTATGAAAAATATCTTGGACCTGTTGGCGGATGTGCTGAATCTGCTCGATGAATCTGGTGGCTTTGTCGACCACAAACTGATCAGGGGAAGATTTTGTCTGTGCGGTGGCAAGAGGAAGTGCAACATCAATGGGTCCCAAGGGTTGGAATCCCAGACCCACTTGAAATGGGCTATGGCTGATGGAACTATGGAGAGTCCTGTTGTAACTGTGTTGGACATATGGGAGACTCTTGTTCCATGTACAAGGATGCTTAGAATTGTACATGCGTAGGATGTGCACAATCATCCGATTGACGATCTCGGTTTAGCCATCGGTTTGGGGGTGGAAAGAAGTGGATTTTGTGACCTTGGTGTCCAACAAAGACCAGAGACTTGACGAAAAGGTGTTGAGGAACCTGCTTTCTCGGTCGAAGATGATGGTCTGTGGTATCCCAAAGTGAACCCAAACTCGTTCGAAGAAGAGCTTGTGAGTATCTTCCGCTACGACATTCTTCTTACAGGCGGTGAGAATGGCCATCTTCAAAAACCGATCAATGACCACAAACACACAGTCATTTCCGTGCTTGGTGGATGACAAACCAACAATGTAATCCATGGAGATGGATTCCCATGATTTATTGAGAATAGGAAGAGGGGTATAATCCTTGCTTCTTGATGGTCGGCTTGGAAATGGTGTAGGTAGTGTAAGATCTGATATATTTGTTGATGTCCTATCAAAGTTTTGGCCAATAAAAATGTTTATGAAGAATGACCACAATTTTCTCTACGCCAAAATGTCCTGCCTCCCAACTGTAGTGGGTTCCCAAATCATCTTTGCATGCTCGATTGTAGGAACACAGAGATGGCCCAAGTGGCATAAGAGTTCGTCTTGAATGTGAAAATCAATGACAGTGGCGCATGTACCCAAGAGTTGATATATGGTGGCGAAGTCCGGATCTTGCTGGTAAAGTTGGGGCCACTCCGATGTTTCATGTCCACAGGAATGGAGCATAGTGGTAAGTGCAGCCACAGGAGGCCGACTGAGGTAGTCAGTGACATGATTGGAGATACATGTCTTATAATTGATGTTGAGATGGAACTTTTGTAGGTAGGTGGACCACTTTTGATGGCGGTTTTTCTGCAATTTCTCCTGTGTCTGTATGAACTGCAAAGGCTTGTGATTAGTGTGTATGATCGTTTCTTTCCCCAGAATGTAATGTTTCCATTGACGACAAACTTTTACAATGGAATACAATTCCTTTTCATAGGTAGGGTATTTCCGGATAGTATCGGAGAGTGTCTCACTCTGGTATGCAACTGGATGACCGTGCCGAGTGAGAACTGCACCCATAGCATAGTCAGATGCATCAGTATCAATCTTGAATGGTTGTTGCAGATTGGGAAAGGAGAGTATTGGAGCTGAGCACAAATGATGTTTCAGATCTTCGAATGCTTGTTTCTTTTCCTTCCCCCACACGAACTTGACCCTACCACCGCCCTTGGTCACTTGGCTGAGGGCCTAGGCAATATAGGAGAATCCCAACACGAACCGTTGGTAAAAATTGGCAATTCCTAAGAAGCTTCGAAGCTCAATCAGTCTGGCCGGGGCTGGCCAGTCATGAATGACTTGGATCTTAACTGGATCAACATGTACCCCATGCTCATCAACAATGTAGCCCAGGTATTGGACCCTGTTCATGCCAAAAGAGCATTTTTCCAAGTTGGCAAAAATCTTGTGCTATCGCAGAATGCTCAAAACCTACTGAATATGTTGCATGTGCTCCTCCCACATGCTACTGAAGATGAGGATTTCATCCAAATATACTACCACAAAGGGGTTGGTGAAGGGTCTCAATACGTCGTCTATCAACCTCATGAAACTAGCTGGTGCATTTGTTAAACCAAAGAGCATGACCAACCATTCATAGAGACCTTCTTTAGACTTGAAGGTTGTCTTCCATACATCAATTGGTTCGATGGGAGCCTGGTGGTAGCCATAATTCAGGTCAATATTGCTGAAGAACTTTTCCCCCTTGAGTTGCTCAAGAAGGTCATCAATCCTGGGAATGAGGTAGCGGTTCCTGATTGTGATTTTGTTTAAGGTTCTGTAATCAATACAGAGTTTTCAATTCCTATCCTTCTTCTGCACCAGTACAATTGAGCTTCCGCAAGGGGAGGAGTTGGGTCTAATGTGCCCCTTTTGAAGAAGCTCTTGGATATGACGCCTGATTTCATCATTCACCATCAACGAGCGCTGATAGACTGGTCCATTAGGTAGAGGTGCGCTGGGGGTCAGATCAATTGGATGCTTGACTTGGCAATGTGTCGGTACCCCTATAGGTGAGACGAAGATGTCTCTATATTCTTCCACGATCCAGTCCACTTCCTTCTACTGCAAAGAGAGGCGTTGTGTAGAGGCCATAGATGTGGCAATGACCTTTCTCTTACTATGAGCACATATCACAAAGAAGACGAACTTCCTGGTCTGTGAAATGACCTTACTGGATTTCTTAGCAAAGATTAAAGAAATAACAGTCGGCGGTGCCACCTCTGGGATCATGTACAATTGTCTACCCAAATTAATAATAACATTGCGGGGTCTAGACTCATACACAACATGATGCTTCCAAAAATATGTCCTAAAGGAACATCACAAACTTCAAGGGGAGAAATATCACATAGTACCTCATCTTTGAAAGGCTTGATGTCGTAGGGTAGACGACACTGTTGGCTGACACAAAGATCTCTTCCTTGATGAAGCCAACCGATGGTGTAGGGATATGGGTGCGGTGTCGTTGGCAGGTTCAATCGCTTGACGACCTCTACTGAAATCAAGTTCTTCTGACTACTGATGTCGACAATGAAGTGAATCGGAGCCCCCTTGACCGACATTTGCGAGTGAAAGAGACGTTCCCCTTCCTCTGGCTCTTCTGGTTTGCTTGGCCAGAATTTGGTGGTAGCGACCGTGGCACTGGGTTCAACATCGATAATCCCCTTCCCTCCTTTAGTATTTGACTTGGAATCAAAATTGACCTCTGACTCAGGAGCCTTCAGTTTGACCACGAGGGACTGCTTGGAGCGGAATTCGTCAGTGTTGTGCCAAGGAATTTTATGGTACTCACACCATTTTCCTGTGTTCTTCTTTGTCTTCTTGTTGCCCTTCTTGTGTTGTGGCTTGGAAATATTTTCCTAAGGGCGACCATCGCGGCTTGGTTCCATTCTATGTGGGTTGGGGTTGCATTTGCCTTGCTTTAGCTGTGAGGGGTTTGCAGATCCAAACTCTCCCCGTTTCTTCTTAAATTTCTGCTCGATCTTGACAACGTATCTATAAGCTATTCCCAATGAGGCGATGTCCAGGAACTCCATTTCTGTTTGAATGTATCTATGCAAACAACCACAATATTTGAGCACCAGAGGATGCTTAGAATCTTTGATACCCAATTTGGTGCAGAGGGTATGGAAAATATTGGTGAAGTCTGGTACTGTCTGGTCCATTTCTTGATGTAGGGTGGTCCATCTAGTGTACTGGTACTCGTAGCTTCCAACATGGTAGTATTGTTCTTTAACGGCGTCCCAGAAGGAATCCATGTAGGGGCCATCAAAAAAATTGCATATTCCTCCATGAACCTTTTCTCAGAGTAAGTATCCCACCAGTGTTTAACATGGGGAACGACCTTGAGGAGTGAAAACGTGATCTTTTCCTGATCAAAAAAATGTGGACCAAAAAATATCCTTAGAGCAGATTCAACCATTTATCTACAACATCTGCATCTATCAGTCCTTCAAATAATGGAATATCAAAATTTTCCTGTACCTTGAAGGGGGTTGCATGGCCACCTGATGAAGATGCTTCTCTCGTGGGCAACTGTCGAAGGATCTGCATGAAGGTATCCATCATTTCATCCCTTTGTCGCACGAGGGCTTCCTTGATCAACATTTTAATAGGATCTCCTGCTCCATCATCTTTCTTTTTGTCTCCCATGGGTTGTTTTTGGGCTCAGCGTGATCGATATGGTAATGGCTCAATTGGTTCAAGTCCTAACTTCTTGTACCCAGACCTTGTCGGGGACATGCACGAAAAAAAATAAATGAAAAGTAGACCGCTCTGATACCACTGATTCGGATTTAGGAGCAGAATGAACTGATTAACAGATTGAATACAATAAACACAGAGATAGGAATAATAACACAAATATTCAGTGAACAATATCTTCTATTAAATAATGAAATAGGCTGAAACTGTAAAACTGTAGAATTGAAACTTGCTCGAATGGTGGTAGCTATCTCTGAGAAGAGATGCGGCTGCTACGCACATCCGTCTGAGCATAATGGATTACAATGAGTTTCTAGAGGCCCTTTTTATATTACTCACGAATGCCAAAACCCTAAACATCCAAAAACCTAACCCTAGAAGGTGAAACGCGAAAAGTTATGTGGTCCCTATGGGTAAGTTGGTGTAATTTGGTACCTCAACTTCCAAGGATCGTAACTTTTGCATACGACCTTCATTTTAGGCGCGTGATATCCCGTTGGAAAGGTCTTTCATAGAAATACACATTCCACCATCAAACTGTGACTCAGTCTACATTCTGACTATGGCGAGTCAAGAAAACAACGTTTGGGGCGCCAAAACAACCCTGGAAGTAGAGCAAGATGTGCTGACATGAAAACATACAAAATAAGCTAGTTGGATTAGGCGAGAGGCCACCCGTATCCACATGGAGAATGTGCGAGGCTTCAAACATCCCCAAAAGTGTAGAACTCACAATTATAAAGCAGTACAAAAAGACATCCTGAATAAAAAGCAGACACGAGGAGCCAGTTGGAATAGGTGGGTGGCCACCAATATCCACCTGGATCAGTAACCCTCATAATCTTCTCGCTAAGTGTATATTCATGGAATACATGTGTGGGACCTCCATAGTGGATAATGCCATCCACCACTCTCTCAGCTGAAATCTTTGTGAACTGATCCAAGACAATCTAGATCTCCTCTTGTGGTTTGACCACATGGCAAAAATGAAAGAACTATGGCATGTCTATAATCCTTCTTGCCTCACCCAACCAACTCAAGTGAACCCTCCATGTTTGGCTTGATATAATACAGACATTAGGAAACAATGCTAGATGTCACTGCCACTGCCTACGAGACTGGAAAGTGTCAGGTGCATGGTTTAATGGTATGACCAAGAACTCAAGGTAACATCTGAGAGAAATCCTACATGTATCCTGCTCTCTGTCCCCACTCTGGTGATATCCCACTCGAAGATCAATCTCCGAGGGATATCCCTCCATGAGGCTTGTCTATCCACTCATCGATCCTGGGTGAACCAAACTCAATGATATGTCTAAAGTCCTTGTCTAGAGGTCTCCCTAAGGGAATCGTTCCAAAACCCCATTGTACACCATCATACACGACTATATATTATTGTATACCACTACACACCCCCATATCCTCATGTACCACTTGTATCCTATATGTGTCATTGTAACAATCAATCTACTAATATAAACTGAACTTGGATCCCAGAGTGATGTATCCACACCTGTCCTATACTCAATCCCTCAATCAACTGGTGCATATACTTCCTTGATGGTTGGTCCACAAAGAATTTTCTCAATTACCTCCTCTGTAGCTAAGACTTGAGCCAAAAGGAACGACTCATGATCCTTGCAATGTGAAACATGCACATGGTCAAAACCCTCTGTGTCAAACCTCTTCTCAAACACCTGCAATTTTGAATGCTCCTCATGCGGAATCGTCATAGGAGGCTCCTCCCTCAGATCACGAGTGCCACTAACACACTTATGTGTCAATGTTTCCAAAGATGATGGAATCTCTATTATTGTCAACGATGAAGAGTGTGCCAAACTAAGTTGGTAGCATATCTCTTCAATATCCCTTCCTTGTCTTCAGTGAACTTAAGAGCAAGGTCCATATCCATGAACAACTGTAAATACTCATATTTCATATGCTCTAGCACATGTTTGATGATGCACAATTGGGTACTAGTGACTCCATCTACAATTCCCTTTTGCCTCTCCTCCATATCGGTTTTCCACATAAGGTCTTCAAAAAACTTATGAGCACCGTCTACCCTCATCAATACTTGTACAATCTACTGATCCTTGACCAATAATCAATCCTCCAAATCTTTCAATTCTAAGGGTCTTTGTTCAATTTCACCATCGTGTCGAGGTATAGCCACATCCTCATCATCATCGACATCATAAAGGCTATATGATGTTGAATACTCATCATGTGTAGGTTCTATCACGCTTGAATTACTGTCATCGTAAGCATCATACATAGTGAAAGATGTTGGATCCTCAACATCATCTAATTGGAACATATGGTCATCATCAAATGTTGCATCCTCATCTTTTACTGATTCATTAGAGGTATACCCATCCAACACACTAGTGTCACCATCCTCCTTGGTTAGTTCTGATGATGTATCATAGGATATTGTTTGGTCTTCCTTTATGCACACATCCTCCTCATGGATAAATGCATGCTCCTCCACCCATCCTTCATGCTCATCCTTCTTTACCTCTTTCCCTGTACTTTTAAAATAATCCTCGAGCCATCTTCTGTGCACGAGCGTGTAATATATTTTGAAGGATAAAGTTGCACGTACCTCTTCATCCAATGTTATGTACTTCTAGTAGTCATGCAAGTATTTATTTGCCTTTAGCTTCCCCAAAACTTCAGCTAGATGTTCCAAATTAACCTTCTTAAGGAACTTCAACATGGTTTTTATAGAGTTGTAGTAATTTGGTAGTTTCTGGCTTGGGTTTCGTCAAACACTTAATAAACCCCCATCCATGGAATGCACACACAGGATGACTAGAACACCAACGCTGATACCAAATTAATGTCCCCAACTAGGATGGATGGAAATATTATGCTTGCTGTCCAAAAAATTGTTTCTCTTTACATGATTTTATCAAACACTTTGCGTTAAGGCTGCTAGAACTTCTTACAAACAGTTTGCAAATGTCTCAAGTTCATGAATATTGTCAAACATGTTGCATGCACTCATTACACAAAGAATAGAGAAGATAACAATGACATCTTATTATGGTTTGAAAACCAAAATCACAACAATACAAAAATCCTTATTGGTTGTAACAACAACTGCTAAAACCATCCTAACACACAGATCTAATGGATGCAAGGAAAATGAAATATCTACTAACATAGAATAGAACTTGGTAATGATGCCAAAATCTCCTCAAGAAGATGATGTGTCCTCCCTTGGACTATATAACCCTCTCCGGTGCGACAACGATATGCTCCTCAAACACTTACTGCAACAATTTGTCCACCTGTAACTAAACAACTCTGCAACTCATATTGCAAAGGGGCTCGCGAGATAAGGCTAGACATCTAGCGGGGCCTCGCAGGATCCCCAATACTTGAACCACATGGATCTCCCTTATCATGGTTTCCCTGAAACCCTCATGGAACCTGCAAAAACTTAATATGAGCTCCTCTGAAAAGTTCCGCAAATCTCCTATGTAAGTCGATTTTCTTCCAACTGAAATAGACCCAAACTAAAGCTCCAATGAGGACCCTGTATGGATCCTCATTCTTGTCTAGCTAGGGTGGATATTGCACCACCGAAACTAAACTGCAATAGTGGAAGGGTTTTGCTAAATCCTAATGAAACAATGGATCACAAGAGCACTCCAAAGAGATTAATCCAAATACATGATGCAAAGTGAAGTTCCACCCCTCCTTTTAACCTTCTTCCTTGTCTGCTAGAAATTCCCCCTTTTGACTAGATCAAATATAACTCTTTTTGAATAAATCAAATATGACCCTTATCCGCCTTTTACTTTCACTTTAAGGTTAAAATTCACTTTTAATAATTAAGTAACTTATTAATCTAAAGTTACTTTATTCTCTTAATGTCACTTTAAATACATAACCTCTCCTAACTAAGTGACATTAAATAACCCCTTTTGACTCCCTTGTTCTTCATTGACAAGCCACAAAAGTCATTTCCATTGACGAACACGGGAGTCCAAAAATGGGGACATGACAACCACATGCTCTCTCCCTTTATTCTACAGAAAGATTTCAATAAAAAAAACTCATAATCAACTAGAGGTGTGCTAGCCGAAAGAATAACAAGAAATGTAGAAAGAATGTGGATTTGTTCATAAGAAAAGGACCCACACAGAGAAAAACAAATCTTGTCATGGCTTCCCAACCGCAGGAGTCCATCACCAAGGGAAAAAGTGCTAGGAACATAATTAGTTGTTCGACCGATAAGGATATGAGAGACGTTCTAAAGCCCCCAAATTGCCACGTCACTTATTAGTGAATGTTTAGTGTGCCCAATTTCCCGATTAGCAAGTATGAGACCATTACTCGAAAATCGAGTTCTTGAAACAACATCAAACTTGTGCAAATTCCCCCCCCCCCCATATAATTGGCTTAATGATTAGGGCCTAGGAAGTGGAATCTTGGGAAGGTATTTCTTAGGAAAGAAAAACTAGTGGTGTTTCAATGTACTCACTAGCATAACAAAACAACTCATATACTATGCACCCCTCCGCCATAGATCCCTCATGTTTTCCCGTTTGTCGAACAAAACCCTTCAACTTTTAATGTACCTCTCTAAGAAGAACATCTAATGGCATAAGACCACCCCAACTAATTCAACCTCATCAACTCATCAATAGTTCCTTCACAAACATACAAAGAACCTTAGTTATCTCTCGACGCCATCGTGGAATGTTAGCGATGTGAATCTCTTTTGGTATAATCCAATGCACAAATGTAGATAATTTAGATATGGTGTGTTGTAGGTCTTGGGAGAAGTCATGGTTCACAGAACCACACACGAGCAAAGGATAATGATAATGCAAAATAAACACGTACAAAATTAATTGGCATAAAACTAACCTACACTATAGAAAAAGAAGCATGTAATCCACATACATACCCTTAGAAGGATTAGATGGTCATGTTATTTTTACCCAAATAAATGTTCATATATGATGAAGCAACATCATAAATTCAACCCGTATAAAGAAGGCACTTTCACACCCAATATAACATCCTTCACTATACAAAGATCATCTTTCTTCAAAATCCATCGGACATCACCTTCTTTAAAAGACTAAGAGGGACCAACCTCTCCTCTACTTTATGTTCTTGACCGATGTTTCTTTTTAATATTTGAAGAAATAAGATCTCTCCTAACACCCAATGTGTCACCTTTTTTCAATGATGTGTCTCCATAAAGAAGATGAAACATTTTTTAATATATGCATGGGATGGAAATCTTAAGATGCTCCCAATATGAAAGCTCATAAAATGTAGATTTCATTTTCATCCCAATGGGCATTTTCTCGACATAGGTTTAAAAAAATTTAGGATCATCAAACATAGGTTCGTCATTTGAATTGAACAACTATGCAATTTCTTTCTCCTTATTTGTGTCATATGCCTAAGGCAATGTGTCAGTGAAAAGATATCAGGTCTTTGGGTTTTCTCTGTTTTACCATTGAAAGAAGATGTTGCTCTTCTATAAGGGTGGTCTTCTTGAAGGAATACCCTCGAGCAGTCATACATCAACTTTCATAGGTCATTGGACTACCTAGCCTTTATAAAAGCTCCACAACATTTACACCCATGATACCTTTTTGTTACAAGACCTATGCTGATATTGTATACGAAACATGTTAATGTCAAATAATATAGTTGAACTAAATTAAGTATGTCAAATAACATTATGGATATAAACAAATCAATCAACATGCTTATTAGAACAAACTCCTGGTCCTAGATAATCATGCGTTATGTATGCACATATGCCATACAAAGTAAAATAACTCTTTGTTGGGATGGGTCTTGATACATCGTATACATGTATCCCTTCCCATAATTTCTCTAATTCATATATCAATGGTTGGAGGTAGACATCCATTCACTTCACTTGTCTTCTACCAAGGACTATAAGAGCCAACACAAGATGTTCATTCACAAACAACCGTGGGGGGATATTGTTATTGATCACTACTGTGACTATCCCAAACATAATATTTAGTGTTTTGAAGTGAGCATAGATTAAGTCCATTCATGGGTATGCTTAATCAAAGGATTCATACTTCATCCTTGAATTTAATCAATCCATGTATCCTTTATATGTTTCATGGATATTGAATTCGTTGGAATCTACATAACTCCTGACTCACTTTTGTTTGTGCGAGGAATGCCACCCCTACAACATGAATAATTCTTTGTAATGAAAGATTCTTTGAGTCCTTGAGATTTTAGACACGTGCCTCAATATCTTATGAGGAGGACCATGCACTTTGCCCTCGTTTTATTTTTATTTTTATTTTTTAATGCTTGTCATGGCCACATTTTGGACATATCTTTTTGTCCTCGTATTTGTCTTTATATAGAATGTAATCATTTGGACAAGCATGATATTATTTGTATTCAACACCCAACTTTTTCAACGATTTCTTTGCCTCTTCATAGTTGGTAGGGAGGATATTGTCACTTGGAACTACCTTATATTTGAGTAACTGACAAATAGTGGGTAATAGAAATGTACACTATCATCAAGCATACATGAACTCACTTTTCATTGTCAATTATGTGAAAATATTAGTTTAAATATAGGGAACTTAATGGTCAGTTACCATAATAGTGCCAAGAAACATATGTCTAACATACCATACATTGCTTTGAAGTTGTACAATAACATTGTTGTTCCTAGAGGGTTATACCTTGACCCATGTCCAAATAGAGGGGTGGTGGAAGTAGATTTTAGGCTTTCGAAGAAGGTATTAACGATATTAGCATTGTCTCCTAGCTCATATTGTTGGAATGCATGTAACAACATTCCCTCCATGGCATGGGTTTCTCGTAAGAGATCATCTATACCCACCTCTATATTATTATCTTTGTCTCTAACATATGAAGAACCAGTGTTACTGTAAACATTCTAAATTAGTGACTTAGAATGTAGTGGAAAATGAATAGATGATTGATTCAACCATGCTTGGTATACTTCCTGTATCATCCCCATTATAATCCCCAGTTTAATTAATGCTTATGTGGATATAATATGTGGCTATGACCAAGCAATTTAATATGTGAATTGTATTTCAATTTTTTAATAATAAAATGTATGTCAACTGCTAAAGGGGACATGGAAAAGAGATAGGAGCTGAATTAATCCACAAGAGAGGGAAGTGTCTAGGATAATGGCCAAGAGGGGTAAAAAGGGGGGATTACACATGTATATTAATTAAACCTATTTTCCTGAACTTGCATATTGTATACCAACCTTCCCATTTTTAATTGAGTGTTCCCAAAGCCAATCATTGAATACATGTAAGAGGGTGGGTGTGAGTGGTCACATCCCAAAGTTATTGGGTACATGGGGGTTGAGTACAATCAGCTTGGGGAAGAGTGTGAGTCAAGAAAGGCAAGCCACAAGAGAGGAAATTCGTATGGGTTGATGGAGCAGTTTGTAGCAGTCAAGTTTGTGCATGGGAAGAAAGGAAGGGAGAAAGAAAGAGAGCTTGGAGCTAGTGCAACCATGGAGGGCGAATTCTAGAGCGTAACTAGAGCGATTTAGAGCTGGAAAACTGAAGAGTCAGGTTGTCAGGCTTGAGGAATGAACTTCGGAGTGAGTTGCACTGTAACAACAAGTGTTTGTTGTTGGTTTGCTGATAGTTTTCTTAGCAACGAGTTCCCTTGAGTTCCCAGCTGATATATTCCTAACTACCTGCACTAGAGAGACCCTAATAAATGAATGGAACATTCCTTGGGTTATCCCTGATAAATGGATGGTACATCCCTTAGGTTATCCCTGATAAATGAATGGTACATCCCTTGGGTTATCCCTCATAAACGAATGGTGCATTCCTTGGGTTGGGCAGGTGAGGAAGAAGAGAGTTGGTAGAAAAATCGGGATAATTGTAGGAGAATATCAGTTGGGTTAATAATTTTATGAGCTGCAAGTGGACTATGAGAGACCACCCTCTTTTACGGATTACTAGCCTCAACTCAAAGGTGACTAGCTGTTGAGATTTGGAACAATCAACCTATGATTGGGTAGAACGTTTGTCCCAAGTAGTTGGTTGCACGATTCTTGTTTAAAGATAAGTGTTTTATGTTGTTGTTGAGTTATTTACATGTGTTGTTGTTGTGTGTGAGCTCTCCGTAAATGAGAATGACTTGTGTGTTGTTGTAATGAGTGGTTTAGTTGCATTTCATGTTGATTATTAGAATTCTTTAGATGCAACTGCTTTATGGTTATAGATAGTAGCTAAATCTATTTTAGATTTGTAGTTGTAAGCTACAAGAAATCGACTCACAGGAAAACAATTACTTTAGTTAGAAAAAGTTTCGTTTTTATGTGTATTCCGCACCGTGAGGTTTCTCGGTTGGGCTGGGGAATGATTGCATTATGGTATCGGAAATGTAAGACATAGCATTTTAGAGTGACATGGCCCAACCTGGGTGTTGGGTACGTTACAAAGTGGTATCATAGCCCAATTTTCAACACTGAGCTTGGATGGGCCGAGTTAGCATAACGCTGAAGAGGAAACTTGTAGAGAATTAATTTCTGGTGTATGTCTACAACTTGTTTATTTAAATTACTGTAGTAAAATTGAGAGAAATTTAATGGGTAATGTGAAGAATTGGGCCTCTTTGGAAATTTTGAAAATAAGCAAATCGAAAAAATTTGGGTATTTTTCCCTACGATGACATTGGCATGACGTGGAGGCCACGTGTCAGTTGACGTGGTAGAAGAAAGATGTGTACTACTAAAGTGGCAAGTACATTTTGGACGGGATGACAGTTAGCGTGAGATGTGGATCCATGTGGCAAGCCGACTGTCAGTCCCACGAAATTGCGGTAAGATCTTGGAATTTGTCTAAGTGTTGAGACTTCTTAGACAAACTTATGAAAATAAGGTTACAAGATTATGAATCTGTGAGTCCACTTAGATGGAAAATGGTTAAATGTTGAGACTTTTGGGATAGACTTATGAAAGGAAGGTTACAATATTATGAGCTCGCGTAGAAGTGGAAAAATGTTTAAGTGTTGAGACTTCTCAGACAGACTTATTAAAGGAAGGTTACAAGATTATGAGTCTATGAGTCCGCATAGATGGAAAATGGTTAAGTGTTGAGACTTTTCAAACAGAATTATGAAAGGAAGGTTACAATATTATGAGTCTGTGCGTCCGCAAATGAAAAAGAAGCTAAGTGTTGGCAGGTTCATGGAAGGCATGAAGAAGAGATGTGACTAGATCCGTGATGAATCCATTAAGACAGATCAACGATGGAGATCTAATCAAGAAATGATCGGGCAGTTGCTGAGCGTTGCTACTATGTTTCACGTGCTAATGAATGTTCTATCACTATTTTTCCACCATAACTATTCACTCAAAACTCAAATTGAGGCATGAGGACAACCGTTGGAAATTTGTTTAAAAAATGAATGCATTTAAGTAATTCTACTTGGGAGTAGTTCATTAATATTCTTCATAATTTAAAATGAAGAATGACCTGTAATGTAATTGATAAATATTTTGCAATATGCTTAATTCTAACAACAATTATTGCATGCACATTCTTGTAGAATTAGAGATACAAAAAAACATACTTTAGTTCCTACATGAGAACTAGAGACATGGAGGATGCTCAAGGGTTTTACATCGATGAAGAAGAAATTGGAGGTCTGCATACTAGCATGGGTAATATTGAGACTGAGTCTAATGGGAGAAGAGACAGGCATCGTACTGTAACTATGAAAATCCTGCAAAAAGAAGTGCAAAGCTATAGGGCCGATAATGAGAGGATCATGAAGGCTCAATAGGAGATACCTTAAAGCCTAAATACGCTACAAAAGAAAGTTAACAAGGACTCCGGCACCAAGCAAACAAATAGTGCTAGAAAAGTATCAACACCAAGATCCCATAGAAAAAGAGATGATCATGGGAATAATAGGCAGACAAGAAGCATAAGTAGACACTATCATTCTCCAAGGCATTCAACCATAAGAACTCATGCAAGTTCAGGCCCAGGGAGTAGCCCAAGCGTGTCTCATGTTCGGAGGCAATGAATAAGACCCGAGGCAGACATATTACAGGGTGAACTCATGAAGATTAAGCCACCAAATTTCAATGGTGAGCAGAAGAAAGGAGAATATGCTGAGGCCTGGTAGTTGAAAATGAAGAAATATTTTCAACTACATGATTACCCATCCCAGGTGGAATCTAGAATTACTACCTACCACTTGCAAGGAAAATAATTCATTTGGTTGGATCAACTTAAGCAAACCAAGAACCTTGATGAGAAATGAATCTCATGGAGGAAGTTCAAGGGATATTTCCAAGAGTAATATTTGTTCAAGCATTACTATGAAAGAAATATGAAAGAGTTCTTTGAACTTAAGCTGGGAACCATGAAAATGGAGGAATATGAGAAGCAGTTCGTTGAATTGTTGAAGTATGTTGACTTCATCAAGGATGAGAAAGTCAAAATCCAAAGGTTTCTAAGTGGGTTATCTTATTTATATAGAGATAAGATTCAATATGATAACCCCAAAACCTTGGAGGAAACCATAATGAGAGAAAGGCATCTGTCTGACTAGAGAAAAGGAACACCAGTTTTCCAAAAAGATTGGCGTGACAAGATGAAGGATAAGAAGGATCAAAGGAAGAAGGGTTATAAGCCACCCCTTTTTAGGAATAATTTCTAAGCGAATTAGCACGGTCAAGTCACACAAAATGAACACAAGAATGCAGAGTCATTTGGAAAAAGGTCAAGGCAGTAGTCGGTGCAATGTTGGGAATATGGGGAAAACCATCTATATAGGGATTTTCCTCACAAAGGAGAAAGAATGAGGACTGTCCACAACATTCAGGAGGCTGAAACAGTGGAAGACATGGGCAGAAGCATGCAAAGGATCTATACATCCTTGGACAAATAATAAGCAAAGTATCAATCCACCATGATTGAAGTAAAAGGTAAGATCAATAATGAACCCATATCAATTTTAATTGATTATGGAGCTAGCCATAGTTACATAAATGCTAACATTGTTGAAAGATTTCACTTGCAAAGAAGAAAGCATAAGAAATTTGGGTTAGTTTAGTTAACCACGGGGGATAAGAGGAAAATCAATGAGTTGGTTAAAGATTTTTTGATAGACATGAATGGACTTAGCACAAAGGTAGA
Organism: Picea engelmannii; assembly: GCA_009831015.1. Lineage (NCBI taxonomy): Eukaryota > Viridiplantae > Streptophyta > Pinopsida > Pinales > Pinaceae > Picea > Picea engelmannii. Next base: position 213,387 of record ML777154.1, read on the forward strand.
TGTAAACATCATACCATTGGGTTCATAAGATTGTATAATTAGCATGGATTGGTTGGAAAAACATCATGTTGTCCTAGAATTTTATAACAAGACAATCACATGTCTTGATGAGGAAGGGAAGAAAAGAAATATTCAAGGAATTCAAAGAGTTGTAGTTGTTAGAGAGATCTAAGCTATATAATTGAAGAGAGCTTCAAGAAACGATGTCAGATGTTTGCAACCCGTATGGAGGAGTCATCCAAAGACAAAGTGGAAAGCATTGAAGACCATCCAGTTTTGAGGGATTTTGAAGATGTTTTTAGAGAATTTCCAGGACTACCACCAAAAAGATACATTGATTTCTCTATCGATTTGGTGCCAAGCGCTGCCCCAGTGTCTAATACACCTTACAAAATGGGCACACCAGAACTAAAAGAGTTGCATATGCAACTTGAAAAACTTTTGAAGAAGGGGTATATACGCCCAAGTGTGTCACCATGGGGAGCCCTGGTTCTTTTTGTGAAGAAGAAGGATGGAACCTTAATGTTGTGTATTGATTTTAGACAACTTAATAAGGTTACCATAAAAAATAAGTATCATTTGCCAAGTATTAATGATTTGTTTGATCAGCTGAAAGGTGACAGAATCTTTTCGAAGATTGACTTGAGATCATGCTATCATCAAGTAAGAATAAGGGAAGAAGACATCAACAAGACAACATTTTGAAAAAGATATGGGCATTATGAATTCACGGTAGTGCCATTTGGGCTATCAAATGCCCCAATAGTTTTTATGTGCATGATGAATGGAGTGTTTAGGGAGTACCTGGAAAAGTTTGTGATTGTGTTCTTAGATGATATCCTCGTCTATTCTAAATTAGAAAAGGAACATGAGCAACATTTAAGAATGGTTTTGCAAGTTTTAAGAGAACATACATTGTATGCTAAGCTAAGTAAGTGAATCTTTTACCAAAATAAGATTCACTACTTGGGGCATATAATTTCAACAACAGGGATAGAAGTTGACCCTAAGAAGATAGAGGCCATTAAAGGATGGTAAGCACCAGAGAATGTGATAGAGGTCATATCATTCATGGATATTTCCAGTTATTACCAAAGATTCATAAAAGGGTTCTCAAGAATCGCAAGTCCAATCACTTCTTTGCAGAAGAAGGGAGTGAAATTTGAACGGAATTCCAAGTGTGAAGAGAGTTTTCAACAGTTGAAGGAAATATTGACAAATGCACCAATATTGAAGATTGCAGATCCAAATGAAGATTTTTTTGTGTGCATCGATGCATGCAAGGAAGGACTCGGTGGATTTCTCAGTCAAAGGGACCATGTGGTATGGTACGAGTCTATAAAATTAAAAAAGCATGAGAGGAATTATGATACACATGACTTCGAGTTAGCAACGATTGTACATGCATTGACAATGTGAATGCATTGTCTTATGGGTAAGAAGTTCGAACTAAGGACAAACCATTGTGGTCTGAAGCATTTTTTTAGACAACCAACTAAATGCTAGACAAACTAGATGGCCAAAATTTATGAGTGAATATGGCTTCAAAATTAAGCATATAAAAGGCAAAGAAAATCAAGTAATCGATGCACTCAACAGGAGAGCTCTTGAAGTGCATGTGGAAACCATCAACATATACATGACATATTTGAAAGATCAAGTTATTGCATCAGTGAATTTAGATCAACAATATGCGAGAATAAAAGAAACATTGCAACAAAGTAATTTTCAGCAGAAATTTAACTTTTATGAGTTGAAAGAAGATGGAATTCTCATGTACAAGGGAAAGTATATGTGTTGAATTCCATTGAGTTGAAAAATCTAGTTTTTAAGGAAATTCACAATGTGCCATATGTCGGGCACCCAGGATATCAGAAGACAATTGCAGTTGTGAGAAGCCAATACTTTTGGCCGGGAATTAAGAAAGAAGTGGTTAATTACATAGCCCGATGTCTAGAATTCCAAAAGGTAAAGACATAGCATAAACACCCAACACGTTTGTTACATCCATTTCCAATTCAGGAACTGAAGTGGGAAGCAGTTACAATTAATTTTATTACTAAGATGCCCAGAACAATGAAGCAACATGATTCCATCATGGTGGTGGTGGATGAATTGACTAAAGAAACACATTTTATTCTAGTAAAGACTACACATAAGTCAACAAATATTGCATAGATTTTCATAAAGTAAGTTGCTAAGTTACATGGAGTGCCTAAGATAATAATTTCAGATAGAGATCAAAAGTTTACTTCAAATATTTGGAAAGATTTGTTCAAAGGATTTGGAACAAATCTAAATCTTAGTACAATGTATCATCCAGAGTCGGATGGGAAAAAAAAGAGGACTAACAGGATAATTGAGGACATGCTTAGAATGTATGTAATGGATCAACCGTCAAAGTGAAAAGATTATATTCATTTATTTGAATTTACCTACAATAATGGGTATCATGCCTCATTGAAGATGAGTCTGTTTGAAGCATTCTATGGCAGAAAATGTATCAATCCCATTAGTTGGGATAATCTAGCAGACATAACAGTTGTTGAGCCAAAATTGTTAAAAGATATGGAAGAGTAGATGGAAAAGATAAAGAATAATTTAAAGGCTGCCCATGATAGGCATAAAATTTATGCAGACAAGAATAGAGTTTTCAGGGATTTTAAAGTAGGAAAACATGTGTTTTTGAAAGTGAAGGAAAAGAGAAGTTCACTAAGAATAGGAAGTTGCACGGAGTTGGCAGTGAGATATTGTGGGCCTTTTGAAATATTATAAAATATAGGGCCAGCTGCATACATGTTAGATTTACCTGCATCCAAGAGAGTGCATAATGTATTTCATGTGTCATTGTTAAGAAATGTGTGGCTAATCCTAACCACATAATTGATTGGAATGTGGTCCAAGTGGAGAACGAAGGGGATTTCTAGGGGGAACCAGTATGTATCCTAGACCAGAAAGTCAAAGTGCTCAGGAATAAAGCCATATGGCTGGTAAAGGTTCAATGGAACTACTATGGTATTGAAGATGCTACATGGGAGCATGAAGAAAACATGTAGGAAGAATACCCACAAATTTAGACAACTGCATCAGGGACCTTGATAAATGAATGGTTTATTCCTTTTGTTAGCCTTGATAAATGGATGGTACCTCCCTTGGGTTAACCCTGATAAACAAATGGTGCATTCCTTGGGTCAATGAGTTGAGATGAACATGAGATTGATGGTTGGAGCTATTAAATTGTAAAACTTTTATTTTTAAGTATTGTGATGTAAATTTGCATATATATATATATATAGAAGTGTACCGAGGATGACACACAATTGTAGGGGAGGGGGAATGTAGCTTCCCCATTATAATGCCCAGTTAAATGAATGCTTATGTGGATATAATATGTGGCTACGACCAAGCGATGTAATATGCAAATTGTATTTCTATGTTTTAATAATTAAATGTGATGCCAACTACTAAAGGGAACATGGAGAAGAGATGTGGGATGAATTAATCCACAAGAGAAGGAAATGTCTAGGATAATGGCTAAGAGGGGTAAAAAGGGGGGATTGCCCATGCATATTAATTAAACCCATTTTTTTGAACTTGCGTATTGTATGCGAACCTTCCCATTTCTGATTGAGTGTTCCCAAAGCCAATTATTGAATACATGTAAGAGGGTGGGTGCGAGTGGTCACATCCTAGAGTTATTGGGCACATGGGGGTTGAGTACTGTTATCCCCGATATCTAGGGATAACTAAGAGATCATGTCTCGAGGCCCACATGGTCCTAGACATGGAGTACCGAGAGCAGGAGCGACTTGAGCATGGCCCTGGAGGGCCCATCTTTCTTATTCTCAGTGAGCTTTGTCCTGTCAGCAGTACCAGCTTCCATCACTGCCGGCCTGGACTTGCATCAGAGAGGACTCTTGCTCCATGAGGTAATTGGTCCGAGGTATCATGGTATGTGTCATATTTGATCATTATAACCTTCTTATGTATGCATTAGGTCCCTTTCATTTCGGATGACTGCTTGGATCTTACACTAATCCTCTTGACCATTGTTGGGGTGATTGATGGGGCAACTTAGCAAGCCGATATTCATGGGTTTTGGTTAGCCACCAAGGGGGGTTTGCAGATCCATCGTCCGCTCCCACCATCTTATCACTTTTCCATCTTATATCTCGCTCATCCATCCCATTCCCCTAGTCTGGCCATTAGGATGACCTTCCAGGGTACATCTTGTCTTGTGGGAAGAAGGGGCTAAAGGCCCAGGAGGTAAA
>ML777154.1:219907-248090 GCA_009831015.1 Picea engelmannii
CAACATTATTTAATGTATGAGCAGATTTGATACTTAGCATTGTGATATAATAAAGTGTTTAATTGTGCACATTGAATGCTCATTATCTCTTATGATTTATTGAAGGAGTGATATTAGTCATTGGTCTTTGTTTAGCAATCATTGACTTTGTCAATAATAGCATTTAATCATTGCTCATATGTATATTTGAAGATAGTCATTAATGCTTTTGAAGTACTAATCCACTGCAGCACATATTCTAGTTTATTTGTTTTGTCTCGCAAACAAGTGCCTCATCAGTGGAACTTCTCCTTTGACTATCTCCTTCTTGGCAGTAATCTGTGAAAGGGAACTTCTTACTTTGATCCATTAAACCTTTATCCCTTCAGGAAACCTAGATTACATAGGGACGTCTCCCTTGGACTAGCCATCCTAAATAGAAAGAGCTCCCCATTGAGGTGACATTGGGTGGGGAAGCTCCTGTTACGCCGGTTTTAAGCCTTGACTCAAGCTACTTAAACCCTTCCTACAAACCGTGCGATAACAAGTACAATCAGCTTGGGGAAGAGTGTGAGTCAAGAAAGGAAATACACATAAGAGGAAATTCATATGGGTTGAGGGAGCAGTTTGTAGTAGTCAAGTTTGTGCATGTGAAGAAAGGAAGGGAGAAAGAAAGAGAGCTTGGAGTTGGTGCAACCATGGAGGGAAAATTCTGGAGCATAACTGGAGCGAATTTGAGCTGGAAAAATGAAGAGCCAGGTTGTTAGGATTGAAGAATGAACTATGGAGTGAGTTTCATTGTAATAGCAAGTGTTTGTTGTTGGTTTGCTGAGAGATTCTCAGTTGACAGATTACTAGCTACCTGCGCCAGAGAGACCCTGATAAACGAATGGCACATTCCTTGGGTTATCCATGATAAACGGATGGTGTATCCCTTGGGTTATCCCTGATAAATGTATGATACATCCCTTGGGTTATCCCTGATAAATGAATGGTGCATTCCTTGGGTTGGGAAGGTTAGGAGGAGACTTGGTAGAAAAATTAGGATAAATGTAGGAGAATATTAGTTGGGTTATGAATTTTATGAGTTGTGAGTGGACTGTGAGAGACCACCCTCTTTTGTGGATTACTAGCCTCAACTCGGGGGTGACTAGATGTTGAGATTTGGAACAATCATCCTATGGTTGGGTGGAACGTCCATCCCAAGCAACCGGTTGCACAGTTCTTGTTTAAAGATAAATGTTTTATCTTGTTGTTGAGTTATTTACATGTGTTATTGATGTGCACAAACTTTGCATAAATGAGAATGACTTATATGTTGCTGTAATGAGTGGTTTAGTTGCATTTCATGTTGATTATTAACATGCTTTAGTTGCATCTGTTTTATGGTTATAGACATTAGCTAAATCTATTTTAGATTTGTAGTTGTAAGCTACAAGAAATCGACTAACATTAAAATAATTACTTTAATTAGCATAAGTTTTGTTTTATGTATATTCCGCACCCTAAGGATCCTTGGTTGGGCTAGGAAATGATTACATTATGGTATCATAGTCGTAATAAAGAGAGTTTTATGTGGCGTGGCCCAGCCTGGGTGATGGGTATGTTACACTTCCTCTTCTTGTTGTGTTTGTTTAACAACCTTCTCTCGATTTGACATCGTAGTGGGATGCAATGATAGATGATAGACATATCACTCATTTTCAAAATCTTGATTGCAAAAATATTAATCATAAAAATCAATGATATTAGTAAACACAATTCATTTAGTACATTCAAACATTATACCAAACAATTATTATAAGCATGGAATATTTTCTCCAATAGCACACATGCAACCAACCAGTTTATAAAACAATTATTGAATTAAGAAATACATTTACATTAACTCCATTGAAAATCCAAAAGCATAATTATTCAATGATCTTTTTAATCTAAAGATAGTCTCAATGCAAGCCACCTTTGACGAGCAGTCAATGGTCTACGAAAGTTACAGTTTAATAACAACTGGTCACTATGAGAAAAACTATGTATTGCATGTTCAACAACAAATATGGATGCCTTCATTTTCATAAATAACTCTTTGTCATTGGAGTGTTCCTCAAATGAACAATTTGCACTAAACAATGAACACTTATAGTTATTTATGAATCTTGCAACATTACCATGAGTGCGTGGACAACCAATGGATATATAATAGGTTCTTCCCGTTAAAGTTTCCAAAAGCATAACCATTCATGTACATAATATACATGGAAATGATATGATTGTATTTAACAATATTCAAGTAATCATATTGACTATAAAAAGGACCACAAAATGGCATAAGTGTTATTGACTATTTGGGAGGAACAAATACATGTGAACATATAAACAACCAAAGATTTGCAACTTCTATCTTAGATTTAGAAATTATATAATTATTACCACAAAAATTAAATTATATCCCAACATCGGGAAAAGGCAACAAAGGCCACCAAGCATCACATAAAGTATGATTGTAACATGTTTAATATTCACTTCACATATGTACAAAAAGAGAGAAGTCATCACTACCCTTCAACAATCGAACCAACCTCGGGGTGTACTTCGACATTTTTGTTCTTAGCTCATACAACTTTTTGGATCTCTTAGTAAAGATGTTTTAGGTAGTATTGATATCATATTTTGGCTCACTAAAATTCTCAGATGACTCAATAGAAAAATACATGCTGTTGAATCTAGGATGAAACATGGTTGATTTGGTTTCTAACTTTTTAGAAACATAACACATGGAAGTGTTCGTACGTTTCTTTTTGGAGGTATTCAACCGTCAACTTTGAGTAGTCAATCATTAATATAATGAGACAACATGACATGTTGAGGGTTCACTTTCAACCCTTAACATTTTGAATAGCCATATACTACTAGGATGTCATAAAAGAGATCTGACTCACGATGAAGTACCATTGGCCAAGGATGGTTGCTAGAAGATGAGATGTTACAATTGGTTGGGTAAAGTGATTCCATTTTTGTTTACTCTTTGTATGTAGTATCTTTCTCTTGATAAGATATTGTGACATTTTTGGACTTCTTTCCCATCTGAACTCGAACTCAAATCAAGATCCCACAAAATTCAACACTTATATTCAAATGCACATACACAGACAATAAATTCAATAAGATAATCAAAATATAAATAAAATTTGAACTCACTGCAAATGGCAAGGGAAAACTTGATGAACTTAGAATGATATGGAATGAGTTGGAATCTAAATAATTGGCCATTTGATATTATCTTTTTTTTTGCATTTATTTGAACCAAAACCATAATCAATGCATACCTACAATCTTAAAAAGAAATTTTGGGAAGCATGTAACATTCTAACTTCAAATAAAGCTTTGAGGATATTTTTTAGAAATTGGTGTGCCTCATTCACTTACACTGCACCGATGTGTATTAGTATTCTAAACACATTGATGCAATAAATTATGATACGCATTGACATTTAACCTATGCAAGAACTTCCACAAAGGAAAACCTCGTATTTTTAATTACAAAGGTTTGGACTTCTATTTTCTTTATACATTGTCTAATCAATGTGTTTATACCAACATACTCTACCAATGCACTTAAGTTTGTAAGGCACACCACAAGCCAAATTGAAAAAAAAAAACACCCAATGGTTTTATTTTGTTAGGATATTTAGACACTTAGGAGTTAGTTAAGATAAACTTGGTCTAATGTGTTGTTAGGTAAAAGTGTGTTTTTTTTATTATGCATTTGTAGTTAGGTAATTTGATGGTCTTGATACGTTCCTGACATAGAGTAATATGACGATTCATATTCTCATCGATCGTAAAAACATCGATGTGTTGATCTTTAATCTGGTTGTGTGAGTGGTTACTGAATGTGTTCATCCTTTGTTGGAATACCTATGTTGTCAAACACATTTATCATCAATGTTTCAAAATATTGAGCAAAAAAATGAGTAGGAATTTCATTTTGTAAAAACCAGTTTATAAAAGAAAACCCTAATCCTTATTATGTTTGTTTGTCAAAATTTAGAGGGGAGAATTGAACAAGAGAGATTTACTATGGAAGACTTTGGAATGGACCGTTTTTTTCTAAAAAGTTGAAGTTGCAAGAGATCATCATAGATTATACAAATCTGCAGAGTAGAAATTTAAGGTATGTAATTTCATTTTATTCATATGAAATTTTACCCCATTTGATTCAAAAAATTCCATAAATTTTTCATTTATTCTTACTAGTTTTTTTAGAGCATTCTTATGAAAATAAAAGGGTTTTAAAAGTACTTTCAACATTGAAAACCATAATTTTCTTGTTGCATCTTTTTTGTTTTATGTTGTTGCAAACTCTAGCATTGAGGATTTATTCTCTCTACCATGTGACAATGAGATTTGTTTTTAGGGAATGGATATTTATTGACTTTGTGTACTTGTATATGGAGCTTTTGGTATATGTTGGATTTGAACCAGCCATTATATTGGATCCCAAACTATTATGATCCAACGCCTTAAAAAATGATAAAAAGTCAATGATTATAGTCCACTTCGAGGGGGAAACCTCCTTTTACAATATATCCAATTCAAAATACAATATGAAATGACATAATATGATCCTAAGACTAAGTCTCCTTGTTATATATATAGAAGACAAAGGGTACAATTGTAATGAGAGGGTGCAATGAAGGGTTCTAGCCAACATACAAATATAACACTATAAATGTAATAATTCAATATCTAGGGCTTACTAAGGGGTTTTATACATAATATGGGGCTTTGTCTAGGGCTTAACATGTCCCTCCCCTTGAAACAATTATTGCCCTCAACACTTGACAACTGCGGCTATGTATGCATGAAGAAATCATCTTCCCATGTTGCCTCTTCTTCTGTTACATTCGTCCATTTGACGAAATACTCAGTAATTGCTCAATTTCACAGCTTCTTAATCCCTATTTCAAGTATTGTTTCTAGTTCTAGTATGATTTTCCTTTGTCCATTAATTTATGATAAAATAGTTTTCACTAGGATCTCGTCATTGATTATATTCTTTAATCAAGAAACATGGAAGACTAGATTTACACTTCATGGTTGAAGATGAATAGCATGGTCATGATCTTGAGCATATGGAAGACCCTTAGGCATCTCTCCAAATACCTTGGAATGATTGTTGATAACTTTTTGGAGATCCATTGGAGGAGAGGCTATAGATGTTTGAACATATAGTGAGCACAATTGTGCAATTACACCATCATGTCCATTTTTGAGTAATATTTTCATGTTGTTAGAGATTATCACTTTAGAGGGTTTCCCTTGGATACCTCTAAGCTCAATTTCCTTTCCTTTTGAGGAAAATATTATGAAAATCTCTTGAAAATTAAGGGCCAATGTTCCCAATGATTGTAACCATTAGACTCCTAATACAACATCAACACCACCCATTTTGATGGAAATCATGGGACTATCCAATAAATACTCCCCCATATTGAGCTTAATACTATGTCACTTCCCAGAACAATTTATGTTACCTCCATCTACAATCATTACTTGAAACTTTGGTGTTGGATATACAAAGAAATTGCGATCTTTTGCTAATTTGTAATTGATGAAGTTATGGGTACTACCAAAATTGATCAACATTGTTACCTTTTTATTTTTGATATATCCTTCTATCTTGAGGGCTTGTGGAGTACTGATGTCAACCAATGCATGAAAATATATTGTTGGAGTAGTCTCTTTTAGCTCTAGATCTTGAGATAGTTCCAATTCTTGATCTTCTTCCTCTTCATTGTATATGTAGAACACTTTCTTCTCATTACATTTATGTGCCTTACTGTACTTGTTGTCACAATTGAAACATAGTCCCTTTGCTCTTATTTCATCCATTTGTTGAGGTGTCGACCTTGTTGGTTGAGGTACGCTTGTCTTATGAACCCCACAATGATATTTGCTTCATGTGTGTGCTCCAATGGTAGACTTGTGTGTAGCCTTAGACTTGGCTTGAATATGACAAGCATATTGCATAGCTTCCATAATATTTATAGGATGTCTTAAGAAAATCTCATGTTTAATATCTTATTTTAATCCACCCATGTAAGCTTCCAACAAATGATCATCACTTATGTTATCCACCCTTGTGGCCAATAACTGAAATTTTGAATTGTAATCTTCAATATCACCTAAGTGCTTGATTCTTGTCAATTGACTAAAGTAGTCACGTTCCCAAAATTTTCCATATTATGCTTCGAATACTCTTTTAAATATACCCCAAGTATAATGATAAAAATGGTGCTTCCTTTTAACTACCCATTGATACCACTGATATGGTTTTATCTCAAAGTTCAAAGTTGCTATGCGAATCATTTTCTTATCATCCATAATATTATGTATTTCAAAATATTTCTCTATTTGGTTCACCTAGGTAAATACCTTTGTACCATCAAACTTCTTTAACTCAATCTCGAGAAAGTTGAATTTAGGACCCCCACCATAATTAACTCCACTATTAGAGTTAAATCTGTTAGAAAATTGTTTATTATTGGTAGGTTGTTCAACCAAAATACTACCTTCATTTTTCTTGAGTTCCTTTCATTTTGATATCTCCTTTAGAGAGTCTATCATCTAGAGCATGGAATATCATGGAAGACAAGGATTTTTTCAATTCCTTCATGGATTTTTGTATATTTTCATCCATCTTATTTGTCATGTCATCCATCTTATTTTTCATGTCATCCATCTTCTTATATATCTTATTTTTCATTTTGTCTATATTTATTTTCATCTCATTCTTATTCTCATTCATCTTCTTATCCATTTCGTTTTCCATTTCATCTATATTTCTTTTCATAGTTTCATCCATCTTATGTTCTATTTTTTCCCTATTTTCAATGATCTTTTCCATCCAGTGATAAATCTCGTTGATTTCATCTGGAGTCATGGTTGAGCTTTCTGGAGGTTTAGACCGTGAAGTAAATTTTGGAGGATCCTTTGGATGCATGTGAGAAAATAATAATTCTCCTCTTTTTCCTCTTTATTACAAATCTTGAATCACATAAAACAAATATTCCAATAAAAAGTTATGCCAATTGTAAGTTACATACATTATAAGCCCTTAATTTGGAGTCTGTCCTCCTGGCCAACCTTCCTTATGATGTATTTTTGAAATTTTAGCCCTAATGAGTTTTGAATTTTAGCATGTAGTACTCTAAAATGTCTTCTCTGCAATGCCATGGTTCTGACCAAAATTGGATGTGCCAAGTGAAAGTTAGGGTAACTTTCCCAACCCTTGCTGATTGTTTGTCTTTCCGGGAGAGAGAACTTGTACAAAATGCCACATGTCCAATATTTAATACATGATTTTGAAATTTATACCAAAAATACTATGGAATTTCCTATTTAAAATTCAATAGGCCTCATAGAATTTGGAATGTCGTTGAAGAACATATGACTATTTTACCCAGAACATCTGTTTGAGAATAGTTATAGGACTAGTCAAATGTATCTATGAAAGTATAATGACCCAAAAGCTGAAATTTTTACCAAAGAGACCTTGATATGTCTTATAAATAACCTCCAAGTTTAATTGTGTGAATCGTCCCATAAATTTTTTTATAGCGAAAATGCTGCAATGACTTGCTTGGAGAAGAAAAACCCTAGGATCGATGCTCTAATACCAAATGTTATGATCCAATGCCTTAAAAATGATAAAAAGTCAATGATTACAGTCCACTTCAAGGAGGAAACCTCCTTTTACAATATATCCAATTTATAATACAATATGAGATGAGATAATATGATCCTAAGACTAAGTCTCTTTGTTATATATATAAGAGACAAATGGTACAATTGTAATGAAAGAGTGCAATAAAGGGTTCTGGCCGACATAGAAATATAACACTAGAAATGTAATAATTCAATATCTAGGGATTATTAAGGGGTTTTATACATAACATGGGGCTTTGTATGGGGATTTGTCTAGGCCTAACCACAAACCTTGTCACTATTAGTTAAAAATATGATTTTGTGGTTTGTAGTGTGCATTATATAGAAAAAACATGTGCATTTAAAAAACAAAACTGCACTGATTGGCACAACTTTTAAAAATATTTTTGGCTTTTGTGGTGCACAATATACATAAATGAAACATTGGTGCAACACACTGTAATTAGAGCAACTGTTGATATATATATTTTTAAATATGTTGTTGATTTAATAGATGTGCATTGTAATTATGCACTGATGCTTAATTATTTATTAAATGTACCAGTGCATGTTATTGTATTGCACACACCACCTAATCTAAATGAAATTATTTACTAAGTTCGTCAAATATATTTCATAATTTTTGTATTTCATTATGTCGGGTTTTTATTGATAGAATAATATCAAGGAAAAACACTTATAGCAACAAGAGCAAGAAAAACACGTCTCAAGAAGAGAACATGGCAAGTTATTTTAAATTTTAATATAAAAGTAATATATTTGAATTATTTCTAGGTTTAAATGATGTGTATTAGATAGTGCATATCATGCAGAGAAAAAACATGAAGAAACTCCAAAAGATTGTTTGGTATATGAATGAAAAAAAATGTAAAAATTTCATGAAAATATTGCAAAGAAAGGAATTAGGTGGATCAAAAGATGATATTATGAAATTTTTCTTTCACTTTTTACTATAAATGTACTTTTTAACAATAATAGCTAACATGTTTCAAACATTCGATTTGTATTTGTTGAATATTTTCCAAGAATCAACAACAAGAAACATAAAACCATCATAAGTGTACCACTCATCTTTGCCACACTTATTTATATTGCACTCCTCTACACCATTTTTGCTTAGCTCCACTAACTGTCACACACTTTCTTTCATTGAGCCCAAATTGAATTCAACAATTTTCTTTCATCACGTGCATTCTACTTCTATCGCACTTGTCTAAGTCATGCACTCATGTCACACTCACTCGGTGCACTTGTGGACACAATGGTTTTGAAGATGCTTTTACATCACCAACAATGTTTTTAGACTAAATTTCGTTGATAAATTTATGCTAAAATGATTAGGAAAGCAATGGTCTTAACTAATCCTTATGATAAACCAACCATGTAAAGAATTTAGGAGGGGCTTGTAAAGAAGCCAAGTTATTTTTATACCATTCACTGATGGTATATTCTTGTAAGAAAGATTAGGATAATGAGGGTCGTAGCTAATTGTTATGATAAACTATCTTCAAGAATCGAGAGGAGCATGTAGAGAAGCTAGGTCATTTTCAAACCATTTGTTGTTGAAAGATGAAGAATGCACGAGTCATTATGATAAACAAATCATGTAAATATATTTGGAGGGGTTCTTAAGCAAAAGTCATTGTGGTGCATTTATGTAGAAACACTACATGATTTTGAGTGTTTTGCAATCAAGTAAATGAACAAACAAAAGCTCTTTTTAAAAAGGGTTTTATTATAATTATATGGTGCAAAAATATTGTGACCACAAGTTGCAAAAATCGACATCGATAAGTTAATTATTACAATAACTATTTCGTCTAAATTGGGATCTAATTGTCGACATTATTGCATAAGTTTGATGTCCAATTTAGCACTTTGTGATCAATTAGAAAGAGACCATGGAAACAACAAGCATGTCAAACTTCTCAAAATTCTCAAAATTCTCTTCATTTGGTCTTTTTAGTATCTATAAAAAAAATTGAACAAGCTTCCTCTTATCATGATTGAGAATAACACACCTAGATTTAACATTACAGGAGATCCATTAGCACAATTCAATTCAATAGTTCTTCAACTAAGAAATGGCGAACGTGGGTGTCTATTGTGTGTGCATTTGGCACATATCCACAAGGACGAGAACAAGCACTAGCATGTCACTTGCAAGAATTGAAACCTGGTGGGGGGTATATTAGCTACCCCCACTTTGACCAACCAAACAAACCACACTTGAGAATGTCTATAAATAGGACCAAATGAACAAAAGAAAATAAATAAACCCTTTGATCAAAGATTTTTAATGAATATTGATTTTGAAATGTGAATTGTTCTACCATATCATTTTAAATAAATTTTATTTTAATCTCTTTGCAAGCTTAAATATTCATTTTAATGATTTTAAAATTTTGTGAACTTAGAATTCCAAACATGAATATTGTAAGTGATTTATCAAATGGAAATTTCTTTCTTATGCAAGGAAATTGACTTTGAAATTTGGCAAATGATTTTACCCAAAGAAACTCTCGTGTATCTTTTTCCATACCAATAAAATTTGCAAGAATGGATTCCATAAGAAACATTTTCCATGGACAAATTCTAGGTGCAATATTAGTTTCCTCTTAAAACTCCTTTCTTTTCTTTTTCCCTTGGGATAAAACTCATAACATTTTTTTATTTCAAGTAGAAATAGGTACTGATACATTTTGTAATAATCATAAACGAGTTTCATTGAAGCATCAAAAGAAATATGCTTCCCTAGGACTATAAAAAAGACTTACAATGCCTTGGCATTTACACATGAGTGTCTGGGCATCTCACCATATGAAAACATAATTTAAACAATTTCTTAAGATCAACTCCCATTTAAAAGGTAAAAGTAAAATATTAGATATGAATCTGCATGTGGGGGAGAAGGGTGGTCAATTGAGTTTAACCTAGGTGGTTTGGAGGAATGATTGTTATCCTCCCCACCCAGGTAAAATTACTGTAAGTGACATGTTGATCTCTTAATGAGAATATTATTGTAATGGATTCAAGCCTTGTTGTTGATTGAACTTGTGCCCTAAAGAATCTATGGTTTACCATGGGTACCATCCTTGAAATGAGGGGAAGTAGTCAGGGGTTTCCCCCAGGAAATGTAACTTGGAAAACAAAATTGGGGAGAAGAGTGACCTCACCTCCTTGATGTTTTGTCAAAACCAACATTCCTTCATGTTATTCTAAGTTTTTTAGCTAGTTCATCAACGATGGAGTTGTTTTCTCTATAGACATGTTTGAAAGAATATATGGAGAAAGAGGCCTTGAGCTCATGCACTATGTGGATAACATCATTAAGAGGTAGATTTTGATTTTTGAAGCTCTCATTTATCCACTTGACCACAAATTTAGAATTCTTGGAGACTTGAATCTCTTTCACACTTATTTGACAATAAGAAGGTTTCTCTGAGTTGTGTTCAATTGCTAGTGCCACTACCTAATCCAAAAATAAAGGAAATCTAATGTGTATTAAAAAGGTATAACCAACCATATGCACCATATGAACTTGGGTTACCCTTTGAGGCTCCATTAAAAAAACTCAAGTATAATTGATATCTATGGATACCTTTATGAGTTGCCTCTATTTCTTCTTAACCTTGACCCTTGGCAAATCATCTCAATTGTATTAGATCATATGAAAAACTTGTGTGAGGGAGAGGGCGATATCTTGGAATATAGCTTTATTCCTAGTGATCCAAATTTTCCAAAGTGCCATTGCTATAATCGTTCGATGTTCAGTCACCTATTTATCATCTACTCACTTTTCCAAGGCTTCCTCATCTTCACAGGGTCCCAAACATAATTACCAACTTGACGAGAACTCTCCAAAGTTCTCATTTTTTTAGAGGTTGCATTTAGTGGTTGTTTTTACCCCTGTTTCAAAAAATGGTCCTACCCATAACACCTTTTTTGGGTTAAAATTATCACTTTTTGAAACCATGGCATTATAAACCTTGTAATATTTCCAACAAAAATATTAAAATCAACCCCAGAATCGAAAAGTGGTGCTAACAACAACACCATTTTTTTCAAGGTTAAAATTGCAACTTCTTTGAAACTATGCATTTAACAATTAGTACTTGTTATCCTCAACTCCTATGGATAAATAAGGAGATGATGTCTTGAGGCCCTCAGGTTGCATACATGGAGTACCTAGCGACAACTTGACCAACGATGTCTAGTTTCACAGAAAGAGATCAACCTCACCACCACAGCTCCAGGTTCATCACGACGACATCCACCACATCAACTAGCCTTCAGAAGACATTGGGTCTTGCGCCATGAGGTACAAACCAGGTATTATGATGAGTGTCATTTCAATATTTGAGGCATTTGAGTTTTTCGCATCTATTACTGGTTTTGATTATGTAACGTTTTCTTAGACATTACGCCCTAGCAAGTGGGTCACCCTTAGGGATAGGATTGCTAATGGGAGGTCCCCTTGATGAATCATCATGCCATTACCTCCCATACTTGTCACTTTCCACACTTCATCCCCTCATATCCTTACCCTTTGGGATTTTCAGGTGCACTGACCCAAGAAGGGGTTGTCCCTCATTTCATGGGAAGAAGGGGATAAAGGCCCAGAGGCTTGTAGCTGGAAAAGATAAAATCCAACCATTAACCTTCTATATGATCAGTTAGGGATCCAAAGGATAATGAAATGTATCTCATAAGAAACTAATGGGACCCGTGAAAAACAATTAATAACAAAATGCCAACTAAGGTGGAGCATGTGTGGGTATTGTTTTTAATGCTTAGGTAGAATCCCCACAAATGTTTTCAACTTGGGGAGGCATGATGTGACGAGGGTAGAGTAAAGGTGGGAATTATTTTTCATGCTTATGTAGAAGCCCCACATTGGCTTCAACCTAGAAACATCCTAAAAGAATAAAAGGCAATAAATGG
Source organism: Picea engelmannii (assembly GCA_009831015.1). NCBI lineage: Eukaryota > Viridiplantae > Streptophyta > Pinopsida > Pinales > Pinaceae > Picea > Picea engelmannii. Next base: position 232,559 of record ML777154.1, read on the forward strand.
GCTTAGAAAAAGTTTACATTGAAAACGAAGGTGCGACGCACCCTCTACAAAGGCACCCATAATTGAGACACTACAACCTCTTGTATGTCATGAACCCCATGCCCAAAATTCTTCTCCCCATTCATGACACCTCATCCACATGACTTAGAAATAGTTCCCCTAGGGAAACACCCCTAAACTTGAGGTACGATTCACCCAATAGGTCATTTTCTCAACCCTCTGGTACCTAAACTTGGAAAATTGCATAGCGTAGGACCTTTGAGCATTGGTTTATTTTGATGAGGCGGTTTGGATGTACATGCTTAGATGACTCTTTTATTTATTTGATTTACTCATCATGATGCATTTGACTTAAGATCCTTGGAGGGCGTATCCATTTGATTTTGCATGACCTAGTTGGTGGATAGTTTTGGAAGAATAAGTCTAGCTTGGGCTTCCACGGGGCTTGAAGCCCACAGGTTGGATGCCAAGGGCCCACACTTCGGATGATGATGACATGCCTTTGGAGGCCTAGAGGAAACCATAGATGGTGTTTCCCACCCCCTACATGCCAAACGACTTGCTTGAAAGGGGCAAAACGTCACCTTTTGGGGGCTTGACGTCACCTAGGGCTAGGGTTTGGTGGTGATGATGGACACTTGACACGTTTTGAAGGAATATTCCCATGGATCGTGAAAGAAACATCTTGGTTGAAGACTATTGGCCTTTGGAGGCCTAGCCTTTCCTTCTCCAAGTCAACAACTTGACCAAAAGTGCCAAACATTGCCCAAAATGAGGGTGATGTCATGTTTCTAAGGTTTATTTTATGTTCAAAGTATGAATTAAATAATATTATTTTATAAAGGGGAAAGATAAGGGTTGTTGACCCCTTATCTTGTGTTTTACCCCAATTTTTGTGGACAAACTATGTTTAGAGGATTTGTATAAATAGAGATCATCTCTATTTCATTTTTCATCATAGCTCTCCCATTGTGAGAAGACTAATGGCTGAAATTTTCGCTAGAATTGAGCATTTTTGGTATCTCTCTCTCTCTTGAAAATGCTTTTTGGTGTTATCTCTTGGTGAATGGATGAGTCTAAGTTGTGTGCACCTCTTGGAAGCTTTTGTTCTTGCCCGTGGATGGTTTTATCTTGGTGAAACTAGGGTTTGATCTTGCAATTTTCTTGTTTGGTAAGGAAAAATCTACATTATTCTTGCTTATTTCATGATATTGTTGGATTAAAAACCCTAGCAGGAGTATAATCACATACACCCTCCATCAAGTTCTTGTCATTTATTAGTTTACAAGTCTTTTAATACAAAGTATCTTGGAGGAGTACAAGGGTGTACACCCTCCTTGAATCTACTTTGAAGTTGGGTCACATACCCTAGGGAGTAAGAGGATTTACACCCCTAGGGTCTTTGTTGATCTAACTTATGTTTTAAGGACTCCATTCACCCAAATTTTAAAGGTACTAATCTGATTTTTTGCATTGGACAAATAAAATGTTTGTATTGGTAAACATGTTTTGACGAGATATTGAAATTGTTTAAGTTGGAAACTTTTCTGCATGCCAAGAGCTTGTCAAGACTACTAAGGCGTCTTGATTGGCTTGGTTTTCTTAGAGATATGACTCATTAAAATCTACAACCATTAGGGTTGCAACAAGACATATTCTTTGCTTGAATTTAACTTGCAATTTGACCGTGGAAATTTGCTAGTAACCCATTATTTTCATTGTGTTGCTAATTGGTGAACTTTTGGTTGTATTACTTGATTATTTTTGTGGTTAAAAGTTGTTCTATAAAATCACTACTACAACCACTTGGATGTCATAAATATACTCTGAAAACTCATCATTAAAACCATCTAATACCACTAAAGATGTGCTAAAGTGTTGATAACTGATCTACATGTTTTATGCTTCATAACTCAACTAATCTTTGATGCTTTAAGTGGTTAAATATGCAATAGTTACTTGATTCCATTACTGATATATATCTTTGTTTACTGCTACAATTAGGGACGAAAATCCTAAATTTCTTATCCACTTGATATATTACATGCATACTTGGATTTTATTGTGTCTCGGGAAGGTACAAACACTTTTCACAGGTACATAAAGACTTGGAAACCCTAAACCACTTCTGACACATGTCATCAAAGCCATATTCCACCTAGCAACTTGACCTATGGGGGAATCCATTCATAAGTATTGATTTCCATCTCATTTCCCACTAGGGCCACCTAGGATTCCCCCCTTGAGGTGATCACTTCACCTCTAAAGTGACGGAAATACCTATATGAGGTGACAATGGGTCGAGATTTTCCCAACCTACAACTTATGCAATAACATTTTGGCATCGTTTTAGGGGAGGATTATGAATCCTCTTTCATTCCCTAATGACACTTTGGCAAGCTCCCTTCCCAAAGCCTTTACCCTTATCTTTCCCGACGACTCCACTTGAAGGGCATTCCCCTTCCACCCTTGATGAGCTTTTCATAAAGTTCATCTTGCGACTCTATTGAGGTATTACACTAAGTAATGGAACCATGGACTTACGGGACTTACCATGGGCATTCCATCAAGTGTACCCTTCTCTTTATGTTTAGAATATCCCTAGATATCCAAATCATTGCTCTACATAGTGGAGGGAAAATTTCCCTAAATTTAATGGCGATCTAGCTCTAACATTCATCCATGTCATGAATTATATGAAGTATGCTTCAAGCTTAAATGTGCTACATGAAGATGTGTTGACGAAAACTTTTGAATCTTCACTAGAATCAATTCAAAGGAGTTGGATTTCACACTCATGTAATCCAAGAAGAATCCCATCTTCTACAAAGCTCATTGAAGAATTTTTCAGGCATTATCATCCAACTACCCATAATTTGCAAGATACTTTCCAAGAGCTCAAAGACGCTATTTGCAGAGAAGGTTTTCCTATACATGAGGATGGGTAAAATATTGAAGAAGATACTGATAAAGTTTCTCATGTTGAATATACAGACAAGATATTTGATGAAGATGAAGTGTTTATATCGATCCTTCCACTTGATGAAGACATCCAGGCCTCTGCTCCTCCTGCACATCAAGAAGAGAACATGATGAGTTGTGACCCTTTTTAAGATCTTATGATCCTTTATTCCATGACCCTGGAAGTGAAGAAGTATTAGAGGATCCCTTATATGTGACATATCCTTTTGAAAGAAGGAAAACACAACGCTATGTATTAGGAATCAAGCCTCATGTGATGAAGAGGAGATGGAGGAGCATGCCCATAAAGAGAAATAAGAATTCTTATGAAATGTAACATGTTGAGAAGCCTCGTGAGACATCATTATGATTTCTCCCGCTTGATGAAGTTGAGGTTGTCCAACCTTAGTCTCCTCATGTACATGAATTTGAAGAAGCAAATAGTCTCAATGATGAAGAATTTGAAGATCCAGTTGAAGCCACCATAACCTTTGTTCTTCCTACACATGAATACAAAGAGATGGTTATTTTCAGTCATATTGATGGTTTTATGAAAGAACCCTTGGATTTGGTTGATGAGCATATAGACATGTTCATAAAAACTGGGAGATGTAGATGTGATGTTGGTTGTGTCATTTTTTATGGAGACTCCATTTACGACATCGAGGTTGGATCTCATGAAAAAAGGATTGAGTTGGCATCTCCAGGAAAATGGTCCTCACTTGCATATGATTCAGATGTTTGGAAACCCAATGTTGACATGGTTACAGATTTATTTCGTCCATTTGAGGAGGACTTCTCGCAACATTTTCAAGGCGATTTTCAGTCATCCCTAAGGAGTTGTGATGCAAATCCTTTTTGGGATGCAGACTTTTTCTATAACAACTTTCAGCCTCCTTCATCCTCAATTTTAGATGAACACCAGGATGTGGCCATCCTAGAGGAATTAAAGGCTCACTCTACAAAGTGAAATTATTTTGATCTTGGGGATTTTAACTAGGATTCGCAAATGAAGTGGCAACATTTTTCTATACCTGAGCCTGTCCCTTACCTCATTTTTTCTTCTCGAGAAAATCATGGGGTATTCTTTGTATCTCTCATACCTTCTCAGTCTTCAAGAAGCATCGATCATGCTAATGGGGATGAAGATGATCCATCGTCCACACATGGTAGCCCCGTCTAGAGATGGATTGATCATGCTTGTGGATGTTCTTTTCAGTAGGATTTCCCCCCTCCCACCCATATCCACGAGTTTCATTTCATTTCATGATTATATGTATATTTATGCTCATGATTGTTACGTGTTTGACTTATCTTTGTTGTATTACGTGATTAAGCATAGGGGGAGACACCTTGATGAGATGATCAACTGGTTGCACTGGATATATGACTTCACCTAACATTTTAGGACCTAATATTCAGGGATCCAAGGCCCCAGGTAAGTACGTAGGTCATTTTGATTTCCCACATTTTCATATTGATTGCTCATGATAGCTTAGCTGCATTTCATATTTCACTTATCTCTACTTGCATATTGATTTCATGTTTAGTTTAGATTTTTTTTTTAAAATGCAAAAATTGTCTTTTCTAGATTAGTTTTCATTTTTTATTTTGATATATATGGACGAAGGGTGATAGAACCACCCTAGATTTTACAGTGTTATGTTTCAGTGTAGGCACAGGTCCACGAGGAGATGTTGTGGTTCTCATACACTCTACGATTAGTACATGTCCCCAAGTAGGAGCTATATGTTATCCCCAACTCCCCGGTGTTACACATTATTTTGGTCACCCTTGTGATCACCGATGATATGTGTATTGCTTACTCCTATGTTCCCTGAAGATACTGAAGAAATAAGACTTTCTCCCTGGGAAATATAATTGTCTCTCCTTTCTTAAAAACCCTACTAAAGACGATTTTCGCACCTTGCCAAATGATAAGAATGCGACGATCCATGATCGCCACATGTTGCACCACAGTGGAATGCGACGTCATTGCTGGTTGCTTGTGTTTAGGGTGCGACGATGCTCAAAAAAGGTAAAATTCTCGAAGGTTCTAGAATGGAAGCTTCGAAAGGATGAGGTGGCCTCCGATCAGTTTGGATCTCACTTAGTTCTCTAATTTAGTGGGATTATCCTAATCTCTTCATCCATCCCTCTTCACTCTATAAAAGAGGGATCTCTCATGGGAAAAGTTAGGTTGGCTTACTTATGAAGAATTATGTTGAAGATTGTACTGGTGATAGATTTACTTTAGCTTTCCAAGTCAGGTTGTGAATACTCTTCATCAAAATCATTGGAGCAAAGGTGTTTGTGTTGAAGCAAAGGGCCATTGGAAGGGACCTTGAAACATCAAGGCATAGGTTGTATTCTTCACTTTCATCAATATAATGCAGTAATACATTTCTTCCCTATAAAAGTGTTTCCATTTTTATTGTATAACTCCTTGATCTTATGCATAGGTTTCATTGGAATATATATATCGTTGTTCTCTCTCTTTGTTGGTTTGTGCTTCTTAATAGGATCAACATCCCACAAATCCAAAGATGGAGCAAGGACGAAACTAGCGAGGATCAAATGACATTTAAACGGTATGTCATTTGTCCCTCATTGAACTAGTTTACATTACAATGAAATCTAAGGAGAAGCTTGTATTCTGTTATGTTTTGTTCTAATTTCTTGTTGAAGTTAGGGATATTAGTTTGTGTCAACACTTACCCATTTGTTCGATACTAAAATTGGCGACTCCACTAGGGAACTTCCTCTTTTGGTCTTTGTTTTTTTTTTTTTTTTTGGCTTGCCTACTTTTGGTTTATTTTTCATTCTCTGAGTCATTGGGTGATCCATGTTGACTCCCAGGCCTTGAAAGTTCATTGGGAAATTCTGTCTTTTGGTATTTTTTCCTTCATTTTCAGTCATCGTCGCACCCTGCTGTGAAAACCAGTGCGACGACGCCACAATGTGTATTTCTCATTGCCTGTGACGACCCTTGATCGTCGCAGTGTGTCTTTTTGCTGCCTGCGATGATTCTTGAAGAAATTTTTGAGTGACAACCAATTTTTCCTCTTTGCCCAGATTTGTGATCATTTCTTGGAATGAATTTTTGGTCTTGTTGGATGATCATTCACATCTTGGTTTGCAATTTTTAAACTGAATTTGATCGTTTCTGAAGTGTTGAGAGTCTTTTTCATAAGCTTCATAATTTTATCTTTAACTTCTTGCTACAAGGGTATAATCTTTGGGTTTCATCCTTGAGTGTTTGTCAAATAAGTTGTTAATTATCTTTTTTGAGTTTTGGAATGTTGTTGATAAGAAAATGATTTTTGAATTCAATAGACAAATGATTTTTCTTGCTTTTACATTTTTGGTTGCATTATGAGTTAAGTTTGGGGAATTGCGTTGTGAGTGCATTCATTTTCTTGGACAATTTTTTCTTTTTGATTCAGATCTCTGTTTTTATTTGAAAATAAAAAGAATTACAATTTGTTTCTCTATTCGTAGTGTTTACAATAAACTTTTTGGATTCAAGTGTTTGTTTAAAAAGAGAAAATTGGAAAATTTGATAGCTTTGATTGTTTGGCATCAAGATTGTTCAAAAGATTAAAGGATTGTGTTTTGCAACTTGTTGTATTCTAGAAAAAAGAAAACATTCTCTCTTATGTAATTAGAGTTCATGGAACAAAAACATTGCATCTCATCTCTCTTTGCATAGTGTTGAGTCAAGGTCAAACACTTCATTAGTTTCATCTCTGCTTCCTTTTTGAGTTAAACAACAACCATTAAAATTTAGCGTAATTTAAAAAATCTATCTAGTAACTTTTATTTTCTAGAACTCTTATACACCAACATTAGCTAGGGATAGCGCTTTGGAATAGGTTGTGAGGAATACTCTCCAAAGCATCAAAACACACAATAGTATCTTGTGATAGGGAGAGTTAAATCCACTTGCTACATTTTGTCCTGGGAATCCCTTCTAACACAAGGGTCAATCACAAGGTTGCATAAGGGCCAACAGAGTTACTCACCCTGCTTTGTTGGTCTTAGTGTAGTGAATGTGCATATTATTGGGGGTCACTTGAGAAGAAAATCCCGTGGGGACCTTCTCGAGGAGATTTTGGACTTAGATACCTCGCCCTCGCGCGTATATCGGACTGCCGACTACTTCCCCAAAAATCATTGTCATAATTGGTAACCTTAGTAGCCTATCTCTTTAGGGTCTTTGCACAAGGTGACTGTGGAGGGACAAGCCTTCACGATACCTGGCATTGACACTAGCTAAATTCACTCGGGCTCCTTGGAGGGTATACCCACAATTATGTGTGGGATCTTGCACTAGGGCATAAGTCTGTTAAGCAAGCCATCAATGCAAATTTTCCACCCGCTTTATCCCAGCCCCTTCTTGTCTTGATCTCGCGACGTTGGATTTCATCACCAACTAGTGATTTAAAAATAAGAAGGTTTGTTCATCTGCTTGATATCTGGATTTTATTAGTGAAGTGTTGGTTGTTTCTCTAGTTGGCTATAGATGTTTTTTATTCTTTGTTGGGTGTGGCCAACATCGGCCCTTGTCATTCATGTAGGATGCAGGGATTGTCTACAGAAGAACTGAAAGAATACACCCCTTTGATTTCTATTCACCAGAGGGTCCTTCTCCTGAAGGAGCAGTCAATAACGACGTATCCTTTGCGATCAGGAGTCCTACTCCATTGGTTGAATCATCACTCCTTGTAAATCCGTTATTGAATGTTATACAAGACCCAATTTTTCTATGAATTAACTCTTCGAGAGACGTTGTTGATGAAGATTATACTAGAATACCTTCGAGACCTTTCATAGAGTCCGTTGTGGATGATCCACCATTTCACAGTGAATCATTTAGAATTTCACTTCATACTTCTGAAATTTTTAATCCTAGTTCAATCCTCGTCCGTTCTTTTTGGAGGACTTCCTCGGGACATGATATTTTTGATAAAATAGGTATGAGTCCAAACCAACATACATCATCACACATACCCATTACTTCTACTGCTTATACAGTACCTCCGAATCATTTTAATGGAACGACAAGTAATGTTGTTATGGCTTCAGAACCGTTGTTGGTTGGTACATATACAAATCTTACTCTCTAGCTCACTAGCTCTAACACAGTCCCACAAGTTACACCTGTTTCTGCCGAAAATTCAGTAACAACTCAAGATCCTATTGGAATTCCACTTCCACTTAGATCAAACCCATCACTTCCACTTGGGTATAACACTCTTAATAGTTCTATTGCTAATCCTACCCATGGTCCATTTGGAGGACCTAGTCATTTTGTTCCACCTGGGTATAATGTTGCTAGCGGTTTTGTTCCTACTCCTACCCAGGTTCTATCTGGAGGGACTAGAATTCCTCCACCACTTGGAGGATCTACTCGTCCTGGCCCAAGTAGCTCCAATCATCTTGGAGGCACAAGTCATTCTGTTACTTCTAGTTTTCAACTTCCCGTTGGAGGTCAACCTCAAGTTGGGGGACAACCCCAAGTTGGGGGTCATAACCCAGTTTATGGGAAGTATACACCTAGATTACAAACCTAACCTTGGAATTTTCCTTTCCAAGGAAATCAAAAACGTTCCGGGGGGGGAATCCTCAATTAAATTCTTACCCTCGAATCTCGGGCAACCTTATCCAGGCACTGTAAATCCTACCTGGGGTCAATCTTTCCAATCTAATGCTCCTTTCCAAGGCAGCATGCCAAATCAACCAACAAATGTTGGCTACTTGACTCAAAATCCTCCTCAACTGAATTTGGTTGGACCCTCTAACTATTTATAAACTTCTTATGGTCCTACTGGTATACCTACGAGATTGACTCCTCAAAATAAATAGTTTCCTCAGATCAACAAACAATTGTCATTTCTAGCTACTTTGGATTTCCCGGATTTATCTAGGATTTTGAATGATCCCATCTTGCATTCTCCTTATTGTCCGGTTATACCAGCCAAATTACCATCAGACATTCCCAAGTTTGATGGTCGATCAGGAGAAGACCCAAACAATCACGTCATGACATTTCATCTTTGGTGTTCATCCAACTCCTTGATGGATGACTCAATCCGATTATGTCTTTTCCAACGCACTCTTACGGGTTCGGCCACCAAATGATACATCGAATTGCCAAGAGGATTCTTCAATGATTTCAACACTATAGTTATGTCTTTCTTGACACATTACCAACTACCGATACGGTATGAGACATGAACGGAAATTTAAGTTCACAAGTGGAGGAGGAGACGAAGACTAATAAAAGTTCCCCTTCCTGACCAATTATTGGCTGAGTGGTTTACCAAATCACTCATCGGTCCTATATCCCGTGATGTTTCCATGGGAAGTGTCATCACTAAAGAGAAGATGATCAATCATGCTCAATACTTGGATCTCGTTTACTCCCAAACATGCACATTATATGAATTGATTTGTGATGCTCCTTGCCCGTCTACAAATCAAACCCCAACACCTCCAGTAGCTTCTCATGTTGTTGATGGTGTGACTGACACCTTTCATGTTGAGAATCAGTCAAAACAAGTCAATCATTCCAATCCCAAACCTACTACTACTAATGTACAAAATGCTACTCCTCATGCTCCCTCTCCTGGTAAAACCTCTGAGGTCAATACGGTTTAGTCTATGACTACCGGTAAATCTCAAAATAAAAAGAAAGGGAAGAGTAAGAATAAAGTGGATAAAACTAATAATCAACAACTAGATAAACCCAAAACTCAACCTGCTGATGATAAGGAAAAGAAAAAAACTCGTTATCCTTGTCTTATTTGTGGTGAGGACCATTACACGAAAGATTGCCTGAGACATGCAGAAGTTCTAAGTTCCTCCAAGGAACCGAGACTCCCCCTACACCTGCTATTTTTTCCCAACCTTTTCCCTCTGAACAACAAGCCCAATTGGTTATTCATGACCAAACCTCTCCCTCTACCACCTCTTATGTACTTATGTCGCTACTAGAATCAAGTATTATTCTCCTTCTAATAAGGAAGTTGATGATCCACCTCCTCCATTGGCTCAAACTCCTTCATCGGCTCCACCTCCCAATGGTCCTCTTCATTTCGAACGACCTAGTCCAGATACAGTTATTTGCCTGCCTCCTAAGGGCATCATTTGTAAGTCATCATTTAACCCGCATGTAGGTGCAACTCAAAACTATAGTATTGTAGAAGATCTTGCACATGCACCTTTTGCGATGTCGGCCCTCAAAGTCCTTCAAAGTTGTCCTACTCAACAGAAGGCACTGTTAAAGGCTATTGGTGGAATCGATCCTACTGATAAAAATTTGATAATCTTTGACTTGGAATATCACATTCCAAGACTCCCTCATCAATTATCTTTCTAAATACAATTGTGGAAAATAAGAATATTTGTCGAACAATTGTTGATGAAGGAGTTTCGACTTGTGTCATGTCTGTCACTTGTTGGAAACCCATTGGCTTTCCTGCCTTTACTAAGTCACACAACACATTAAAAGATTTTAATGGTACATGGTTTAAACCTTATGGTGTTCTTCATGCATTATTTATTGCGTTAGAAGGAAAAGCGGTTACTGTTGAGGTTGAAGTGTTTGATGCACCTCTCGATTACAAAATTTTACTTGGTTGTAGTTGGATCAATTCTATGCGAGCAATTGTTTCTACCCTTTTCCATGTGATATGTTTCCCTCACCAAGGTAAAGTTGTTACGGTATATCAACTCACCTTTTTTAGTTTTGATTCACGCACTTGTAACGTTCTGTTTATAGCAAAAACACCTCCTGGTTATGAGAATGTCGATGTGTGTCTTTTAAAGGATTCATCGTTAATGGGTACTTTCTTCATTCCACCGCCCAATGTTCCCCCTCCTATTGTCGCTTCTATTAACATGATTTTGACCAGTTTTGGCGAAATCCCTGAGTCCTATGACCCTTGGATAGTACCTAGCTTGGAACAATGTCTTCGTTATGGCGACCAAATGCCTTTAAGTCCGGTGGAATTGGCCTATAAAGCTATTCAATCAACATATCCTTCTCCTCATTCTCTCTTAGATACGTCTCCTGATCCATTTCACACAATATTTCCAACTAATGAAACGATCATGGCAGTTATGTGTGAGGAAGACACACCTTGGGATGATGGGCATCATCGTTCCATCCTCTTCCTTGAACCTGAGACTATCGATAGTTACCAATGAATTTCAAATCCGTCTACAGTTATTAATTTCCTCACGGTTTCTAAACCAACACGTGATGTTTTGTATGAAGAAAACTTGGGAAATATTTCACCCACTATACCTGTAGATATTTCCATTAAGTCTGGAATTGTGGAAAATGTTCTTATAGGTGCCTCATGTTCTCCGGATGAGATCCAAACTTACAAGACTCTTTTCCAAGAATTATGTGATGTTTTTGCATGGAGTTACGAAGAGATGCCTGGAATTGATCCAGATATCGTTGTACATGAAATTAAGACATACCTTGACACTAAACACGTTGGACAACGACCTCGCCCAGTTCATCCACGAAAATCTACTGCGATCAAACTCAAAGTTGAAAAACTTCTTAAAACTAGTTTTGTCTACCCTATAGCGTTGACTGATTGGGTGTCCAATCTTCTTTCGGTCACGAAGAATCAAGGAACAATCCATGTTTGTGTTGATTATAGGGATATTAACAAGGCTTGTCCTAAAGATAATTATCCAACCCCTTTCATCGATCAAATTGTTGATGATTTCGCTGGAAGTGAAATCTTTTCTCTGATAGACGGATTTTCCGGCTACAATCAAATAAATATTTTACCTGCGGATCAACATAAGTCCAATTTTATTTTCCCTTGGGGTACCTTCGCATATCGTAAACTCCCTTTCAGTCTCAAGAATGCTGGTGTGAATTTTCAAAGCACTATGTCTTATGTCTTTCATAATATTAAGCATATTGTACAACCTTACCTTGATGATTTACTGGCACATTCCATGCGTCGTCAAGATCATCCGGCCCACTTACGAGCCATTTTCCTCCGCTGTCGATGTTATCGCATACGGTTGAATCCACATAAATGTGTTTTTTGTGTGGAGTCTAGGAGACTTATAAGATTTATTGTTTCCATGCATGGGATCATAGTGGATCATTTGAAGGTTGAAGCTATTATCAATTTGCCTCCTCCTTCTATCTTACGCCAACTCCAATTTGCAAGGGAAGGAAAAAAAATTACGACGATTAATTCCCAATTATGTTGAACTAACGAAAGGTTTCACTCGACTTCTCAAGAAGGGTCATGATTTTGTATGGGACGACACTGCCAACAAAGCCTTTGAAGTTTCGAAACTTGCATTAACCCGCACACCACTCTTATTTCCCCTCGATTATAGTCAAGATTATTTCTTATATTTGGCTGCTTCAGATCATACCATAGCCATGGTTCTAGTCCAAGAGGATGATTCACACGATGAACATGTCATTTACTATTTAATTCAAAGTCTTAGGACCACTGAAATAAAATCCATGGATGTGGAGAAATTGGCCTTGGTGGTTGTTCAAGATGTCCAACGCTTTCATCACTATATCTTATTGTGCAAAACCACGATTATTTCTGATTGCAACCCTACGCAACATATTATTACATGACAAATTCTAGGGGGAAAATACTCCAAATGGATAGTGATTCTCCAGGAGTTTGATTTGGAGTTTGAGAGAGACAAATCAAAGAAATCTTTGGTCTTTGTTGAGTTGATATGTGACCTTCCCTCAGTTGATATAGAAAATGTGGCAGACGATTCTTTTCATGATGAATCTCTCTTTCTGATCAGTTCAAACGATATCTGGTATGGATACATTATCATTTATCTCCAAACCCAAAATTTTTGGCCCGATATATTTCATATAGATCATCGTCGTATTAGGCATCAAGCCTGTCAAGATATTATTCTTGGTGATACCCTTTACTGTCGTGGAGTTGATTCCATGTTTCGACGATGTCTGAAATATGATGAAGATGAGAACACACTAAATGAATGTTATTCTAGAGCATGTGGCAGCCATATGTCTAGGCATGCCACTGCCCAAAAGATCCTACGAGCTGGTTACTTCTAGCCTTCGCTTTTCAAATATTGCATTCTTGCAGTTCAGAAATGTCATGCTTGTCAAACCTATAATAATAAGATTCGATCTCATCCTGTTCCTCTCTATCCAGTAGTTTACGTTGGTCCATTTGCTAAATGGGGCATTGACTTCATGACATGTAACCCCCACTTGGCTAGGGGGCATGGATACATCGTTGTTGCTGTGGATTATTTCACTAAATGGGCCGAGGTGATGCCTACATTTTATAACACCAGGAAAACAACAACATTGTTCATATTCAATCATATCATCATTAGGTTTAGTGTCCCTCAAGCCATCATCGCCGACCATGGCACCTATTTTCGCAATTTTATGATGTTTGAGCTTGCTGATAAATTGGGTTTGCAACATGAAAACTCAACCCCTTATTATCCACAAGCCAATGGCCAAGTTGAAGTAATCAACAAAGTTTTAACTAATATGCTTCAACGAATGATAGGGATTCACAAGTCATGCTGGAACACAATGATTTTTTCGGCATTATGAGCCCATCAGATGTCAGTTAAATCTGCTACGTGGTTCACGTCTTTCCAGTTAGCATATGGTATCGAAGTCGTTTTGTCGATTGAATGTGAAATCCTGTCTCTGAAACTAGTTGTCGAACTTCTCCCCAACATCACAACCGAAAAAGAATGTCTCTTATATTTAATGCAATTAGATGAGACTCGTCGTGATGTTGTGCTATTAATAGAAAACTAGAAGAAACACGTCAAGGATAAATATGAAAAACATTTAAAACCTCATGTTTTCTTTGAAGGCGATTTGGTTCTTCTATATGACCAAGATCGTGATTTGTTGGGGGCAGGTAAATTTGAGCCCATGTGGTGTGGCCCTTACATCGTTAAACGAGTGTTGGAGAAAGGGGCTTACAAGCTGGTTGATTATGATGGAATTATTTTGGGTGAACCCATAAATGAGCTTTAACTAAAGAAGTATTATGCTTAAAAAGGTTTTGCACAAGTTCTTTGTACTTTAATGTATCATACTATAGTGTGTTTTTTGTCGTTTCTTTTTTTTCCCTCAAGCTGCTTACCTTGCCTTGTGCTTGGTTTCCAGATGTCGACGTTCTCACTACCCTATATTGGTTTTGTTGATGGTGCTAGTCGAAGTACTCAAAATCTAGCGTCTGTTGCATGGGAAATCTATGCACCCACGAGCGAGTTGATCAGTCTACACGGTGTTTGCCTTGGTCATGCAACTAATAATATTGTGGAATACAGTGCGATTATTGAGTTATTAACTGACACCATTTCATTTGGAATCCGTCATCTAATTGTACGACTTGATTCTCAACTCGTGGTACTGCAATTAAGCAACGTTTATTCCATCCAAAGTCCTGCACTATTATAGGTATACTTGAGAATTCACCTCTTGGAAGGAAATTTTGATTACATTGAGTATCAACATATTCCTAGATATCTAAACACATTAATAGATGCATTAGCCAATTATGTTTTAGATAGAAATTTGCACCATTTATAAATCCAAACAACAAACAAAAAGATAAGTAAGCCGGTAGAAGATTTGTATTATAATGTCAAAAGTTACAAAAAAATGTGTCCTGAGACCAAAATGTTGAAGCACATATATTCATATACATATGCATCATGGATGTTGCTTGTGATAAAAAACCACTGCTCATGCTACATGACAGAGTAGTCGACCAATGGATGTTGAAATGCCAATAGTATGGTGTTGGTAGCATCGAGGTAACTCATCCACAATGATATTAGGGATATCCATAGTCAACTCCTTAAGGTTTTGTTTGATCTCCTCGAGATCACCACAGAAGTCTGTCCCGACATATGCATAATCCTCAATCATGATGAGCTGATCTCTCAGCCACTGGAAGAAAACAAGAGTCAAGACCATATGTAATGGTTGGCATGCCACCATGGCGTGCCATCAATTCTACCCATTTCTTCATCCAAGGATCTTGTGGAGCAGGTACACCCCAATTCACATGTTGTAGGCGCAAAACTGGGACCCTCTTGTTGAAGGAAAATCTCCCAGCGGACAGGTAGATCTCCTCTTGAGAGCTAGACTCTTAACTCTTAAGACAAAAGGTGTTTAACATGGACACTGACTTCCTTTTAGATCTAGATAAACTAATGTGTGAGGGGGAAGGAGAAAAGAAGTACCTTTTTACCGGTGTTTGTCCCTGCACAGTCCGAGTTGAGCTCCAATCTTAAACTCCTCGATAAGCCCTGTAGACAAACAAAGATACAACCAGCTTCCTACTCTACTGAGATTAGCTCGAAATAGATCTATCTATTAGAGACAAATTCATGTGAGATAAAACATAGTCTTGAAAGAAATAGGCCAAGCATATTATATTAATGAGAACAACAATGAAGAAAAATTACAACCATAGATGTGAGTGCAACAACTTCATCAAGTTCCCCTTGTCCATGTTGAGTTTAGTACCTGAGG